>OU343164.1:31176628-31691419 GCA_910595825.1 Philhelius pedissequus
TTTTTAATCCTATTATTAATACTGATATTTCAGAGTAAGCCTCATTGATGGAGACTCATTGTTGCATCAACAAAACAAAAACTGAATTAAAAATCAATACAATTCGAAGTCATATCATGCTTAAGAGCAGAGCCAAAACAACGAGATTTTCAAGCTCATGGACGTCGTTAAACACAAAAACGTACGTAACTATGCACTCATACTTAAAGCATCCTTTGGGTCAACGTATCTATGTGAACTGGCTGGGTTATTCACAAATGAATTGATATGAGAACTCTTCCACCTCTTTGTCCACACAACCTCTACACAAGACAGATGTGCTTATGCCCATTCTGGTCATGTGGGTTCCGAATGAGTTGTTACTTGTTAGGATAACCTTCAGGAGGGACAGTTGAGATGTGTTAAGCCCTAATAAATATTATGTTTTTTCTTCCAAAGATTTCTCGAAACCCGACAACTGTCGCTACCTGACCATCTGTCGTTTGTGGTTTTAAAGAAAATTTGTTGGATTCTAAAATTGTTTTATTGTAGCCTTTTTCTCTCTTCATTGAATGTTCTTTTTCCAGTTCAGTTTACGATCTATAACCAAACCCAGATATTTAGCCGTGCCAGTAATGTGTAGTGGCATACCATTAATGATGGGGGCTTATATTTGAAACTATACTGGACTGAAGCATAGAGTCCAATGACTCTATGACAATGAAAGGCCCCTTCTATATCAAGAAATGCAGCTAGCATAAGCTCTTTGAGTTGGATAGATTTTTTAATCGTGCCTACCACTTCATGAAGTGCTGTCTTAACAGATTTGCCCTTATTGTTTACACGCTGGGCATGTGAGAGAACACTATAATTTAGTTTGAGGTGAATTTGTACATCTTTGCGTCTTTCCAAGTTCTTCAATAGGCAGGAAGGCAGGCTTAGAGGTCTGATATCTGTTGGTTAAATATTGGTGGACTTTCCAGCTTTCGGAATGAAATGTATACAGTATATTATATACTTATAATAAATAAAAAGTGGTATAAGGGAATGATGTTGTTTTCCTTACTCTCAATCAATAATTTGCCTACTCTGTAGTACCCGTGTAGCTCTTTAAGATTTCCATAAAAGCCCTTGGAGCAATACCAGCTGGACACTACTGTTTTAGATGAATGTTTTAATGGTATCGAAGAGAAACCTACGTTTATTTCAAAATATGTACATGATATTTTTGCCATTATGGATAAAAGAAATATTAACAATTTACTGCAGATCCTCAACGCATTTCACCCAAAAATTCACTTACATCGTGAAGAGAGTCACTTTATATTTGATTGGTACCAAAAACCAACAACATTTGGTAGATAAGTGAATTTTGGTTCAAACCAAGCAAGACACATTATTATTAACACTTCATCTAATCTTAATAATAAGGTTTTCAAAATAAGTGACGTACAATTCCATCCCACTAACGAGAAAAAAGTCACAAAAATACTCAGGGATAATGGCTGTGGCGGATTAACCTTCTCAGCGCCCTGAGGCACGCTCAGTGCCTACCGCCCCCTTTCGTTTAATACTATGCAAGGATCGTATTTGAATGGGCTAACATCGAAGAGTTATGGGACACGTTTGTCTGTTTCGGGTGAGGAATTTGAATACGGCGCGGCGGTAGTATTTTCGAAGTATGTCACATGTCATTGTTTTTAATAAATTTGGTAGAATTTTTGTAAGCAAAATTGCGTTACTAAGTATTTACTATACTTGTATGGCGAAAATATATTTTCCCTAATATTTCAACGAAGAATGTAAGTTTTAAAACTAGGAACCCGTCAAATATTTTGTATACTGCAAATGGGTATTGCGTATAGACTATTGCAATTAATTTAATAATAAGATCTAGTAAGATATATATAAGAAGTTGATTGCTCTTGTCCTTAAATTAAATGGTGTATGTCTTAATGCCTTTTATTGTTTTCTCCTAGAACTTTGGGGGCTCATGACCTCATGACCCTCCCTCTGGAGCGGCGCTTGCATGGTGGTGTATATATTTGTTGTTGAAAAGGCAAATAGTTATAGGTCTTTGGTAGTATTATATTATAAATGGCATTGGTATATACCTCTTCTTACAAAAAATCCAAGACTTGTTGAGTGGAACATGAGCTTCTTGTGAGAGTAGATAATTTGTTTTAGTTAGTTCCAAAAGTAAGTGTAGGAAAAAATTTCAGTTCCGAACAATTTCTCTATATTAAAAAAGACAAATAAATTTTGTATATAAATTTTAAGAACTACTTATTTTTATTTAAACAATAGGTATTTAACATTTGTACCCATTTAGGTATAAGATATTCAGCCCAACTCTAAATATTCCCCGGGAAAATTACTCCCCGGCAGATGTGTTCTCCCGAGAGTAATATTCTCCCATTATGAATTCCCCGGGAAACTATTTTTCCTTTCGAAAGCGGGAAAAAGAATTCTGAATGTTCGAATCAGCCATGAGCGTTCAAATACTTGCTGCATGTTCTCAAAAGATCCTCTCTAAATGTTTGAGGAGCAGCTGTCCTGTCCACAATAAATGTGCAAAGTGTATAAAACGACTGAAAAAAAAGTTTTGCAGATAGGATGTTAGTTGGTTTTTATCTCAAAAATAATTAAAATTTTATTTTAGTTCCATAAAGTAAAACACTTAATTTTTTTCTAAATTCTGGAACAAATATGTTGGAATAAACGAGCGCTAAATGGAAAAAATGATCCTTTTGTGCATTTAGAATGTCTACTTTTTCCCCGATTATTTTTTCCCATATTCGAAGTTTGTTTAGAATAGGGGAAAGGGAAAAGGGAATCAAATCCTGGGAGTTTTTTTTGTTTGTAATAAGAGACTAGGGAAAAGGAAAATATTTCCCTGGGAACTGTCATTTAGAATTGGGCTGGTTAATTTACCTATACATACACATTAATATTACATTCTGAAAAAAACCTTGGTCACTTTTTTTCACTTTAAAGTCTTTTTAAGTTTTTTTTTTGCAATTTTAAGGCCCATAGGTAAGTGCAAAAATCGTGTCCGATCATATTTAAAATCTATCTCTGGCGACCGCGTATTGTTCAAACCGGATTCTTATCGAAATATGCAAAGACGGATAATCAGGCGAGAGACTTAAATTTCGTATTTTCACATACCAAAAATGATGAGTACCCCATTTGAGCGACATTAATCTTTTTCTTTATTTTTTTGCGTAATATTTTTTTTAGATTAAATAAAATATAAAACAAAGTGGCCTAGTGGTTAATACGCCAGTGGATAATAGTTATCCTTCGACAGTCATTCGTAGTCTGCTTCTTAAACAAAATATTCTAACTCCACGCGAAAACAATCCTGATTTGGATTCAATTAATACTTACCATAAAAGTATAGCTTGCGTCCCAGGATTGACAGATAATCTTAAAAAAGCTATCACCAAATATCAAACTGATGGTCGCTTTGCTTTTAACTCAAATTAAACATTCAGCCGATTCTTCACAAAACTTAAAACTAAGCTAAGATAGGGACAAAAAAACAGATGTCATCTATAAAATAAATTGTAATAGAAACCCAATGAATCTTGCAACCTTTGCTAGATTGGAACAATGAAGCAATTTCTTCGACAACGTATTTCAAAACACAGATCGGATATTAGACTGAAGAATCCGGAGAAGAGTTTAGTATTGAAAGCGGACATTCTCCAGATTTCTACAGACCGAGAAACATGTTTCAAAAAGATACATATGTTAGAAACATTGCACATATTAAATAACAACAACAACATGAATAGAAAACAAGACACACAAAGCATTTCTGCTGTTTATTGTTCTCTACTGTCATCGTAGATGTAAATAATTTTTATTTGTTCATTCCATGATTTTTAGAGCCTTAAATATTCCAATGACAAAAGAAAGAGAATACAGTTAAATTCAAAAAATCAAAGAAATAGCAAAAATAAATGGGTATACAGAACAACTAATTGATGATCTACTGATTGCTCATAAAAGAAAACAAAACCTAAGGAATTATTCAACTTTAGATTTAATCAGAAATGAACAAGATTCAGAAACGAAATGGTCAAAATTTAATTTCCATCCAGAAATTACATTTAAGCTAAAACCAATATTTAATAGACAAAACATCAGAATTAGCCAAGCAGTGAAATAAAAATTAAGAATCTGATTAGTGAATCAAAAGACAAAATTGAAACATTACAGCAATTAGGGATTTACTCAATTGGATATAACAATTGTAATAAAGAATATAAAGGACAGACAAGAAGACAAATTCTCAAAAGATTTAAAGAACATTTTGCGCATCTAAAATACAATGAACCAGAAAAATCAAGTGTATCACAACACATGCTAGATAATAACCATAATTTCAGTTTACAAAATTTGAAATTAATACGTAATTTAAATAATCCTTATGAGCTAGATGCTGTCGAATCTCTTTATATATTTAAAAATTAAAATAATTTAATGAATAGTGACGATGCACCAATAAGAAATCCAATTTTCAAAAAAGTTTATATTAGACCTTAATTTCACTGTAAATTTGTTTGTAATTTTGTTTGTATTGAATTTGTTGTTTGTATTGAATTTTAATATTAATATCAAAATGTCATAATTATTTAAATAGAGCTTACTGACGATGGAAGCATAGCTTCCGAAATGTACATTTAAGCAAAAATAAATAATTTGTGTTTTAAGTTGTTCAAAATAAAATCTTTAATTCAAATTAAATAGACTAAGCTTCATTATTCAAAGTGTTTTTCGTTGTTTTGTTTAAAAAATTTAACAATCATTTATTCTTTAAATGTATTATTAAAAGAACCAAATAACTTTATAATATTGCATAAGTGAGTGTATTTACTTGTTTGTTATTATTGCGTTCATTAACATTTTTTTGTATTAGACTAGGAGCCCAGGGCCGGCAGGTATACGTCATTTTATCATAGCTGATATTTTTTCTGCGTATAGATACTAAAGTAGATAAGCGCGAATGGACATTCCGAATTTACAAAGCTGGGGCTTTTCGGAGACCTGCAGTTTTAACAGAGCGTTCTCAACTACGTTATTTTATCAAAACTGATTTTTGGATATGTTTAAGGGGATAGTGTCTCAAACTTTGATTGACACTTGTCAAACCTCTATAGTGGAGCGTTTCGTCTGGCAAACACCTTTAAGGTGACATCTTAAAGGTGTCTGCCAGACGAAAGGCCCCACTGAAGGGGTTTTATTAGTGTCAAACAAAGCTTGTGACACTATCCCCTTAAACATATAAGAAAATCGGCTTTGATAAAATACCGTAGTTGAGAATGCACTGTTAAAACTGCATATCTCCGAAAAGCCCTAGCTTTGAAAAATCGGAATGTCCATTCGATCTTATCTACTTTGGTATCTATACGCAAAAAAAAACCGCTTTGATAAAATGACGTATGTTTGCCAGCCCTGGGCTCTTAGTCTATATTTTGTGTTCAAATAAAGTTCCTCTGAAGAAGGCAGCAACACCTGCCGAAAGTTAATGTAACTTAATAGTTTCATTGTAAAACCTACAGTGACCAAAAAAGCCGACGTAAAATCCTATTTTCACTCACATTATTTATCAATTTTAAATGATGTGAATATGCGTATGTAGGTATAAGTATATCCTTTTAAAGTTTTACTTGTATCTAAACGGTGATTTTTTAAGAGCTTGGATTTTGAAAATTCAAAAAAACACAGAAACTTGTAAAAAGTGAATGAAATTTTTATTTGGATCGATAAATCAATTTCTGCCATTTACTTTTTAAAAATAATTTCACTTAAATGTTGCCCGCGGCTACGCTTCAGGTGGTCCATTCTGAAGGTCCAATTTTGGCAAACTTTTTCACACATTTCGGCCGGAATCTCACCAATGACGCGTTCAATGTTGGCTTCCAAGGCAGCAATCGTGTTTGGCTTGTCCCCATAGACAATAGACTTAACATAGCCCCACAAAAAATAGTCTAACGGGGTCAAATCACATGATCTTGGTGGCCAATTGACTGCGCCAAAACGTGAGATCAACTGCTCACCAAATTCGCCTCTCAATTGATGCATGGTTTCGCGTGCAGTGTGGCATGTGGCACCGTCCTGTTGGAACCACATGTCGACCGAGTTCAATTCTTGCATTTTCGGCAAAAAAAAATCTGTTATCATCGAACGGTACCTTTCTCCATTGACCGTAACCCTGCGGCCTTCATCGTCCTTGAAGAAGTGCGGCCCAATGATGCCGCCTGCCCATAAACCGCAACAAACAGTGCATTTTTCGGGATGTATTGGTAGCTGCTGAATTGCCTCTGGCTGCTCTTCACTCCAAATACGGCAATTCTGCTTATTCACGTATCCATTTAGCCAAAAATGAGCCTCGTCGCTGAAACGAACGTAGCTTGCGAAACACATTTTTCACAGAGCACGAATTTTGATAATAAATTTCAATAATTTGCAAACGTTGTTCAGGCGTAAGTCTATTCATGATGAAATGGCAAACAATACTGAATCGAAATGTTAAATGTTCGTGGAATTTGTCATGTGTGATCTGTCAAAAATATAAACGTCAAAAACCAAGTAGCAAAAAAATCACCCTATACATATACAGTATCTAATAATTTGGATATCTTAAAATGTATTAATGGATTAATAATAAATAATGTAAATGCATTAATTTTTTACAATCTTAGATGAAATTTAATATTACTTGAGAATTAATTAACCTTCCGATAGTCGCGTAAGTTAAGTATGCGGTTGCAGCGGAGCCTAAAAAAACAAGCTGTTTATACTTTGAAGGTTCTTTATTGATTAATTTTCTTTTACAATTTTAATCAGACCTTATTTCCAGTTGCAAAATATTTATTGTTGACAAAACGTATTTCTGGGAATGGTTCTTATTAACCAAATGTAGCTATTTCTAGGAAAATAAATGTTTAATTGACAAAATAAATGTATTACTGGAAAAAATGCTAAGTTTGAGTAAATGCAATTAATTCGGAAAAATACTTCTTTTGTGTAAATGACATTACTTCGCCGGATTCTTGGAATTGGGTGTGGTTTGGTGTGGTCGATGTCATCTTATGTTTTGATTGGTATTGAATGAAAGCGCATGAGGGGAAGTTAGGTTGGAAATGTTATTCCTCCACCCTTATAATAGAGCTAGGGTCACAATGACGTCATTGGAGCCGGAGTGAAGGAATGTTGGAACGGTGTTGTTTTTTGGTTTTTCTTCTTCTGGTTAATATAATGACGATGACCATTAGTATAGTTGCCATGATGAGCAAAACCGCGAAAGCTGCTGATGTTGCATATGCAGTTGTTGTGGTCTCTAGGGTGTTCATTCTTGCGTTGGTCTCGAAGTTGAAGTGTTGAAGCTTTTGGAGTGTAAGTATATCTGTTGTCGAGTTAGCTTTAATGTTGCTCCCAATAAGTGCCAGGATTGCTTGCATATGATATTCCATTAATCTCCACGTTACAGTCTTTGTAGTGGACAAGTGCTGTACCTTCTATTTCTGACGTTTTTGTGCTGCAAGTAGGGTTAATATTTGGTTAAGGTATATTTGAAAAAAGGATAACATTGACTCTGGTTGAGAGATACTCTCAATTCTTCCAGTATCGATGAGTGGGCAATTAGCAACATCATTAGTCATCAATTAACCGATGCATTTGAAGTATTTGATGTCTTCTTCGAGGATTGGATTTCGGCAGTAATACCCGGATAAGTGCCTATCGCTTAAGTGCCTTACCCACATAAGTACCCTTATTTTTTTAGAATAAAAATTCTGAGGATTTTTTTCATATAAAACTCGTCTTATAAGTACCTTCCGCTTAACTACCTTTCCCGCTTTTATTGAAATTTAGCAGACAAAAAATCTTTTAAGTGCGCATTTGAAATTAATTAGCTGATAAAATACAACAGTTTGTTTTTCTTTAGCGCTTCCTTTTGTTTTGTGCTTCAAACTTCATAAATAAAAAATTAATAATCTTAGCCTATTACAATAATTGGTGGAATAAAGTCCGTTAAAATCTATTTTGAATCAATAATTTAACACGTCCGATTAAATATAATACAAAACACCTTTCTAATTAACTATGTATGGCCCAGGACAAAATCTTTAAATGATTACCAATTTTAATTTTGTTGGATATAGTTCACATTGATTTCTTGTAAAAAAATCCATGTAAGATGAACAGAACTTAACAAAAAGTGCGCATTGGTAGGGCCCTCACTAGCCAACTGATGAATCGAAGTGAGATCGCTAGGACGAAATGCAAACTTTATGGACTGAAGGCCGTTAAAAGCTATTTTGAATTAAATGTTTTCTTATCAAAAATGTTTGTTTTAATTTTTGTATATGGAAATATAGAAATAAGAACCTATGTATGTGCACTTAAAGGGATTTCTCATAGCTGACTCACCTGCATAAATGCATTTTACTGTAGTATGTTTTTTCTATCTTGGGGCAAGGTGCGTTAAGGTGCTGTATACTATTTTCGTTAATATTTATGAAGGGTTTAGTTTTTATAAATTTTATGTTATTTATAGACAAAGGAATAATATGTATAATACATATAAATTTGTTTTGTTGACCAGTCAGACATACGTATGTATCTTTATATATAAAAAAATGTTGTCAAAAACGTATGACGCTAATGATCTCAGTTTTGAATCACTTCTTTCTTCCTTAATTCTATGTCAACTAGAACATATTGAAATTTCATTGAAATGGGTCAAAAAACAAGGAAGTTGACATATTTTGACAATACTGTTTTGAAACAATTTTTTTCTTTTACAATTCTATATGTCAGCTAGGACATAATTAAATTTCATCGAAATTGGTCAAAGAACAGCGAAGTTGACATATTTTTCACAATATTGTTTTGAATCACTTTTTTCTTCCGTAATTCCTTGTCAACTAGAACATATTTAAATTTCATCGAAATCTGTCAAAGAACAACGAAGTTGACATATTTTTGACAATATTATTTTGAATCACTTTTTTCTTCTTTAATCCTATGTCAACTATAACATATTGAAATTTCATCGAAATCGGTCAAAGAACAACGAAGTTCACATATTTTTGACAGTCAGTGTCTGTTCAACCTTACACTTACATAGATATTTAAATAGAACTAAAAAGGAAAAAAAATATTGTAATGATATATTGTTACTTAAACTATAGATAGTCTCAATCATATGCCGTGATTTGCTATCTTGTTATAATTATACGAGTAAATAAAATTATATATAAATATGAAAACGAAAAAAAAAATAAAAATAATGCGAGACACAAATAAATAAGACACGGTAATTTTCTCCGCATTAGTTCAGCCGCCATCCCTGGAGATAAAATCTGAGACAACAACCACCGTCTCAATACGTCGCGCCAAACATCTTCCTATCCTTCTTTCTATTCTTTCACCGGATGCCGCGCTGTGTTAAAAACATATAAAGGGTATTCATAATCCCTTGAGTGCGTGCAAAGTTATAAAAAAAAACAAAAATTATATGCCGTAATTGTGTTGGTATGTATATACCTATTCTTGTGTTACAAAAATGTTTTGAAACTATTTTTTTCTTTTACAATTCTATATGTCAGCTAGGACATAATTAAATTTCACCGAAATTGGTCAAAGAACAGCGAAGTTGACATATTTTTCACAATATTGTTTTGAATCACTTCTTTCTTCCTTAATTCTATGTCAACTAGAACATATTCAAATTTCATTGAAATGGGTCAAAAAACAAGGAAGTTGACATATTTTGACAATACTGTTTTGAAACTATTTTTTTCTTTTACAATTCTATATGTCAGCTAGGACATAATTAAATTTCATCGAAATTGGTCAAAGAACAGCGAAGTTGACATATTTTTCACAATATTGTTTTGAATCACTTTTTTCTTCCGTAATTCTTTGTCAACTAGAATATATTCAAATTTCATCGAAATCTGTCAAAGAACAACGAAGTTGAAATATTTTTCACAATATTGTTTTGAATCACTTTTTTCTTCCGTAATTCTTTGTCAACTAGAACATATTTAAATTTCATCGAAATCTGTCAAAGAACAACGAAGTTCACATACTTTTGACAATATCGTTTTGAATCACTTTTTCTTCCGTAATTCTATGTCAACTAGAACATTTAAATTTCATCGAAATCTGTCAAAGAACAACGAAGTTGACATATTTTTGACAATATTATTTTGAATCACTTTTTTCTTCCTTAATCCTATGTCAACTATAACATATTGAAATTTCATCGAAATCGGTCAAAGAACAACGAAGTTCACATATTTTTGACAGGCAGTGTCCTGTTCAACCTTACACTTACATAGATATTTAAATAGAACTAAAAAGGAAAAAAAAATATTGTAATGATATATTGTTACTTAAACTATAGATAGTCTCAATCATATGCCGTGATTTGCTATCTTCTTATAATTATACGAGTAAATAAAATTATATATAAATATGAAAACGAAAAAAAAAATTAAAATAATGCGAGACACAAATAAATAAGACACGGTAATTTTCTCCGCATTAGTTCAGCCGCCATCCCTGGAGATAAAATCTGAGACAACAACCACCGTCTCAATACGTCGCGCCAAACATCTTCCTATCCTTCTTTCTATTCTTTCACCGGATGCCGCGCTGTGTTAAAAACATATAAAGGGTATTCATAATCCCTTGAGTGCGTGCAAAGTTATAAAAAAAAACAAAAATTATATGCCGTAATTGTGTTGGTATGTATATACCTATTCTTGTGTTACAAAAATGTTTTGAAACTATTTTTTTCTTTTACAATTCTATATGTCAGCTAGGACATAATTAAATTTCACCGAAATTGGTCAAAGAACAGCGAAGTTGACATATTTTTCACAATATTGTTTTGAATCACTTCTTTCTTCCTTAATTCTATGTCAACTAGAACATATTCAAATTTCATTGAAATGGGTCAAAAAACAAGGAAGTTGACATATTTTGACAATACTGTTTTGAAACTATTTTTTTCTTTTACAATTCTATATGTCAGCTAGGACATAATTAAATTTCATCGAAATTGGTCAAAGAACAGCGAAGTTGACATATTTTTCACAATATTGTTTTGAATCACTTTTTTCTTCCGTAATTCTTTGTCAACTAGAATATATTCAAATTTCATCGAAATCTGTCAAAGAACAACGAAGTTGAAATATTTTTCACAATATTGTTTTGAATCACTTTTTTCTTCCGTAATTCTTTGTCAACTAGAACATATTCAAATTTCATAGAAATCTGTCAAAGAACAACGAAGTTCACATACTTTTGACAATATCGTTTTGAATCACTTTTTCTTCCGTAATTCTATGTCAACTAGAACATTTAAATTTCATCGAAATCTGTCAAAGAACAACGAAGTTGACATATTTTTGACAATATTATTTTGAATCACTTTTTTCTTCCTTAATCCTATGTCAACTATAACATATTGAAATTTCATCGAAATCGGTCAAAGAACAACGAAGTTCACATATTTTTGACAGGCAGTGTCCTGTTCAACCTTACACTTACATAGATATTTAAATAGAACTAAAAAGGAAAAAAAAATATTGTAATGATATATTGTTACTTAAACTATAGATAGTCTCAATCATATGCCGTGATTTGCTATCTTGTTATAATTATACGAGTAAATAAAATTATATATAAATATGAAAACGAAAAAAAAAATAAAAATAATGCGAGACACAAATAAATAAGACACGGTAATTTTCTCCGCATTAGTTCAGCCGCCATCCCTGGAGATAAAATCTGAGACAACAACCACCGTCTCAATACGTCGCGCCAAACATCTTCCTATCCTTCTTTCTATTCTTTCACCGGATGCCGCGCTGTGTTAAAAACATATAAAGGGTATTCATAATCCCTTGAGTGCGTGCAAAGTTATAAAAAAAAAAACAAAAATTATATGCCGTAATTGTGTTGGTATGTATATACCTATTCTTGTGTTACAAAAATGTTTTGAAACTATTTTTTTCTTTTACAATTCTATATGTCAGCTAGGACATAATTAAATTTCACCGAAATTGGTCAAAGAACAGCGAAGTTGACATATTTTTCACAATATTGTTTTGAATCACTTTTTTCTTCCGTAATTCTTTGTCAACTAGAACATATTCAAATTTCATCGAAATCTGTCAAAGAACAACGAAGTTGAAATATTTTTGACAATATTGTTTTGAATCATTTTTTTCATCCTTAATTCTATGTCAACTAGAACATATTCAAATTTCATCGCAATCGGTCAAAGAACAACGAAGTTCACATACTTTTGACAATATCGTTTTGAATCACTTTTTCTTCCGTACTTCTATGTCAACTAGAACATATTTAAATTTCATCGAAATCTGTCAAAGAACAACGAAGTTGACATATTTTTGACAATATTATTTTGAATCACTTTTTTCTTCCTTAATCCTATGTCAACTATAACATATTGAAATTTCATCGAAATCGGTCAAAGAACAACGAAGTTCACATATTTTTGACAGGCAGTGTCCTGTTCAACCTTACACTTACATAGATATTTAAATAGAACTAAAAAGGAAAAAAAATATTGCAATGATATATTGTTACTTAAACTATAGATAGTCTCAATCATATGCCGTGATTTGCTATCTTGTTATAATTATACGAGTAAATAAAATTATATATAAATATGAAAACGAAAAAAAAAATAAAAATAATGCGAGACACAAATAAATAAGACACGGTAATTTTCTCCGCATTAGTTCAGCCGCCATCCCTGGAGATAAAATCTGAGACAACAACCACCGTCTCAATACGTCGCGCCAAACATCTTCCTATCCTTCTTTCTATTCTTTCACCGGATGCCGCGCTGTGTTAAAAACATATAAAGGGTATTCATAATCCCTTGAGTGCGTGCAAAGTTATAAAAAAAAAAACAAGAATTATATGCCGTAATTGTGTTGGTATTTATATACCTATTCTTGTGTTATAAAAATTATTGTTATTCTTACAACTATGGGCAGCCTCATATAATCATATTCCGTGATTATTTCTACCATGTCACATTCATATGCCGCGAATGTGTTTATACTATATGCATTTGTTTATTTATAATTGTTCATTTTATATGTGTACATAAAATATAATGAAAAATAAACAAAATAAAAATTAAATGAAAAATACATACATTTTTTTCCTCATCATATTATTTATTTATATATTTTTGCAAATAATATGAGGATGGATCTGTAGGATTTTTTTTAAATTTTGTAAGATTGTTGTTTTGTTATCAGTGGTGAGAATTGGCATAAGTATTGAAAAATTTTGAAGGGCTGTATCTTCTGAAGGAATCGTTTTTTTCGCAAAAGTAACGTTATTTTGAGATCACCGTTTATATGTATGTAAATGTTCATACACAAACTTATAAGCGTGATTAGTTTGATATAAGAGCAATATAAAATATATACGAGTATAAATAAAACAATATTTTAAACTTTATTTATTGTTTTTTTATTTCAGATATATGTATCCAAGAATTATGTTTAGGAGGGGAGCCTAACCATTTTACAAATATTTTATCTTGTTTCTTTTGTATTACTTTTCAATAAGAAATATATCAGGATATTTGGTTTTTTGTAGCTGTAATTCATAGAATCCATCTTTTATAGGATGACCTTGAAAGTCACAACCGGGTTAGTTCGTTGAATTTTTGTAATTTTAAAAATTTCTGTTGTTCAATTTGGTGTGTATCCTTTTTCAAATACATGTTTGCATTTACTTATTCTATCTGAGTCTCCAACTTTGAATTTAGGAGTTAAATGAAGTTTAACGTATTGATATACTGAAGAGAGCAAATGTTTTTCGTTTACAGTATTGACAGCAGATGGTTTCATTTTTATGGTAAGATGTTTTGAATTATTATAAGTTTCAGTTAGCCTTGGTAACATATCAATCCATTTGTACGGTCCGTTAAAACTGAAGTCTTTCCACATGAGCTTTTTGAATGTTCGATTAAATCGTCCAACAATTGATGCTTTGAGTTGCGTAAAGGTCGAATAATAATTAATTTGATATTTTCGCATCAAGCTTTGAAAGGATTTGTTGAAAAATTATTTTCCGTCCTCTGTTTGAATATTCTTTGGACTGCGACCTGCTGTATTGAATATGGTTTGCATTGTTGTTGGGACTTCTGCGCCTGTTTTATTTTTTATCGGAACAGTCCATGTAAATTTTTAAAATGTATCAATACCTGTGAGTAGATATCGATAATTATTGTTCTCATCTGAATACGGAAGCATTTCTACCAGATCACCTTGTCATAAATTATCAAGGCCCTTGATGATAACTCGCCTTTTAGGGTAATTCTTACGTGAAGCTTTGTGTAGCTATTCCGCAACTTCCCTTTTACTCATTTTTATATTAAATGATAAAGAAAACAATGTATTTGGTGTTTATATATATTTTATTATTATAAATACATTTTATTTTTATTTGTTTATTATTTAAGTCTTTTATACAAAAACATTAATATCTTTGCTCTTATTAATCTATCTTCAAGCATGTAGCATGCACATGTATCTGGTCCGTTGGTGCATTCGTTTGAAGCCCAGCAACAATTAGGAAAATGATAGCCATGAATAGAGTTGTTGTAGGTGATATTTTCGAATTATAGCTAATTAATTTATTAATTTCGAATTAAGCTATATAAGACTTTATTCAAAAAGTAAACATTTTGAAGAGCGCAATTTTTCCCATGATTTTCACATTTAGTCTGAAGTTTTGTCCGAGTTGTTTCAAGTTGGGGCAGCTGTAAATATCTTCAATATTTATGACTTCTACATTTTGATTACAAAATATTTGCCCAAGCCATTGAGCTTTTTCTATTCCCTTGACGTAAACAATTACAAATTGTATTTTTTCGTACATAAATTTCTTTACTTCGGGGAAATTTGTAAATCCGCCATTCCAGGTTAATCCGTGAAAGTTTTGATATAACCAGTGAACTTGCTTTCTTAGTGAAATAGACATTTGGGTTTTATGAAATGGGAGACTACCAATGCAATGATGATGAATTTCCATTATGAATAACGCAATTTCTTTCAAAATGAAATTTTTGTTTAAATGTCCGAAACCTTGAAAATCAACTATAAATGTGTTCATGATGTTCGTGAAACTATCTCTCTCAAATTTACTCTGTATTGTGATTCTTTGAACAGAAGATTATTCGATTTTATGCTTTTATGAAAGTCTATGAGATTATATTCAATTAATCGATCATGGAGAATCAGACAGTATAGAATAGTGAAAGGTGGAATTGTATCTGATGTTTTTAATTTAATTTTTACATCTATATGTCCTGATTTAATTACTTCATTTTGACGTGAAAAATCAATTACCATAATATGAGCAATATCTTTCAATTCTTGTCGTGATAGCAGCGGTTGAGATTGTTTACCATAGTACGATTCTTGAAATTTATCGATCTAGTTTGTATTTAAGATTTAAATCTTCACCAGGATAAGATTTGGAGCTTAAATGCACCTTAACATAGGTTACATCACAATGATCGAATTTGCTTGCATCTTTATTACGTTGATTTTTTCTATCGGTTTGTAGAGCAAGAATTACAAATCTTGGTTTTTCAAGTTGAGTTGAAGTTTTAACTGTCCATGCAAGGTAGGTGGTTGTTGGCAACGTTGGATATTCATACAGCTCCCAATTTCGAAAATGCATTTGAATAGGTTTTGATTGCTTTTGTTTCAATAGCGTCAGTTTACTTGAATCGGCCAATGTAATGTGTAGAACTCTCCATTGTATTTTAAAAATTGACAGATGTAATTCTTCGTTTTCTTTTGAATCAGACGAATAAATATTCTTATTGGTCCGAGCTCGCATTAGAATCAATTCATGTTTTGCGTTTGGTATAATTTTTCTATAGTCTTCAGCGAAACCCAGGACCCAGCAGTGATTTAAGAGGTATGCCAAAATTGAAAACACCTGATGCTTGAATGGCAGCATTTCCTGTTAATAATGCATTTTCTAATCGTTTACTTTAATTGTTGGTTAAACATATATAATTTTTTAGTGTTGATGTGATGCCAACGTTTTTATTGTTTTCAATTTCTATTCCATTGAGTTCATAATGTATTTCTGCCAATAAATATGCCATAGCATTAATTGTTAATGCTGTGTCAGTAGAAAATGTCTTATCAGTTTTTTGTAAAACTACCTTCTAAACGGTGATTTTTTAAGAGCTTGGTTTTTGAAAATTCAAAAAAACACAGAAACTTGTAAAAAGTGAATGAAATTTTTATTTGGATCGATAAATCGATTTCTGCCATTTACTTTTTAAAAATAATTTCACTTAAATGTTGCCCGCGGCTACGCTTCAGGTGGTCCATTCTGAAGGTCCAATTTTGGCAAACTTTTTTACACATTTCGGCCGGAATCTCACCAATGACGCGTTCAATGTTGGCTTCCAAGGCAGCAATCGTGTTTGGCTTGTCCCCATAGACAATAGACTTAACATAGCCCCACAAAAAATAGTCTAGCGGGGTCAAATCACATGATCTTGGTGGCCAATTGACTGCGCCAAAACGTGAGATAAACTGCTCACCAAATTCGCCTCTCAATTGATGCATGGTTTCGCGTGCAGTGTAGCAAACACATTTTTCACAGAGCACGAATTTTGATAATAAATTTCAATAATTTGCAAACGTTGTTCAGGCGTAAGTCCATTCATGATGAAATGGCAAACAATACTGAATCGAAATGTCAAATGTTCGTGGAATTTGTCATGTGTGATCTGTCAAAAATATAAACGTCAAAAACCAAGTAGCAAGAAAATCACCCGTTAGAATTGTATAATAAAAAAAAACACCTTCTGGGGAGAGTACGATAACTTTGGCGCCAAGATATAATAACGGTTTTTGGTAGAGGGGCTTAATACAAGCATTTTTTACTATGGTAGGGGGGGTCTATCTCCCCTCGTTTAGGCGGGAGGGGCAATTTTATAAAAATTTACTTAAAATTTAAAAAAAAAATATTAAAAAAGAACGGCAACACTTACAGTTATAAAGTATACCTTTTTCAAAAGTCAGAACTCTACAATTTATAATTAATTTTAAATAAAGTTGTTTTAGTCAATAGTTTTTTAAATAATTGACTTCAAAGTCAAAATTTATGAAAAAAAAAGTTACAAAAATCACTTTGAATTTTATTTTTCTCATGATTATGGATATCGATAAAAAAATAATTGATGCAGTTAACTGCTCAAATTATTTTTTTATTAAACACAGAAAACTACTTCTTTTTATGTTTTCTAGTTTTTAAGATAGTAATTGAAAAATAGTAAAACTATACTTGTTCTTTAAACCCAAAAGATTCTTTAATTTTAAAGAAACTTTGCATATAATAAAATTTTCACCCTCCCCAAAGCCTATAGTGAGCCTAAGCAGGGGGGTTGCAGGGGGCAGCATGCCCCCCTTAGGCATCTCACTGTTTGCATCATAAATTTCATATATACCTTTGTGATTTTATTACAGTTAACAAGATTTCCTTCTCTGAGTAAAATATTTTTGCTTTATTTTTGTTTTTGGGGTTTTTAAAACTACTTTTTAAAGAGTTTTTTGGTATTTACTTTCAGGATCAATTTTAGTGAGTTAAGTAAAGCAATTCATTCATTTTTCAGTGTTTAATTAAAAAATAATTGAACAGTTAACTACATCAATTACTTCTTTATTGGTATTTATAATCATGAGAAAAATAATACTCAAAGTGATTTTTTTAACTTTTTTTTCATAAATTTTGAGTTTGAAGTCAATTATTTCAAAAACTATTGACTGAAACAACTTTACTTAAAATTTATTATAAATAAAGAGTTCTGACTTTTTAAAAAAGTATAATGTATAACTGTAAGTGTTGCCGTTGTTTTTAAATATTTTTTTTTCTAGATTTTAAGTAAATTTTATAAAACTACCCCTCTCGCCTAAACGAGGTGAGATAGACCCCCCCTCCCATAGGAAAAAATGCTTGTATTAAGCCCCTCTACCAAAAACCGTTATTATATCTTGGCGCCAAAGTTATCGTACTCGTGCCCACCTTCTTATTAACTATTTCTGGCCAAGGACAAAATCTTCCAATTTTAATAATTAAAATTTTAATCTTGTTGTATATAGTTCACATTGCTTTTTTGTCAAAAAATGCAAGTAAGTTGAACTGAACTTAACAAAAATTGCGTATTGGTAAGGTGCTCACTAACCAACTGATGAGTCCAAGTGAGAATGCCGAGATGAAACGCAAATTTTGTGGACTAAAGGCCGTTAAAAGCTAATTTGAATCGAAAAGCTTTTACTTTACACTCAATGTGTTCTCTATTGTCTTTTGTGCTGAACACCTTGTAGGAATAATTTTTTGGGCCTCCGCTAACAAACTCCGTTATAAAACTTATTTGTCAATTCATCTGTCATATCACCAATAAAGTCTCCAGTGGGTGGTTCAAATTCTCCTTGACGCGCTGCTTCTTCTTTCATTTCAAAGTTATCACAATATTTTCTTCATTGATTGGAAGAATTTGTGAGACTTGTATGGAAGGATGTGTTAGCAAATCAAACATATCCGAGGGTTTATTTATAATGCAAGTTTTTAGCTGATTTTCGCATTTACCAAATTTAACCCAAAAAGAGTTCAAAATTAGTTTCGCAATTGACATTTTTCCAGGATTGTTTGCTATTTTGGAAAATTCTAGTTCAATATTTTTCTTCTCTAAAAAATCAGCTATATATTTGTTTTTATCCTCTTCGGCCGAACATGTACCTGGCCATCCTGAAAATTCTTGTTTTACTTTAAGGTAAGTATTCATCATTGAGTTAAATAGTCCTTCAGAACCTGTAGTTGGATTTAATTGAACCACATCGTATTCCCAGATCTCAAAAATAGTAAGTAGCTTATATCCCATTTCACTACTTCGTCAATTACCCAGGTTGCTAGTATCGCTCTCTGATCATCAGAATGAGTGCAGATTCTTCCTTTAGATTTCTCGTTACTACAAGTTCCGCATAGTGAAAACATTAATTTATTATTTTGTTTCTGGGGTAAGACCGGGTGATATAAGTTTTCTGGTGGCAAAATTTTACACTTGACGATTCCATTGATACCATTAAGTTTCTTATCGGGGCAAACATTTTGAATATTGACATGAACTTTCGTGTGACCAATTTGAAATTCTCCGTTTTTACATACCCACGGATATAGTGAGCAAACATCTATGTATTTGATTTTTGCACCTTCCTTACATTTGTAATAGTTAAATCTATTTCCTGTCCGGCCACCGAAGAAAGCATCTCGAGGATTTAGTGGGGTATTTTGGATTAGGGGATGATTATTTAAAAAACTCAAACTTTCATCATTCAGACACCTAAGTTGAGATTGAAATTCACAGTTCTATCACTTCATATTTAAATGATTTTAAGCGTTCTGTCTTAGCCAAGGTTCTCTCATACCTGTGATTGAAAGTGTCGTGCCTTTCATCAGATAGAGGATAATCTCGTTTGTGTTTTTAACAGACAGGGTGACCGTGGTAATAACAGCCATGGAATTCAAACACTTCTCTAGTTTTTTCAAAGTAACCATCGACTTTAACTTCATCAATTGTCACTTCTCGCTCATTAGCAGCATGCCTTATGTTAATTTTTCTTTTTTTCTCTTCCAAAACCAGCCATTTAATGGCTTCTGTAGATTGATTGTCGACACATCTAAAAACAAAAACACATTTTTAAAATTAAGTGCTTTTATTTAAACGAAATAAAACTCACCTATATCACATTTTAGGTATTAAACCTATGGTGTTCTGTTGAAGGAAGTTTCGCCTATACACCAAATTACACGCTGATGCTATTGTTGTTGTTTCCAAGAATGGTTCAATATTACTTTGATGTAGAAAAAAGTCTCTGAATTTCAGGCACACATCAGTCAAAATTTTAACATCACTGACACAATACTCCAGAAGATCACGCTGCATGTCAATGTCTTCGTTTTTATGTTCTGCATACCATTTCAAGAACACTTCACGATCTTCTTGTCTCATCGAGTCGGGACTGTAATATTCCAAGGCCGGTAACTTCCCAATATAGTTTCCGTTTTCTTTGGAGTTAAATAAATGTGGAAAATATCCTTTTCTCAATACAAATGATAACTGAAATGCCCTTGGAAGTTTTGACAGAGCCATTGTGAAATTGTTCAATTAGACAATAAGCTTCACGTTTCCTACTTCCATTAAGATGATATTAACCCCGCGCATGATTAAAATTGGACTAAATTTTGTTTCTTGCAGTATACTCGTATAATTCAAAATGAATAAATAATCATACGCTTGTCCGTTGAGAGCTATCACAACTACTTTTTTAAAGTTTAATCGCACTTTTAAAACATATTTAAGGAATTTATCCACCACACTTCCACCGTTGTTTCTTTCCCGGATAACGTTCAATAAGAACTAACACTTATTGCAGAAGTGCAATTTTTGTCTCGCATAACCAATCTACAATCAGAAAACTCCGAACCAAGAGCTAAAGTCAGTGTTTTAGAAGAAAAATTATATCTCTTGGAACAATCCAACCTATCCAATGTATTAGAGATAGTAAATCTACCGTGTATAGACACTTTAAATTCAATACAAGTGGCTGTGGATCTTGTTCGTGATGGACTATGAGTTCAAATATGCGAAAAAGACAGATAATTGTTATATTAAAAAAGTGCGAAATAAAAAAGGTTTACCAAGCGATGAAAGCAGTGTATTGGCAAACAAAAATTTAACTGAAGACACCACCAACATTATTGCCATTAAATCGACCCGCCGGCAGACAAAGGAAAGCATAACGAGAGCGAAAAAAGACTTTAATCTGACTGCGAAATATTTTGGTGAGAGCTATGATAATAAAGTGTTATCCATTTTGTGGTTTCAAAAGTAAACGTAAATAAAACACATATACAAAATTTTTTTTTATGACATTTCATTTTTATTTTAAAATTTGAACGTTGACATTATGTGTGAAACACTAAATCATTTTAATGACCACCAAGCGAATTGTTGAAAGCATCGATTCTTTTGAGGTAATTTTCGACCACTTTTTGACACATATTGGGCGGTATATCAGCCATAACTTGACGAATGTTTGTTTTCAAGTGCTCAAGAGTTAAAGGTTTATCTGCATTTGCGTAGCCCCACAAAAAAGGTCCAGCGGTGTCAAATCGCATGATCTTGGAGGCCAGTGGATATCGCCACGACGAGAAATTACGCGGCCAGGAAATGCCTCTTGCAATAAAGGCGAATTCGCTCGAGTTGTGTGGCTTGTATCACCGTCGTGTTAAAACGACATATTCTCCAAGTCGTATTCTTCAATAACAGGCAAAAAAAGTCGGTTATCATATGACCATAGCCCTCCGAATTGACGGTGACAGTCGTTCCATCGTCCGTTTTCCAAGAAGTAAGGTCCAATCACACCTCCGGACCAAAGAGCGCCCCAAACACTGACTTTTTGTGGATGTAATGGTGTCTCTACAGTTACTTGAGGATTCTCAGAACCCCAAATACGACAATTTTGTTTATTAACATACCCACCGAGTGAGAAATGTGCTTCGTCGCTGAAATAAAAGTGATCCACTTTCGTAAATATCAGATTTTAACTGAAAAAAAATTTGGTTTAATAACTTAGTTTGACAGATGTCCAATTCCAGCCCTATACTTTTGAAACCGCAAAATCGATAACCCTTTACCAACATCTATATCAATGACAGTTTGACTCAGCATGTACGAGGGATTTTTAATGCAGCAAAAAAAGAAAAAGAGAAAAAGAAGTACAAATATATATGGGTTAGAAATAATATTATATTTTTGCGTAAGAAGGAGGGGGATGATGCTATTAAAGTTAGGTTCTTAGAGGATTTAAATAATTTATAAATTTATTTTAAAACTAATTTTTATTATGAATTATAACTCTTCTTTAAATGTAAAAAATAATAAATTTCAAAACCCTACTGTATTAATACATCAAAACATTCGTAGCTTGAGAAAAAACTATAGTTCTTTTGTTGCTCACATTGATTCCTTGAATTTGTTAGCTGATTTTATTATCTCGACTGAGATCTGGTTGTATGACTGTGAAATATCCACTTATGATATTCCTGGTTATGCTTTTTATTGTAATTGTAACAATTCGTATATTGCAGGTGGAGTAGCCGTTTATATTAAAAAGATACACAAGTTTGAAGTGGTAAAATATAATATAAATCAAAATTACCTGCAATATTAAATATGAATGTTTTACATTTTTATCGACTGCATGAAAATGGCTTAAGTTTGAATGTTTTTATGGAACATAGGGATGAGCTTTTAAAAAGTATAAGGTCCATGAATTTAATAGTTCTGGATGATATAAACATCGATATATTAATAGAAAACAATGAGTCTGACAATTACTTGTTTTTGATGTCTTCGTATGGTTCAAAATCACTGCTCACTGAACCAAATCGCAAAACAGACAGCACAGAAACGGAAAGCAGTAGGGATAGCATTTGTGAAATTGAGGTTGATAATATTCTAATTTGAGATCCCATAAAAATTGCAAATAATTTTAATAATTATTTTGCCATTATTGCAACTAATTTACAGCCCAAACCTTCGCAAATCAATTGCAACTGCAACTTATATACCGATATAAGAGATAATGGTTACCAAACCAATAGTTTTGTTTTTCAAGACTTTTCACCACTGGAACTGTATAAGGAGATAATGAATCTAAATAATAAACAATCTTGTAGTAAAACAAATAGCTTTTTTTATAGTTGACATATTGTCACATATTCAATATGAGTATCAACTGTGGTATTTTTACGAAGGGACTAAAAATAGCTGAGGTAATTCCTCTTTCCAAGAAAGGATGTAGAAAATCAGTGACCCAAAATAGACGAATATCATTTCTTTTTTTAATTTAACACTATGTCTGTAGGACCTATGGTCTTTTAAATGAAACCTGAATTGCACGACACTAGTTTGGCACAGCAGTGGATTTGAGAACCAGGTATTGACTGTCTCATTTTAACCCATGGGCGGCATCCAATTAAAATTGGAGGTATAGAAACGAATGCGTATAGCGTGGGGATCGAACCCACATGTCTAAGTTAGCAATCAAGCACTTTATCCACTGCACCATTGCCATCCCAAAAAAAACTTCAAAACTTTTTGAAAAAATTATGAAAAAACGAATTATATCTTTTCTTAATAAAAACAATTACTTTTGTAATCAACAGTATGGTATGGTATGGTCTTAATAAAAAAGTAAGCCCTGTGGCTTTATTTATAGACATGACAAAGGCTTTCGACATGGTTAACCACAAAATTCTTTTAGACAAACACTACACAGCTGGTTTTAGAAATACTGTGTTAAGTTGGTTTAAGTCCTATTTATCTGCGAGATTTCAAAGGGTTAAAATTAACGAAGTTTTTAACGACAAGTTAGAATTAAAAATTGGTGTACCGCAGGGATCGGTATTGAGCTCTATTCTTTTTTTTTTAGTTTATGTTAACTTTATTTTCAAGCAAAATTTAAATGGAAAGATAACAGCTTTTGCTGACGATATAACTTTTTCTTATGCAGATAACTACTTTTTGGAATAAGTGGTAGGAATACAAATCGATATTCAACGATTAAGACAATGGTTTGCAAAACATGAACTTATTGTGAGTGAAAAAACTAAGGTTATGTCCTTCAACCTAAAACATTCCAGCTTGCGTGTACAAGACTTTCAATGTGTTCCCATAGTTGTGGAAAGGCTAATTTCTATGAAGATGTGCCATGTTGTTCTAATTGTTTTACAGTCGAATCTGTTGACCATTTTAGGTACCTGGGCTATCAATAAACATAAACCTAAATTGGAAAACCCACGCGACTGATTTAAAAGCTTATATGAGACGCGCAACTCGCAAAATGTTTTCATTGCAACCTCATTGTTCGAAGAAACTTCTAACAATAATTTATTTTAGAACTATACATTCAAAGCCAAGTTAGGGTGAGCCTACAATAATGTGATTGAACCATTATTAATAACACAAAAGCATATTGTCAGAATAATTTGTAAAAAAAAGTAAATTAACAAGTAGCTGGACATAATTTCTTAATTTTACCTTCGAGACATCTGTATGTTTATAAGGTTCTTAAAGATTTTTTCATTCGTAGTGGATATAACACGATGTTAATAAACTCAAATGCCTATGGCTTAAGAGCTAACAGTCAACAACGCGTAAATATTCCGGTTTCTAATAGATCACATTTTTCTAAGTTTTATACTATTGCAGCACCCATACCATTTAACAAATTACCTTACGAAATAAGGACATTACGAATACAGAATTCTTTTTTAAATAAAGTAAAAATATTATTATTTTCAATGGATATTTCTCAAGTCAAAAATTTATTTATGAGCACAGTTTAATTTTGCTTTTCTTTTTTTTTCTAATTTTATTCACATTTTTTATTGTATAATATGAGATTTTTTGATATATAATTTAATTTTTTTTTCTTTTTCTTCTAAAATTGTAAATATTTAATCAAACACCCCACACATATTGCGTAATTTATATTTTAATTGGGTCATTCGCCACTGATTTTTTAAGATCACAGAATGAACTTTTCTTTCTTTTCAGACAGCTTTTTTGTCATTAAAGAATAATTATTATTATAATTGTAAAGCATCATCCTGAAAAGTTAGAAAATTAAATACCTAATAAAAAAAAAATTGGATGTTGAAGCACTGATCACACTTTTGTTGAAACATGCATACTTTTGGTATATGCATTCTTACAAGAGTAGTATGTGTTTCATTCTCAATATTAGTATTTTTTTCTCCCATTATTTTTTCTTGCCGACTCTCCACAGCGTGCTCTCCAGAAGTACGTCTTTAAATTTCGGCTTCTTGGTATTTGGGAGTATATAGCACTGATGGTCCTTTGGTACATGCATACTACACATTTTACAAAAGTATTCACCACATATATTTTGTCGACGTCCACCGAACGCTTGCAAACATAAAAGGCATCTCTTTATCTGATCACAAATAGAGATTTTTCCATTTGAACTGCTCACCTTGTGATTGTCGATACAGAT
Source organism: Philhelius pedissequus (assembly GCA_910595825.1). Taxonomy (NCBI): domain Eukaryota; kingdom Metazoa; phylum Arthropoda; class Insecta; order Diptera; family Syrphidae; genus Philhelius; species Philhelius pedissequus. Next base: position 31,201,804 of record OU343164.1, read on the forward strand.
TTTTCCTCTAAACTTTCGATTGCAATCATCACAAATAGTTTCTTGTTCGATTTTTTCGCAAGGAGGTGAACTTTGGCATTGAGGACAGGTTCTTTGACATTGATGATGATTCTTTGTGTTGTAAGGTACATGGCAATCTTCGCAATAATAGTCGCAACAGAGTGCAGCAGTTAACGATGAAATCACGTTAAAATTATTGTCGTGGTATAGCAAGGTGATCTTTTTATTCCCTGCAACATCTCCCATGTCTGCTGCATCGTCTGCACTACTTTCAAGCTTAATTTTGGCAGCTCAGCTATGGCTTCATCATCGAACTCCCTTGCACATCTTTTCGGTAAGAACACCGAACGCTCAGGGAGCTCCAGAAGTATTTGCTCTCCATACGGGGTCTTACACTTCCCCGCCTTGGTGATGTTATTTTTTTTATGTATTAAATTTTTCATACTTGTTAACTTTTTTTTTTTTATGATTATATTCGCTCTAGATTTGAATTTATTCGAAATTGACGACGATATTTTAGATTATTTGAAATTTATATCACTTTACACAACTTGCGGGAAACTAAATTAAAAACCAGTTGGTTTTTATACCCTCAAAATAAATTAAAATTCCAACTCAATCTCAAAAACAAAGGAATAACACCCACACATCGATATTATTTGTGTCGAAATTTATTGTTAATTGGATATTGATCAAAGAGATGTGAAGAGACATATTCTTTTTTTTTCCGCAGTAACTAGATAAGATACCATTTGAGTATCAAATATAAACACAGTTTTTGCTGTGTCTTGAAAATAACAAATAACGAATTTAAGATATTGAAATTTATAAAGATTTTCTTTGTCACAAATTTAATTATGACAAACACAAATTTGCTATGGCTTTCAAAATATGTCACTTCATCAAAATTCAATGGAGAATACACAAATAAGCCCTAAACAATAAACAAGTATCATGTGCGAAGATGAGGATCACAATACGACGCAACGATCTACCCAAATCAATCGTTACGTTTTTACAGCAACATGCAACAGTCTATTTTTTTTCTTTAAGAAATCCATTTGATCGGTATTCTTTAATACCGATCCTCAATGACACTTAAATCAATATATCTTCTGACACACATAGATAATATACATATATATAGCTACAGCGACAACACAACAACTGGCAACAGTCTATTTTTTTCTTATTGAAAAAGTAATACAAAAGAAAAAAGATAAAATATTTGTAAAATGGTTAGGCTTCCCTACTGAACATAATTCTTGGATACATATAGGGTAAGATCGGGCATTATGGCGCACCTCAAAAATGTCATACTTCGAAAACTCTAATTAAAACAAAAACAATGCAACAACTTCAGTCTCTGCCGCACACGTGTCCAGTGAAGATCGGTATTCAATACGACCAGTTTCGCTAAACAAAAAACCTACATAAAAAAATTTATAGGTTGCTTGTGTTTTTTTTATAATTTTGCTTTGTGTTAAGGTTCGTGTTTCTCGGTAAGTATACATAGCAGTTGTTCGGTGTGAAGAGTAAAATATAGAATATAGTTTCATTGTTGTTGTGTAACGGTAAATATGTGAAACGAAAATAGAACCTAGTTTTTTTTTAATGTGTTGTGAAAAAGTGTTATTTCTGTAATATGGCGCAGACACGAAGTTTTCGTGTAAATTATAGTTTCAGACCTAACTTATTTTCTCTTAGTCTCTTCCCGTTTTTTACGTTGTGTATTATATATATTATATAATTATCCATTGTTAAAATAGTACTTTAAATGTTAGTTATTTATTATTTTCAGAAATGTCAAATATTCGCAAAACAAATAAAGGTATCCGAGGAAAATGGGAAGAACCGGATTTAATTGCATCAATTAATGATATTAAGAAAAAACAAACCATCAAAAACAACCATAAGAAGAAGGCTTAAGACTGGAGATTACCAGAAGCATGTCTTGGGTGCTCCTACCAGTCTTAATGCAGAAAACGAGGATAAAATTGTTCAGCACATTTTAAAATTGCAGGCGCATGGATTTTCTCCGAACAGAAGAGAGCTGTGCCGTATGGCTTTTGAGCAGAGAAATATAATCCGAATCACAATTTTAACAGGAGTTCCGGATTGGCTGGACACGGATGGCTTCTCCTGTTTTTAAAACGCCATCCTGAGCTTTCTGTACGTAAATCTGAGCGGCTTACCAAGGCGCGCGCAAATGGCATGTCCAAAGAAGATGTTTCCAGGTATTTTCGCTTGTTGGAAGAAGTTTTACAGCAAAGTGATTTGTTTGACAAACCTTGCAACATATTTAACATGGACGAAACTGGTTGCCAATTAAACAACAAACCCGAGTATGTCATTGCTGAAAAAGGATAAAAAAATGTCGCTGCGGTGACGTCAGCCGAAAGGGGAGGAACGGTAACAGTAGTCGCCTGCTGCAATGCAGAGGGTAGCTTCCTTCCTCCAGCTTGTATTTTTAAAGGCAAAAGAAAGAAGGTTGAATTGGCACAAGGTATGCCACCCGGCGCAGCATATTTTATATGGGTGAAAGATCAGCATATATTAACAAAGAAATTTTCTTAGCATGGTTCAAAGAACATTTCATTCCAGGGAAGCCTAGTGGCAAGGTTCTACTCATACTTGACGGCCACTCATCTCACACCAACTTGGAAATGCTTGAATATGCCACATAAAATGATATCATCCTTTTTTGCCTTCCACCTCATACCACTCAATTTCTTCAACCTTTGGACCGGTCATTTTTTAAACCATTCAAGTCATATTTTTTTGAATCTTGCAATTTGTTCATTAGAACAAATCCTGATAAAAAAAATTTACAGATTTCAGTTTGGGAAGTTGCTATCCAGTGCTTGGGTTAAAGCCGCCAATCCCCAAAATGGAACTTCGGGATTTAAATCCACAGGTATTTATCCTATCAATCCAGAAATAATACCGGATTATGCATTTATTGCGCATCAAAACGAGGAAACTGTTCCAATGCCTCTAACAACTCCCCCTCCCATTGAAGTTTCCACGACTGAAACTATAACTCAGGCAGCTGCTAGCGATATTACGCCCGGAAAAATGCTTAATATAATTTCCCCTGTCCCATCTTGTTCAAGGCGGGTGATAAATAATCCAAGAAAACAAAATGCAAGGGTATTAACTTCATCGGGTAAAAAACTTATCCAAAAAAAATTGAAGACTAAAATTGCAAGGCCAAAAAAAAGTAAGATGAAGCGGCACTCATCGGCGTCATCCGATGAAGAAAATTTTGAGATCCAACTAGCCGATGTTCCCCGCTATATTGCCCTCAGGGTTGCGCCATATTGCCCGCAGGGTGGGCAATATGGCGTTTTTTGGGATTTTTAAACTCTTTTTAAATTAATTTATTTTTTATTAAAGCCCTTGAATTATTATTTTTATTTAATTTATTTATGTTACGTTTTGTCTTATTTAATAAAAAAAAACTGTTGAATTATAACATGTTGTTCGTACTAAAGTTATTTCAGATTGATGTTAGGTGCGCCATAATGCCCGAACTTTCCCTACCTGAAATAAAAAAACAATAAATAAAGTTTAAAATATTGTTTTATTTATATATATTTTATATTGCTCTTATATCAAACTAATAACATTTATAAGTATGTGTATGAATATATATATATATATATATATATATATATATATGCTTCCTTGAAAAGATACAGCCATTCAAAGTTTTTCAATACTTTTGCCAATTCCCTACAATCTTACAAAATTAAAAAAAATCCTACAGATCCATCCTCAGCTATCCCATCTGGGCTCGAAAAATATTGATTGCATTTTAATTTCCACGCGCTGAACTGTGTTTGTGCTTATATCTATAGGTTCGAATATCTTGAGTTCATTTTTTGGTTAGATTGGTGTGGATAGGATTACGTATGAAAGAGGATGTGGCATAACATCACATCAAGTGATCGTCTTCTTCACAAAAAAAATGAAAAAAATTAAGTTTAAATAGCCACCCAACCACATGAGCTCGGCAGTGAAACGATGCCATCTTCTCCGAAATCAATATATCTGATGACACACAAATATAATATACATATCTATAGCTACAGCGACAAAGACAACAGCAGGCAACAGTTTGATCAATATTCTTATAATACCGATGCTCAATGACATTGTGTAAACAATCATACAAGCAATAGGTCTTCAAAAGATCCTTACAACCAGCAACCAAAAATAAAAACACACGAAACAAAAACTGAATTGACTTCTGCGACAAAGAAAACCAAACAAATTAAAAAGCAATTAAAAGACAGCAAACATAACAAACCATTAAAAAGGTCGTACAAAATTCCCAACGTCCTCCTATACCTACTCACTCCCAACACCTTGAATATTCAGTCTTGAAGTCTCAACGTCCCTTAATTTAGACGGAAATCGAATTGAAAGAGAAAAAAGGAGTAAAATTTGGGCTCTAGGATCTTTAGTTTGGCCGCAAATCGTGTTGAAGGTTTAGCGTCGGTTTATCGGGCCATGCGATACTTCGATTAAAAGAGTGCATTTCCTAGATCACGAATATGCTCTTTTTAACTCTCTAGGATGCTTAGTTTAACAGCAAATCAAGTTTAAAGAGAAAAATATGTCAATTTTGACAAATTGGTTTCATTGCGATACATTGATTGAAAGGTGGCACTCCCAAAATCAGGTACATATATGCTATTTTTAAGTCGCAACTACGCTTAATTTAGCCGCAAATCAAATTTAAAGAAAATAAAAGCCACAACTGGATCGTACGAACTCGCTCTAACAACTTTAATGTAGCTAACCATGGAGGTTGTTTAGTAGGTAGAGGTAGTCTAGTTATCCTATGCAGGTTCAAGTCCGATGTAGGTAAGATAACCTTGATTCCTAGTATAATGAATTTCCGAATGGATGAAATGGATTCAAGAAATAGTTACATAGGTACCTACAAATGTATATTTAAATCTAGATTATGGATTTTAACTAATTATAGGTAGGAATGTAATAAGCATGAAAACCTACATATGTGCATAGATGCAACCAAGGTATGTAAATATAGACAAAAAATATAAAAGTGAAGGATGTAATGTGTGGTAGATTATGCATATAATTTAATAATTTGGGTGCAAATATAATATATAATAAGGTAGAAATAAATGGATGATACTCATAATAAAATATTTTTTGATATAGTTGTTATAGTTTGAGGGAAAGCAAAGATGGCATTTGAATTCCTGGATAAATAAGAATATTTCGAAAAAAATTCAAATTCGTTGGAGCGGTTTTTAAAAAAAATAATTTTGCACGTATAAAATTTTAAAAACATTTTTAGAAAAAAAATTTGAGACGCCATTTTGCAGACTAATATACATACAACCGATCAAAATAATTTTTTTAAATGGAAATGCTGCCAAAAATGTTTAATAATTTTGCATATTCAAATTGCATATTCAATTGATAACTAGAATACCTACTTTCTAACAGCTTCAATTCTACTTACATTAAAGTTGTTAGCAACAATATCAAGTTTGTACGATCCAGTAGTGGCCCATTTTATTATTATAAGAATGCATTTTTACTCACTGCAGGTAGGTCCCTACATACCTAGGTATTTTGATCTAAAAAAATATTTTTATATACCTACCTACCTATAAGTAGGTAACTACTATATAGGTATAAAGACACTTCACAATTTTTTCACCGAACATCACTAATAAATTTCAACTTCACAAAAACACTTTATCGCACAAAAATAAAAAAAATATCGAATTGCATTTGTACGAAATCAAATTAAATCTTTTTTTTACACACAACTGACGGCAAAATATAATCCACACACGTACCTACAATGTCCAAAGAAAAATTACACAAACTCTTGGTTAAAAAACCAAAACAAAGCGAAATATACCTAGGTAGTACCTAAACCATAATTAGGGCGAACGGGATACTTACAAATTTAAACTGGTATATTCTTCCTACATAGGTATTTTCTCCAGTTTATGATAAATGTGAAAGAAAAATGCAAAAAATTTATTTTCTTTTATTCTGCTTTAGCTTTTCGCATTCTTCTCCCTCGCTAGCTATTTGTCGAACCTTTTTTTTTATTTGTCAATCCTGCAAATTCTCCCTCTCTGAGAGTCTGCACAATCTGCAGAGTTATACCTTTCAGCGATATCACCAGAGGGCGCCTCGGACGTTCCGCTTCATGATAGTACTATGGAATATATATACAATGGTATAGGTAATGCTGAGTCCAATGTTCTCGGAAAAGATATAGAAATTAAAGATGAAACCTTCGAGGGTACAAATGGATTGTATGAGCTTATATTTAATAAAAAACCCGATAAAAATGTTTTGATAAAGATTTAAAAAACTATAAGACCAGACTATCTCTCGCAATTGCTCATAATTTACATTAAGTTCAGTGCTCGTCGAGTGCAGTCGTTTTTCTTTTTCGCTATGCGAATAAATAATTCTTCACTTATCGTTTTTGTTAAGCGCCCCAATTACTAATTTTTTTTTTATAACATGCGCTCAAGGGATTATGAATACCCTTTATATGTTTTCTTAACACAGCGCGGGCATTCGGTGGAAGAAGAGAAAGAAGGATAAAAAAGATGTGTGGCGCGATGTTCTGAGACTATAGCTGGTTGATGTCTCAGATTTATCTCCAGGGATGGCGGCAAAACTAATGCGGAGAGACTTACCGTGTCTTATTTATTTATGTCCCTTATAATTCGCATTATTTTATTTATTTCGTTGTCATATTTTATGGGTATGCTAGTTTACTCAATCACATGTTGTTAGTGTTATGCCTAAACAGCATGTAATAAGCAAAGCAGCAACTTATTTTATGACAATTTTTAGAATTGTTTTTTAATGGAATATAAGAAGACATAGACAACGGCAGCAATCAAACCTGCAACCACGAGGTTGACAGGCGAGCACAGAACTATCGCGCCACGGCCACCCCCTATTTCAATTTGCCAATAAATTACTTAACGCATTCGACATGCCTTTTGCTTACCCTTGCACTTTTCAGAAAAGAAAAAAAAAATAAATAAAATAATAAAACTGACCCCCATTCACAACTGACCCCGTTACTCTGTGCTTTAAAAAATAATTTATTTTTCCGACCCACATCTTATAGCTTTGTTAAATATGTCGTGTGTCAACGTGAGTCGGCCTGAGTAAACGTGCTTGTGTTTATTTGAACCATTATAAACACAATTTTGTGTTTTATTGCGAGAAATGCAAAAAGATTTCAATTTCCGATATAATGCTTGCAATATGCCTTAAAGAAACTCTTACAAATGGCAATTCTGCAATTCAAAAAAAAATTGCGACCTTTTCTAAGAACTTTGATCTATTATTTAAAAGTGTTGAAGAAACCAACTCCCAATCGCAACAATCAACTACACAATGTTTGGCCAAAACATGTACGATCGAAAAATACTTCAATACTATTAAATCCCAACTCCTTCTTCGTGACAACGCGCCCGTATCTTCAAATGACTTCAACCTGCTCCGATCTAAAATGGGCAGTAAGTTTAATTCCTTAAGAAGTTCCACTAAAGAAAAAAACAAGAACTTAGCGTAAAGGTTTATCCATTTTGCGGTTTCAAAAGTATAGGGCTGGAATTCGACATCTGTAAAACTAAATTGTTAAACCAATTTTTTTTTTCAGTTGAACGCCTGACCTTTATGTAAATTGATCGCTTAACTATCACGCAACGCATAAAAATTGTTATAACCTACTACAAAAATAGTGATTCTTCCACAGAGGAAATTTAAGAGGAGATTATGGTTTACATAATTGTCCAACTAAGCGAGCAATTGGCGAAATTGTGAAGAAATTTGAAGAGACTGGATTGGTTACAGATATTGTAAGGCCTGTGTATCGTTGTTTCGCTCGTACCACTGAAAATATCGCTGCTGTAAGTGAAAGTGTTGCCGAAGACCCGAATGTGTCGATTCCTCGTCGTTCTCAGAAATTAGGACTGTGTTACGGCACATTATGGCGTATTTTGCATTTGGATCTACACCTACATCCATACAATAACTGAAGCCAGTTGACCATTCACAACGTCGTAGATACGTCGAATGGGTGCTTGAACAATAGGCGGTGGACGGCGATTTTTCGAACAAAATTCTCTTCAGTGACGAAGCACATTTCGCACTCGGTGGGTATTTTAATACACAAAATTGTCGTATTTGGGGTTTTGAGAATTCTCCAGTAATTAAAGAGAGGCCATTGCATCCACAAAAAGTCAGTGTTTGGGGCGCTCTTTGGTCCGGAGGTGTAATTGGACTTTACGTCTTCGAAAACGACGATGGAACGACTGTCACTGTCAATTAGGAGCGTTATGGTCATATGATAACCGACTTTTTTCGCCTGCTATTGAAGAATACGACTTGGAGAATATGTGGTTTCAATAGGACGGTGGTACATGCCACACAGCTCGAGCGAATATAGCTTTATTGCAAGAGCCATTTCCTGGCCGAGTAATTTCTCGTCGTGGCGATATCAACTGGCCACCAAGATCATGCGATTTGACACCGCTGGACCGTGTTTATGCAGATAAACCTTTAATTCTTGAGCACTTGAAAACCAACATTCGTCAAGTTAAGTCTGAGATACCGCCCAATATGTGTCAAAAAGTGGTCGAAAATTACCTGAAAAGAATCGTCATTTAAATGGTCTAGTATTTCACACAATATGTCAACGTTCAAGCTTTATAATAAAAAAGAAATATGATGAAAAAAATATTTTATACCTGTTTTATTTACGTTTACTGTTGAAACCGTAAATGGATAACCAATTATAACCTTAGCCAAATCCGATTACATATTGATCTTCCAGCGCAAAGTCCCTCGTTTCGCATAGCCCCTTCCATCCCTGATATTCTAAATGAAATAAAAAATATGAACGCTATGCTTTCGCGAGTTTCTTCCGCGCTTATAGCCATTGCGTACGATGTAAGAGACCAAGAACAAAAGTCCGCGTGTGTGCAAAGAGATATCGAATATTTAAATGAACACTCGCGATAAATTGAATCTTTTCTTAATGAAGTGGTTGATGTTTCAAACGGTTGTTCTTCTAACACAAACGATCTATCGATTCTGGATGAAATTGTGTTTGCCGAAGCGACTCATACCACTATACATTCTGTTACCGTGAACCCAATCCCTGTTTCATCTTCAAACAAAATTATGTGTGTCAACGTTATTGATTCCACCAACGCTGCGAACCTAACATCTGCTATTCCTTTAATTGAAGTGCACCACCCCTGCTGAAATACGCATTACAAAATTCGGTACCTCGTGGTCTATTACAGAATGGAATAAAAGACTCGATAGACTAAAAAAAAACGAATAAATCGTCATTTTGCCTAACCAACATTCCTAGAAATGCCAGTTCTTTGTAGGTTCAATCATTCTTTATGAAGAATTATTCAATCCCGGATGTGGAATGTCATCGTACTCCCTCCAAAAAATTCAAAGAATCGATAGCAATAAAATATGAGTGGCTTTTATACCGGCCTGGAAAAAACCTCTTCATAAAGAATATGACGATATCCAAATGGATAGGAAATCCTTTCCATAATACATCAAGCAAGACTCGTAAGACCAAACCGATCAGAGGACCTACAGCTACTAGCGCCAGATACATACCAATATTTAATCACAACTGGAGTTTCAAAATGGGTGTATTTCCTAATTTTTCAAATAGTAAAAAAACTTAATGTAAATATCCCAGAACTTAAAGCTCCCACAACCCCCATTCAAAGAAACACAACAAGTATCTTTTAAACTCCCTTCAACCTCATCACCACCTACTTCTCGATATTCCTCACAAACTTACGCCAATTGCGACCTAAGAACAGGAGCGAAATATCCTAACTTTAACCTTCCAGTACCCCGGCAGAAACGTATATCTTTCAACGTTGAACCTTCTTCTGAGACTCTTTCTCTAATATCCAAAACAATGTAAAAACACCCAATGCCTTTCTAATCCTTTCAAATCTCACACGTCCTTTTCACCATCTCCTAATTTGCACAATTCTGCTACCCCGAACCCCTCAGTACCTCATACAAATGAAATACCTTCTAGCTCTCAAAATCCCCCGACAGCCTCTCCTTAGCCTCAACGTAGGCGTGTTGTCCTTCAATACTCCTCTTATACCTGAGTCTTCTAACTTAAATGCGCCTCATTTCTGTTATTGCTAAAATTTCATTCGATCCCACGTTCTTAATCGCAAGCGTCCACCCACTTCTCCTATGTCCAGCTCCTACCCCATTCCACCACACCTAACCCTGCCGCCTTCCAAATCCTACTAATATATTGATCCTCTCGTCCCGCCAATCGTTAAGTTAACCAAACAATATGTTAAACAACCCAATGATGGCCGCTTGTTCTTTCTCGCCTCAGAGAACACGGAATCTACTCAAAAGTTCATCTTTACCTTGCTTACCTCCATGACAAGCATGTGTCCGTTTGCGTTGATGGGATAACCAGAACTAATGTTATGGTATCTGTTCACCAAGAAGGCCTACCTACGAACCCTGATGATCTTAGGAAAATTTGTGCACGCTACCATGAAAGCCTTTATCTTACTCCTTCATATGTCGCAAATGACCTATCCGTTTTTGCCTCCTTTGTGAATTCAAATAGAATTTCCCACTTACAAAGAAGTAGCACTAATTACAAGAATTAAATTCGCTTCTAACCCTTCAAATAAGCTGCTTCCTCTACATCAATATCACCCCCCGAAATTCAGATGTCTATATTACTAAAATGTCAGAGGACTTCGTTCCAAACCCGCTTCCGTCTTTCTTAACTTTGTAAAAAAAACGCACATAAGCTCCCATTCGACATCTTTGCGCTAACTGAAACAAATTTGTCTCCTGATATAAACGACAATGAGCTCTTCCCATTTCATTTCAATATCTTTCGAGTCGACGGTTTCTCGAATACTGATACTTGCGTCCGTGGTGTCTTATTGGCAATTCACAATCGTTATGATTCAACGCTATTCAAAACCGGCCTTTTTACTTCTTTTGAGTTTGTTTGTGTCAAATCTAATATTTCAAAAACCTCACTCTTCAAAATTTGCTGTTATATCCAACCTTCTCAGCCTATTTAGTGCCATCAGCTAGCTGTTGATGCTTTCGATTCCATTTTTGATGCTGCTGAATCCTCCGATGTCGTTATAATTGTTGGCGACTTTAACTTTAAAATTTTCTATGGGTTCTCTCTGATGAATTCTATTCACCAATTGTCTCTTAGACTTAGATCTTTACCAATTAAACGGTGTCAACAAGAACTTAGGTCGTCAACTCGATCTCATATTTTCTTCTGATGTTGACAATTGTGTTGTATCAGCTTGTGATCATCTCTTATCTAAATTAGACTAATATCATCCTCCTCTTTTCCTCTCTTTTTCTTGCCAATTTTCCCTGAAATCTAATCTATCTGAAAATCCACTGACATTCAATTTTCGGAAAGCAAATATGCTTTTGCTCAACAGCTTGCTTAGATCTATTGATTTCAAAAGCATACCGCAAACCGCTGACATTGACATCGCCCTCTGCAATGTCTGTTCTAACGGTTTTAGCTGCCTTACCCTATCTTTCATTTTGGTTCAAAAAAAAGCACTCACTCTTCTCCTCCCTGGTTCAGTAGTGATTTGCGGTCTTTAAGAAATAAAAGAAATAAGCTCTGGCGGATTCACATATCATCTAACTCCATTGTTGATCTTTCAAGTTATCAGGATGCCAACTCCCTTTTTTCTTTGCAAATCTCTTAAGCATGATTATCTTCATCGAATCCGATCCTGTATTATAACAGATCTCAAAAATTTCTTCCATTTTATCAATGGTAAAAGAAATTCTGATAGCTACCCCTCTACATTAACTTACTTGAACTCTAGCTCGGATGATCCCAAAATAGTCGCCAATTTATTTGCCCAATTCTTCCGTCAATATTTCTCGGATATCGACCCTTAGCCTACTCTAGAATACTTCTCCAGTTTCCTTAAACTCCATAACCATTTCCTCAGACGTTGTTGAAGTTAAGATAAATAATCTAAAAGACGATTATTTTCCATTTGGAAAAACTCCTTTATAATCCCTATCCATAAAAAATGTCCCAGGAAAGAAATATCCAACTACTGCCCTATTTTTATCTTGCATCCCTAAGGTCTTTAAAAGTGTCGTCTATGATACAATGTTGTTCCACTGCAATCATATAGCCTCCCCTAATCAACACGGTTTCGTTAAAGGCAGTTCTAATACTACTAACTTTTAGAATTTGTTTCAGGAACCTTATGTTTTCTTGAAAACGGTAATGAGTTCGATGTAACTGCTACCGATCTTAGCAAAGCCTGTGACAAAATTTCTCACTCTTTAATTCTTTCCAAGTTGAATGCCCTAGGATTTCAACCCATATTCGTTTCACGGGTTCAGTCATACTTAAAAATCGGCAGTATAGAGTAATCTTTAGATCCTCTGAATCTGATCCCATCCTTGCAACTTCTGGCGTCCCACAGGGAGGCCACCTTGGTCCACTGATCTTCATTTTGACTATCAACGACAGTCAACGAATATACAGTCCAATATTAAAAGTCTCTTTTATATCGATGTACGCCGATGATAAGAAAATCTTTAAGTGCACAACATCCCCCACCGACTCTTTTCAATGTTAACAAGTGTCAAGCCATCACCTTCTCCCGTATCTTTCATTGGTAAGTCCATTACGAGAGCTAACTTCGCACTCGGCTTTGTGAAACGATGGTCAAAGGAATTCTCCGACCCTTTTGTCACTACCACATTTGTTAGGCCACTTCTTGAATATGCAAGACAAGTATAGTCACCCTTTTACCTAAATCACTCTCTGCGAATAGAAGCTGTTCAACGTCTGATTCACATAACCTCCCTACAAACATCTTTTAAATTTATTTAATATAGACTTCCTCGAATTTCGCCGTCGAGTGGCTGATAATGTATTCACACATCAGCTCATAGCTAGTAATATCGATTGTCCAGCTCTTCTTCAAAAAGCTCCCACCAAACAACTCAAATAATCTCCGATCTATACCTCTGTTCCAAATTAAGCTTCATCACACCAATTATGGTAGCAACGAACCTATAAACCGTATGCTACGTACCTCTAATATAGCGTGCACAACCTATTCGACTTCCAATTAAGCAATGATAACCTAAAAACCAAAATAAAATAAAGACAAGTACACGGTAATCGAGGATATAAATATACAAAAAATATACAAGAAAAAACATGTATTTTGTAATAAATCAACTCAATGGCGATGCTTTAAAAGGATTTTATTTATAATGCTAAAGTTGTACATCAATTCAATACAATAGTGTATACAACATTTTTTGTTTGATTGTGTGGTGTATGTATAAATACATTTTTTAGGGCTCCCACTCTGGAACATGCTACGTATAATTGTCCAAGTGAAAAGCACGGTTCCTCCAAATTCACACCACACACTTGAAGAGTTTGTCCTTGAGCTTTATTAATGGTCATAGCAAAGGATAAACGCACGGGAAATTGAAGACGTTTGAATTCAAATGGCATGTCCGTTGGTATTAATGGGATGCGCGGTATTAGTACAATTTCACCTTTTGCTTTGCCAGTGAGAATTGTTGCTTGAATTAAATGTGGCATCAATTTCTTCACTGAAAGTCTCGTCCCATTACAAAGTTTTGGTGCATTAAGATTTCGGAGAAGTATAATCGATGAACCAATTTTCAAATTCAATTAATGCGGTGGCATGCCTGGTGGTTCCAAAGAATTTAAAAATTCGACCGGATAATTGACTGCGTCTTCATCATTCATAACAGTATCAATAGATTTGTACGTTTCCGAATCACCTGGTAATTTTTCCTGGATGTGGAAATTGATTTCATTGACATTGATATTTTTTGGTGCTAAAATTGCACGTTCTCGTAACCAATCATGGTTATTGTAATTTTGTACAATATTTGAAAAAACTCGATCAATGATTTCTTGTTTTGATGATACATTTATGCAAAAATTATTCGGATAAACCCATTTTGATCACTTGCAATCTTTCCGTCGCCAATCTTGAGCAATTGCTTTGAAAACTCACGTGCTGGTGAATCATTTTAAAGACGCATACGCATATTGATCGTCAACGAAAGCCTTTGTACGTGTTTCCACAAAAATGAACTTTTCAAACATGCATTAATTTCATCAGCAGGTGTTGATCTCGGAACAACAGGCAACTTTTGGCGGAAATCACCAGATAACAATATTACTGCACCGCCAAACAGCTGTGAACTCCGTCCTAAATCTTGTAATGTTCGATTTAAGGCTTCCAAAGATTATTTATGGGCCATTGGACACTCGTCCCATAAAATAATGGATGTTTGTTGCAAGACTTTAGCCATTCCAGAACTCCTTGAAATATTGCATGTTGGTGCTTCAATTGCTTGCATGTTCAATGGCAATTTCAAGGCGGAATGTGCTGTGCGGCCGCCATCAATAAATGTAGCTGCAATACCGGAAGAAGCAAGTGCCAATGCGATTTTTTGTTCCGACCGAATTGTTGCCAGTATCTATGAAATAAAAAATGTTTTTCCAGTGCCGCCAGGTGCATCCAAAAAATACAATCCACCAGTGTTATCATTGACAGCTTGCATCACTTTATCATATGCATGTTTTTGTTTATCATTTAATTGTGGAGTATACGTTTGTACGAATGCACGCAATTCATCACGATCGAATTGCTGTTTGCTTTGCAATTCTCGTTCAAATAAATCATGCATTGGACGATTTGGTGGAGTCAATCTTAATTGCACTAATGCTTTATTTGCAATCGTAAGGCACAAATCTTCGATCATTGTCAAGGTTTCATTATACATTTCCAATGTCAGCAGCAATGCAGGATCATTGGAAATATGTCGAAGTCGAATCAAAATGTCTTCATCCATGAAATCTTTGTATTTATTCCACAATTCCAGTGGATTTGATGGAAAACATGTTGATATTATGATCGCAAATAACATACGAATTTGATTTGGTGGAGATGCAATTGATGCATCACGAAGCGTAACATCCCAATGCGTATCATCTTCCAGCCAATACAAGTGTTGACATGCTTCACGGTATGTGGCGCACAATTGACCATGGACAGTTCGTAAATGTTGGAATGATTGAGGTCCATGTACGTTCACCAACAAAAGTCGCAAGTAAAAATATTCAACATTAGCTGGACTAACTGTATAAATGCGTCCCAAAGCATCTGTTCGAAAAATACCTGGATAACCATCAACAGATGTGCCTTGTTTGCGACGCTGAAATTTTTTTGTTGATGCATTCCATGTGAAATAGTGAGGCACTTCCGAATATAGCAAAGTCCTGGCAAAATCATCCGTTTCACATAACTGGAAATAAGCTGTCTGTGTAGTTACTGGTGGCTCTACTGCTCTTTGTTCGGCATTTGCAGCAGTGAAGTAAACACGTTGGCCGTTTTCAAGATGAACTGCCAAATGAACAACAACCGGATGTCTGCCATGAACTGGAAACGATAGAATACGCCATACAGCTTCATTCGTAATAATATAGCGCCCCATTTGGTACTGCAAAATTTCATCATGATTATTTTCAGGAGCCACTCTAACAACAGCCATATCGCTGCCTTTAGTCACATACTTGCAAATATATTTGATTGATTTTACAGAATTGTAATATTCTACATTAATGTGAGCGTTGAACATTTTTGACAGTATCGGTGAGTTCGGAACTATCCACCGGTTATCGATTTCAACGTCTTGATTTTGAAGTTTAATTGCAGTTCATTTGCCGCTGTCTTCGGTTGATCGTCTACGATACGTTTCCCACATTTGCCATCAATCATACAAGCTGAATTCCGATTAATATCACCACAGGGACCGTGAATCATATTTTTCGTGACAACTTCGAAAAATCCTGGGTCGATGGTTTGATCTGGAATTTCGGCCGATATGACGGTATCAATCATATCAGGTGTTATTTTGTATACTTAGTTTGAGAATCAGATCCATTAATTTTTTTCAATTTTTCTTGGAATACACGGGCCGTTATGTGATGCCGATCTTTTGGCACCTTACCATCAAATAAACAATCAGACACATCGACCCACTTCGGATTGCATGTGAATGTGATGAATAGATCCGGTCGGCCATAATTTCGTACATATGTCATCACATCTTGCGTATATTCATGCATATGACGTGGGCTACCAACATATGATGATGGTAAAATTGTTAAACGGCCGATATCATTCACATTTGCATCATTGATCATTGCGTCACGCAAATATATGTATTCCGCTGATCTTAATCGGGCTTGATTGTGGCGGATGAAATTCAATCGCTCACTTTCAATTTTGGTGTACATATCGACGATATATTGATACGAAAGTTGATTGCATCGCAAAATAAAATTGGTTTCTTGAGGGCGAATCATCAATCGATACGAATAAAAATTCATCGCACTGACTTTTTTGTTGATTCTTGACCTGCAATGCAAAAATTAATTAGCGAATGATAATGATTTAAAAATCACATTTAAACGAATATCAAATGTGTACGTACCAGTTGTTGGATTTATCATTGGTATGTTGATATGATAGCCATCGTCCCCTCTCCAAAACTAAATTAGGTATTGCAATGCATCATAACAGCGATGGAGTTCTGAAATACGTTGTAATTACTCATTTCTACGATACAAAACAATATATCGTGGCCGAAACTGTTCACCAACCACAATAATGGCTACTTCATCAATCGTTGGTACATTGAATCGTCTGGCGTGCTCCCCAATTGGTGTTTTATCATCTTTTATTATGATTTTGTGGCCATCGGTGAGCATCCGGTCGAGTGCCACTTTAAACAATTTCACCAATTCATTGAGTTGATGGAAAAATGTTTGCAATTCATTCACGATAGATCTTCTCGTATGCGTCGAAATTGCACAGCGCTGATTTAATTCACGATTCTCATCACCAATTAAATGTATTTGCAAAAATTGATGATCGCCATCTGGGAATGGTAGCAAGGACCCAGCTCTATGGTATATTTGACCTTGAATCTGTAACGTTCGAGATACGAGTATATATATAGACGACGGATTTGAATTTGTAAAAACATGGAACACAGGGACGGCACATGAATTAAATATGATATTGCTTATTCCATACGAAGAAATTACCTTAAACGTCGGCATAAATCCATTTCTTATAATATTTGTAGCTCCAAAAGATGCATGAATTGTATTTTTGAATATTTAAGAGGAAATGCTTCGACGTTGGTGAATTGCCAAAAACCAATGAATGCAAAGGTTCTGGCGGAAGTTCTAGCACGGGCAATTTGACTTTCCCACCAGCACAGCACATGCAAGGCGTTTCGTTTCTGAATTTAAATGCTTTGCAATGTATACATTCTATATTCATCTGGCCAATGTACGCATGCGTGCTGTAATCAATGGTGGCATCGTAATTGAAAGCCGAGCGTTCCATTTGACGTATATCATAAACGGACGTACGCCCACGACGGTTTCTGGGTACGTCACTATTAACCAATTGAGTTCTCCATCTGTGTCGTTGTGTTTCCATTTCATTTCGTCGAACACGATCTTCTTCACTTTGTGATCTTCGATTTAACGCTGTAGCATTTGATTGACGTGAACGTCTGCCAATGTTTGCTCGTCTCGAACGTGGCATTCTTTCAGTACAGTGTATTACTAATTGAATTATTTCAAGAAAGATATATACATATGAATGTGTGTGCGTGGAAATATGAATTCACATACACACACTGGAGATAACCTCAATTGTGCAAATAAAAAAAAAACAATCACCGGCAAATGCAATCCAATTGAACTTGTGAAAATGAAGCAACGCTTTTATATATGTAAAAATGAAACATTAAAAATACAATTGAAAATATTTCAATCGATAAATACTACACTCTACGATTTATCGACTGGATTTTGGTACAGTGTATTAAAAAAGAAACACATGGTTAACACTTACCAAAAGTATGTCTGTTCGCAATGAGAACACGATATAAAAGAACTCAAAGCACATAAGAGAACTGTCAACTGAATTCCAATGACAGCAAATTAACATTAACATAATGCACTTACAACTACATTTGACAACTGTATATACAGTCATACAGTACAAC
This sequence comes from Philhelius pedissequus, assembly GCA_910595825.1. Classification (NCBI taxonomy): domain Eukaryota; kingdom Metazoa; phylum Arthropoda; class Insecta; order Diptera; family Syrphidae; genus Philhelius; species Philhelius pedissequus. The sequence continues at coordinate 31,220,029 of OU343164.1, forward strand.
AGAAACGTTCATCAGCGTCTGTGTATTTGTTGTTGATTTTCCCATACAGGCATTTCGTATGAGAGGAAAGCATTACTCACATAAAATGTCATACCTCAGGAACGGCTGCACCGATGCCAAAAAAAACTTCACGCACACTACCTCCTTATATGTAGGAACAAACTGTAAAATTTTTGTGTTAATCGGTTCGGCGGTTCTTGAGTTATAAGATTACCAAGGAAATGTAACTTTTTTTTATATATAGATTCCAACACTCTCGACAAAACATATGGTATACATTCAAAAGATAAAAAGTGGTACATAGGTATGCTGAGTTTAATATTCTAGGAAACGATATAGAAATAAAAGATAAAACTTTTGTTTGTACAAATGGATTATATGAGCTTATATTTAAGAAAAACCATGATAAAATTATTTTCACTGATGAAGATTTAAGAAATTATAAAACCATAATATCTCTACACAATGCACATAGAATCGACAATAATTCACAAAAACAAGTACACGGCAATCGAGGATATAAGTATAGAAAAATTATAAGCAAATTATTTGGACTAAAAAAGACTATATATTTTGGGATAATCCTAATGAACTTGTAGATCGAATGAGGCTTCTAATAGCATCACAACAAGCCGGAAATAACAATCACTAGCGAAATTATTTCAATCATTGAAGAACTAAAAGAAGATAATATTATCGAATAAAAATAAAAAAAGAAAAATGAGTGTTGATACATTTGGTCGTTTCACAAATAGAGTCCCACTCACAGGTCCAAGAAGAAAACAGGGGGAACAGGGTCCAATAGGTGAACAGCGGGAGCGAGGTTTACCAGGACCAGCCGGTGAGGGCTTTTTTTTTTAAATAAAAAGCAGTGATTACGACATAAGCTTTAAACGACTAATTTATATCCACATTCCAAAAAAGAGGGAGATGCCACTACCAAAAAATATGTTGATGAATTACATGAACGAATTAGAGAATACATTAATATTGAAGTTGTTGAAAAAACTGATAAACTACTGATGGAGAGGCCAATATTTAACTTATCAACCATTATCAAAGCTTCAGTCTTTAACTTAACTCCAAAGTGTGACAACTCATTCTATTATTCATAATGTCTAACATAGATTATACACTAATCCTTGATGAAATTCTACAGTTTTTGAAAACTAATCCTCATCATATGTTATTGGAAAAACATTATCAGGAGATTTTAAATAATATAATCTTCTTTAAAGGATTCCTGAATGTATCCGCCACAATTTCAAGGCATGGATGTCATTTTAATAACTGCTCTTGATCTTCAAACCTATGCAAAGATGGACCAGATACGTGTGAATTTACATGCTTGAAATTAGGATGTTGAGAATAAAAAAATTAATGGCTCTATATAAAAGATTAAAATAGTGAAAGTAAACCTTATTATTATTATATGAAATATTTTAAACAAATAAACATGTTAAAAAGAATAAACACTTTGTTTTTTTTTCAATAAAAAGATGAATCAAAGAAACGTTGTCAAAAAACTACATAAACCTGCTCAAAGGAATTTTCCTAAATGACGAGTTATTATTAAGGGTCTAGATGATTTGTGGCAAGCTGATCTAGTTGAGATGATTGCATATTCACCGGAAAACGATAATTATCGATATCTTCTCACAGTTATCTGCACATTTTCCAAATTTGCTTGGGCGATCCCCATTAAAAATAAAACGGGGGCTATTATCGCTAAGTCCATGGAAGATACGAGTATACCTTATAAAGTTCGTCACCCAAAAAATATGCAAACAGATGATGGCAAAGAATTGTTCAATACGTCTTTTCAAAAAATTATGAAAAAATTTAAAATCAATCATTATTCTAAATTTGCGTTCTTAAAGCTTCGATTAAATGTTGAACGATTTAATCGTACTTTGAAAGCATATATGTTCTTAAAGCTTCGATTAAATGTTGAACGATTTAATCGTACTTTGAAAGCATATATGTGGAAAGAATTCAGTTTGACTGGTTCATATCTCTGGATTGCTGCTATAGAACGGCTGACAAACACATACAATAATTCCAAACATCGTACAATAAAGATGAAGCCACCTGAAGTCAATACTACAAACGAAAAAATATTACTATCCAAAATTTATAATCACATCAAAATTAATATTACTCCAAAATTTAAAATTGGGGATTCAGTCAGAATCTATAAATATAAACATATCTTTGATAAAGGATATACACCAAATTGGACTACTGAAATATTTAAGATAATCAAAGTACAGCATACAAATCCAATAACGTACGCATTGGAAGACTATCAAGGACATCCTATTAAAGGTGGATTTTATGAGCTAGAACTGCAAAAAACTAAGTTCCCTGATATATATTTAATCGAGAAAGTGCTTCAAAGAAAAAAAGGTCGAATATTGGTTAAATGGCTTGGTTTTTCAACAGATCACAACTCTTGGATATCCATCCCCAAAGATAATAAATAAAACATATCTTTTATAATTTTGTTTAAATAAAAACTTTATTGATAAGTAAATTTACATATGTATGTTTTTTTTTTTCTTAAGAGATATTCATTATGTATGTTTGCTTCATTATTTTGAAGTTAAGCAATTCAACATCAGTTTTATATTCAATATCCTCATTCATAAAGACCTCAACTTCTCCATTACTTAGCACCCGGTCGGTTTCATATTCATGACATTCATAACATTTAATACTGAGTGTACGTAGATTATAACTGCTATCATACGAAAATCGAATTGTTAATGGCTACTCATCATCAAACTCGAGCTTAAAATGTCTTTAAAAAGCATCTTTACTTTGTATAATCCCCGATATGTCAGTTTCTTTTTTAATTAAGTCTTGCCTAAAACTCTCAATTGCCTCCTCTACGGTTACTGTTTTCTCATCGAAAATTTTATTTATCCATTTTGCTGTTTTGCTTTCTTTAAAGCATTAGAATGAGGTGGAATCATTCCGCTCAGTGTTAACTATAATTAAATTTTTATAATTATATAATTTAATTTTTCCAAAAAATTAGTATCCTCACCTAACAGTCTAAATCGTACATGCTGCATAGATACAAACTGCAACCTAAAACTGTGAATATGAGATATACTCTCACCATTTCTAATAAGAAACAGCTTACATTCTTGCCCATATTCTGGTTGTACTAGTAATCTCAATCCTTCAGTATAAAATAATACATCTGTAAATCTCCCATATTCACAGATACAGAATGTATCTCCTTCTCGTAATCTTTCAATCCAGAACATTTTTTAATGACCCGTCTCAACTTAATGTCCTTCTATATTTATAAATAACTCAACTTATCCTTATATATATATATACACCTCTGTCAAGGTATGCACTGCGTCATAAAAAAATTCTCACGCTTCTATATAATTTTGAGCAACACCATACAACCACACTTCGAAAGTTTTTTTTTTTGTTCTTAAGAGATATTCATTTGGTATGTTTCCTTCATTGTTTTGAAGTTCAACAACCCAACCACGGCCACTGCCAAGGTCATGGTCACGGCAACGACCGCACATCGACACACCAGCACATACCTCAGATAACATACATACATTTTTCAATTAGAAAAAAAACCCATACAATACTCATATCATATTATACTACAACTCACATTAGAATGCTGATAACACAATTCTTAACCCCATTGCATTGGATTCAACATTTTTAAAACAAAATTTATTATCTCTTATCAGCACAAAAATAACCATATTACCATGAAATTACTTCTCAAGCAACATCACACAACCTGACTTCTTGAGCAACACAATACGACCAGTATATACCACACTTCCTGGTATGCTGGTAGTATATGCCGTTATGCCGGTGGCCGAGAACCCTCTAATCTATACTACTCGCATACAGGAGGTCTTCTTTTCGCTTATGGGCTCTTCCCTTCTTTTCGATTACAAGCTCTTCCTCACCTGTTAAAACTGTAGACGGGCCCGGTCGGATTTTTTTTTTTAAATTAGAGCTTAACCGAAACTGTAGAGAATGCAAAATTTGGTTGAAGCAGCTTTTTTGAAAATGTTTTTTTTTATTTCAAGCAAGGCTTTCTGAAAGTCTTCCTCGTCGTATTTGAAATTTATTTCGGCATTTTGTTCAAGCTAAAATTAATTGGCATTGCCAATTATTGTAGCTGCATAGGATGTTATTATTGGCACCTCCGTGTCAATAATTTAAACCTATTTTTTTTTATCTAATCATTTGCATTATTTTTATCAATAAAACAATAACATTTTTAATAAGATATATTTAAGAATGAACTAATCAATGCATTCTTAATAAATAAAAATAAAAAAATAATATATTTAAGAGGATGTAGTAAAAAAAAAAACACTTACAAAATGCTAGGTCCTTAACCAAAACAATTGAAATTTCGCAGAGTTTTTACTTGCGATATAGGTACTATAAGACAAGGCTTGTATTTGGAAAAAAATCGAACTGTAGATTTTAATCAAAGTTGACATTACGATAATAGAGAACACCAAAAAAGTGGGTCCGGCAATTCCGTCTGTGTGTTTGTAGAACGATCTACAGCCCAAACGGCTGAACCGATTTTGTTCAAACTTGGTGGTTAGGTGATTGTCCAAATTGATTTTTAAATGGTTGTTTGAGCCCCAAAAATAACGGTACTTACAATACAAATTTTTCTACCATCTTAATTTACTCGAAAACGGCTCTAACGATTTTGATAAAAATTGGTTTGTGTTCTAATTTGATTATGGTCTACAATTTTGGTGGAAAATTTTAATAATATTTTTGCCATACAACCATTTTATTGATTTTCGACTTACTCAAAAACGGCTCAAGGGATTTCGTTCAAAATTTGTATACAGAATAAATGTAATAATATAGGGTTATCCATTTTGTTCAAAATTATATGGCTGGAATTCGACATCTGTCAAACTAAGTTGTTACACCAATTTTTTTCTTCAGCTGTAAGTCTGACATTTACGAAAATGGTCGCTAAACTATCGCATAACGCATACAAAGTGTTAAAACCTACTACAAAATGGTGATTTTGATAGAGGCATATATCGTTCTTTAAGAGGAGATTATGGTTTACATAATCGTCCAACTACGCAAGCAATTGGAAAAATTGTGAAGAAATTTGAAGACACTGGATTGATTACAGATATTGTAAGGCCTGTACATCATCGTTTCGCTCGTACCACTGAAAATATCGCTGCTGTAAGTGAAAGTGTTGCCGAAGACGCGAATGTGTGGATTCCTCGTCGTTCTCAGGAATTAGGACTGTCTTACGGCACATTATGGCGTATTTTGCATTGGGATCTACACCTACATCCATATAAAGTCCAACTCACACAACAACTGAAGGCTACCTGACCATTAACAATGTCGTAGATACGTCGAATGGGGGGGTACTTGAACAACAGGCGGTAGACGGCGATCTTATTTCCAGACATACGCGGTGATAGTTGGTTGTGGTCACCGCATGGGCCAATAATCATATGAGCCTTGACGATTTCATAAGGTCCTTGATCAGTCCCCGGATCGGGAAACTCAGCAGAAACGACCAAATTTTCTAGCGACGAAGCACATTTCTCACTCGGTGGGTATGTTAATAAACAAAATTGTCGTATTTGGGGTTCTGAGAATCCTTAAGTAACTTAAGAGAGGCCATTACATCCCCAAAAAGTCACTGTTTGATTGGACCTTCCTTCTTCGAAAACGACGATAGAACGACTGTCACCGTCAATTCGGAGCGTTATGGTCATATGATAACCGACTTTGTTTTGCTTGCTATTGAAGAATACGACTTGGAGAATATGTGGTTTCAACAAGACCGTGCCACATGCCACACAACTCGAGCGAATATGGCAAGAGACATTTCCTGGCCGCCTAATTTCTCGTCGTGGCGATATCAACTGACCACCTAGATCATCCGATTTGACACCGCTGGACTTTTTTTGTGGGGCTACGCGATAAACCATGCAGATAAACCATTAACTCTGAGCACTTGAAAACCAACATTCGTCAAGTTATGGCTGAGATACCGGCCAATATGTGTCAAAAAGTGGTTGGAAATTACCTGAACAGAATCGATGCGTTCAAAAATTCGCGTTTAAATGGTGTAGTGTTTCACACATAATGTCAACGTTCAAACTTTATAATAAAAAAGAAACATCATGAAAAAAATATTTTATATGTGTTTTATTAACGTTTTTTTTGAAACCGCAAAATAGATAACCCTTTACTGCATTTCAAAATTTTCGAAAAATAGTTTTTTTTTTGATTTTGAAAAAAAAATATTTTTTTTTGAAAATTCAATATTTCGAAACGGGTGGGCGATTTTTTTTTGAAACGTGTTTTTAAGTTTATTTTACTAAATATTTAAAATATTCATACCAATTTTTTTTTTTAGAAAAAATTTAAGTATTTTTATGTACAAAAATTAAGTGAAAAACGACTTTAGTACTATACTTTTATCCGTTTCCAATAATAATTTTTTTGCATATAATGTGATCGAACATAGGAGCAAGTACGTGCGATCCAGTCGAGCATTTCAATTGTTTGGAACGCGGTTTCACTTTCCCTTATAAATCAGAACTGAAGAGTAATGTCTCCAAACTAAAAGTATAGCAATATGAGAAAAACATGCGAATTCATAATAAGATTGAGCGGGTGTTAATCAGTTGGTGGAAATTTATTTTTGTCAACATTTTTCAATTGTAAAAAATATATAAAATAAATAAATAAATAAAACACTTTTTTTCCATAAATTTGTAAATTTTTTATTGGCTAACGCGAGGACATCATCAGGGCACTGATTTATTACATACAATTTCTTTTTCTTAGAAATTAGCGTGATGAATAATTAAATCTGTACTTTATTTATATAACAATATTTTAAAAATACACATACATATAAAAAATGAAAAGCCAAACAAACAAAAAATATACATTTAAAATAGAAAATGATTCTACATAATTTGTTTCATTTGAAAGGGGACTATTATTTGTTAGGTCTATTTATAAATTCAAAATGTTTAAACATTTGTGTCGATTTATTTCATAGATTTCATTTTATCCAATACACGTCCAGCAGATAAGTGATATAAAAGTGTTACATCGTCCAAAGAGCAGCCATGTCCTGTATATTTTATGTGTTGCGAGAGTCCAGAAGAGGGATCCTGAATAACCGAAGCTTTTAAGTGTTCGTTTATTCGTTTTTTAGACAGTGTCCTTGAAGTTTTGCCTATATAAACTCCTCCACATTCCTAACAAGTTACTTTATAAAAACCACTTTTCATTGAAATATCAGTTTTTTGTTTTATTTTGTTGTTACAAACAGCATTTTTAAGCGTGAAATTATTAAAGTAGGCTGGCGGCTTAATTTTGGCCTTAGATAGAGGTAGCGAAAGCTTTTCAGACACATCGGGGATGTAAGGGATCTTTCGCCATTGCTTCTCATCCTCCTCCTTTGCTATCGGAAAAATTGAATTTAAAGCGATCGTTTTTGATTTGGCCTGAATAAGGCGATGAATTGTTCGGATATTGTATCCAATCTTGACACTATGTTTTTGATGGTATTAAGTTCTTTAATAAAGCTGGCACTGTTGAGAGGAACCTTAAAAAGCCGATGTAGAAGATGATGAAATACTGACATTTTTGTGCTCCATGGGTGGGCAGATGAAATTGTGATGACGGTGTCAGTGGAAGTTTCCTTTCTATAGATATCGAAGACTAATTTTTTTGAACATATTGTAAAATTCAAATCCAAAAAGTTAATAGAATCAGAAACGAACAAGTTCGAGTCAAATTTATTTTAAATGGTATCAAGAAAAGAAGAAAGGTTTCTCTGGGTTCCTGTCCATATACGGAAGATGCCGTCAACATATCTTGCCCAGAAAAATATATTGTTTAAATATTGGCTTTTTGAAGAGAAAAGTCTTTGCTCCAAATGAACCATAAAGAAGTCGACAGCAAAAGGAGAAAACGAAGAACACATAGCAAGTCCAGATCTTTGATTATAAAATTTCCCATTAAATTCAAAATAGTTTTGCTCAATGCAAATTGAAATGAGTTTTTTAATTTGGAAGCATTTTATTTCATCACTTACACAATTTTTTGCAGTGGGTACGGAAGGAAAGAAATTCTTAACATCAAAAGACACTAGCTTTGCGTTAGGCGGCAAAACTAGATTTTTTACCCTATCGATGAGTTAAAAGAGTTCTTTATTGCGTACTTGGACGTGAAATTTAAAACATTAGTTAAGATCCGTGCCAAATGTTTGCCAAGTTTCTGTGAAGGGGCATCGAAAGAAGAAGACACAGGACGTATAGGAATGCATTCTTTATGATGCTTAGGTAATCCATACAAAATAGGAGATGATGGGTTACTGTTGCGAACTAAATATTTTTCTTTTGGGTATATTACCAAAGGCGAGGAATTTATGGCATCATATACAATCTAATTGGGCCAGCGCATACGAGATGAATATTTTTGGGTGGAAAACCAGTTTCATACTTTACTTTACGCGCACACGAGATGAACTATACTGGTGTAAAAAATGTATACACGTACCTACTTCATATGTGTTAGTATTTCTGTCCTGACTCTCAAAGGCAGAAAGTTTTGTGTGTATTAGTGTTCCACCTCGTTCTTCCACTCAAAGCTTGGCGGAACTTTCATTCCGTTTTGTTCCGCACACTTCGCTTCACTCTCCAACAAATTCATTACTCTGGCGGAAGAAATCTGGCTCATTAAACTTATAAGTTGGGTTATCATTTAATTCATTTAAATGCAAATGTACTCAATTTTGCTCATGATAGTTATTGCATTGCCTTTATCAGCTTCGCACAAGATCAAATTGTTATCTCTTGACTTCAGTTGTAATGAGCTTATTTTCTGACACACATCGATGTCACTCGAACGATGAGTCAAATGTTTTGCATTCCCTTCTTCGGCAATTAGTCTCGCGCAATCGACTATACTCTCGAAATTGTCATCAGGGATATCGGCATCTGTATAAACAGAGAGGTTGGTGAAGAGATTGATTTTGTTTGTTGATTTTGGTACATATGCAAAGTAAAGGCCCATAATAAATAGTTTAATGCGTTAGAGAGATAGGTATTTGAGTTATTTATCACTCTCGCACTGAAAACAAAATTGTTTGAGTTGCTATTATGTGGGTGATTAATTCTGTTGTTGTTTTTACAGCTTTTCTTTAGACAAAGTTTGTCGAAATTCCCAAAATATTCATGTATGGATTTAATAGATGAATTGAAACCACCCCTGAAAAAAACTCAACATATAAGTGCGCTTCCATGCCGTTTGAATGGGTTAAGTGCTCTGCGATTTTTTAAAACGTGTAGTTTCCAATGAGCAGTAGGACAAGATTCTTTGTCGTCTTGTCTCAAACAGACATCCGACATCAGCTATTTGGTGTGTTACTAATGGGTTAAATAGAATATTTTTGTGGTTTGTACTTTTTTTCACAGAAAAATTATTGAATGTGCTAAAAAAATCTACATATGAAACATTTTTGACATTTAACTTTACTTTTTCACGTATCGAGAATCGAATTGTATGTGAAAGCGTGATACAGTTTATCACTTCACAGTTTCACAGATCGTTAATTGACCCCCTGGTTTTTGCTTTTATATAATTACATTAATTTATTTTTTAATAATCGCATAACAACATATTTAACAAAAAGATGCTCCAAGCAATATAGTTGTAGTTTATCATTTTTATTTTGCTAGACTCTTTTCTCATAAAAATTACAAAATAAAACAATTCTAAAACTTTTTTTGAAGTGAAACTTCCTTACCGGGGGTGAAAATTTTCCATGTAACGCAACAGAACGACAAACATAATTAATTTTAAAAAACAAAAAAACACACAAACAGTCTAATTCTTTATAATTTTTTTAATAAAACAAGAAACACTGTTCCAAATATCACTTGGAACTTTTTTAATTAAACTTTTTCATTATTAATTACTATTAAATTGAAAAAAAAAAAACAAATTAGCAAAATACAAAACAGAAAAGAAAAATATATTACCTGTCATGTTGACAACCGTAGACCAGTATTGTCTTATACAAAATCCTAAGTCAGCTTTCAAATCCGAAACAGCATTGCCATGCATTTGGAAGAATTCTTTATTCTTTAAACACAATGGAAGTGATATGAAAACGATACGTGGGTTAAGGAGATACTATTATTTTCTTAAATCTCGTTGTGAAAAGATATATCCCATTGAATAGTGAAATGGTTACAGTGCATCTTGACTTATTTTCTTGAGCATTGTGAATCATTTCTTTTGCCAAATCTCCGATACATTTTTCGGCCATTGTCACTCGCGTAACGATTATATAACTACTAATTTTTTGTGGCAGGCCCACTTACAAACGTGCTTCAAATATTTGATCAGTGGTTCAGTAAATTTAACTGCCGATTTTGGTGGATGAACTGCGGTTCAACGATGGGTTAAAATGTATGAGACTTCTTTTACATACTTGCATTTTGAGTTATCGTTGAACTCAACTGGATTGAGATAAAATTCCAGAATCACTGTTCAAATATTTAAACCACATGAGACAATTGGCCCTCAGTAAACTCATGTATTAGACATGAAATAAGCATTTTTTATTTACGACTAAGGTAAATCGTTTGGACGGGTTAAAATGTATGAGACTTCTATTACATACCTGCAACTTGAATTATCGTAGAAGTCCAGTTTTTCCTCCGAAATAGTGAATTTTAATTACTGAATCACGTTTCAAATATTTAAGCCACGTCTGTACAAGTAGCCATCAGTAAACTCGTGGATTAGATGTGGAATAAGCAGTAAATATTTACTATTAGTAATGTAAGTCGGTGAGATTAAATCGATTGGTTAAAATTCGTGAGTTTAAGTTGATAACCCACGGATCACATTTTTTACCAACGTTGAACGTCGAAATCGGTGAATAAAATTGCTGAACCGCAAATCAACGTTCCACTGACGGTGACGTTTATGCAAATGGCAGTTAGGGCTCTTTCTACAAACGTAATTCCAATTTTGATCAGTGTTTCATCTAATTTAAATCACCGAATTATGGTGGATTAATTGAGGTTCAACAATGGTCCCAGGTTTAATTGATTTGAAATAGCAAATTTCATACTTGAACCGTCAGTGAAGCTCTCTTAACTTGCGGAACTATTAAAAGTGATGTTTGACAGCTGTCATTCGCATTTGCTTACACAAATAACTTTTCCGTTCAGCTTTCAATAGACACATTCATAAAAACGCACACAAGAATGTTTTCTGTTCATCTTCCTATAGACACGTAGATAACACAGCCTTATGCCGGACTTACACGATTTGCAACTTGCCATTAATTCATGCCATTTAACTGGCAAAATAATGGTAGGATCAAATCAGTAATGATAAGCATTTATACGAAGCACATACAAGTTTTTTACCTAGGTGTGGTGAAGTTTAAAATGAACTCCTTCACTATGAATGGCCCACATCGGTAATGATATTTCATTGTGATTTCAACGAAATCTCGGATTCCGAAATCCCAAGACTGAAATCTAACTAATCCGAGATTTCGCTTTTCCCACCGAAGCGGGGTATCATGTTAGCTACCGTCTACCTTCATAACAGATGCATGTGTGTGCTTGCGCTCTGATTCACTTTGGTTTGATGCTTCATATATAAGGCAGCAAAATACCTCATACACAAAACAAACAACACTTACATCTGAAAAAAATAACTACGACAACAAGCTATGGGAGAAACCGAGCCAAAGCCGGTAAAAATACTACTAAATCGACTATCAACTTTATATGGCTTAGTGCATTGTGTTTGGTACCGAGTTAACTCGGTTTATTAAACTGGGTTGACACTTCACACCAACCCCCCATTAATAATATGTACCGAGCTTAAAAATTCTACCCGCAATGCACAAACAATTTTTTCAACAATATTTGTTTTGAAGTTTCTCAATAGTTGTGTTATCAATTAATTTTTATTTTGTGGCAGTGTACAGAAAGAGTAAATTGATATTGTTAAAAAATAAAAATATTGTTAAGAACTTCTTGGAAGCAAATATTAAAAAAGTACAAGTGAAATGCTGAAAGATTTTTTTCTTTTTAGAACTTTAGACCACACAGTCACGAAAAGGGATTAGATCCGTAAGGAAGAAATCTGGCTCATTAAACTTATAAGTTGGGTTATCATTTAATTCATTTAAATGCAAATGTACTCAATTTTGCTCATGATAGTTATTGCATTGCCTTTATCAGCTTCGCACAAGATCAAATTGTTATCTCTTGACTTCAGTTGTAATGAGCTTATTTTCTGACACACATCGATGTCACTCGAACGATGAGTCAAATGTTTTGCATTCCCTTCTTCGGCAATTAGTCTCGCGCAATCGACTATACTCTCGAAATTGTCATCAGGGATATCGGCATCTGTATAAACAGAGAGGTTGGTGAAGAGATTGATTTTGTTTGTTGATTTTGGTACATATGCAAAGTAAAGGCCCATAATAAATAGTTTAATGCGTTAGAGAGATAGGTATTTGAGTTATTTATCACTCTCGCACTGAAAACAAAATTGTTTGAGTTGCTATTATGTGGGTGATTAATTCTGTTGTTGTTTTTACAGCTTTTCTTTAGACAAAGTTTGTCGAAATTCCCAAAATATTCATGTATGGATTTAATAGATGAATTGAAACCACCCCTGAAAAAAACTCAACATATAAGTGCGCTTCCATGCCGTTTGAATGGGTTAAGTGCTCTGCGATTTTTTAAAACGTGTAGTTTCCAATGAGCAGTAGGACAAGATTCTTTGTCGTCTTGTCTCAAACAGACATCCGACATCAGCTATTTGGTGTGTTACTAATGGGTTAAATAGAATATTTTTGTGGTTTGTACTTTTTTTCACAGAAAAATTATTGAATGTGCTAAAAAAATCTACATATGAAACATTTTTGACATTTAACTTTACTTTTTCACGTATCGAGAATCGAATTGTATGTGAAAGCGTGATACAGTTTATCACTTCACAGTTTCACAGATCGTTAATTGACCCCCTGGTTTTTGCTTTTATATAATTACATTAATTTATTTTTTAATAATCGCATAACAACATATTTAACAAAAAGATGCTCCAAGCAATATAGTTGTAGTTTATCATTTTTATTTTGCTAGACTCTTTTCTCATAAAAATTACAAAATAAAACAATTCTAAAACTTTTTTTGAAGTGAAACTTCCTTACCGGGGGTGAAAATTTTCCATGTAACGCAACAGAACGACAAACATAATTAATTTTAAAAAACAAAAAAACACACAAACAGTCTAATTCTTTATAATTTTTTTAATAAAACAAGAAACACTGTTCCAAATATCACTTGGAACTTTTTTAATTAAACTTTTTCATTATTAATTACTATTAAATTGAAAAAAAAAAAACAAATTAGCAAAATACAAAACAGAAAAGAAAAATATATTACCTGTCATGTTGACAACCGTAGACCAGTATTGTCTTATACAAAATCCTAAGTCAGCTTTCAAATCCGAAACAGCATTGCCATGCATTTGGAAGAATTCTTTATTCTTTAAACACAATGGAAGTGATATGAAAACGATACGTGGGTTAAGGAGATACTATTATTTTCTTAAATCTCGTTGTGAAAAGATATATCCCATTGAATAGTGAAATGGTTACAGTGCATCTTGACTTATTTTCTTGAGCATTGTGAATCATTTCTTTTGCCAAATCTCCGATACATTTTTCGGCCATTGTCACTCGCGTAACGATTATATAACTACTAATTTTTTGTGGCAGGCCCACTTACAAACGTGCTTCAAATATTTGATCAGTGGTTCAGTAAATTTAACTGCCGATTTTGGTGGATGAACTGCGGTTCAACGATGGGTTAAAATGTATGAGACTTCTTTTACATACTTGCATTTTGAGTTATCGTTGAACTCAACTGGATTGAGATAAAATTCCAGAATCACTGTTCAAATATTTAAACCACATGAGACAATTGGCCCTCAGTAAACTCATGTATTAGACATGAAATAAGCATTTTTTATTTACGACTAAGGTAAATCGTTTGGACGGGTTAAAATGTATGAGACTTCTATTACATACCTGCAACTTGAATTATCGTAGAAGTCCAGTTTTTCCTCCGAAATAGTGAATTTTAATTACTGAATCACGTTTCAAATATTTAAGCCACGTCTGTACAAGTAGCCATCAGTAAACTCGTGGATTAGATGTGGAATAAGCAGTAAATATTTACTATTAGTAATGTAAGTCGGTGAGATTAAATCGATTGGTTAAAATTCGTGAGTTTAAGTTGATAACCCACGGATCACATTTTTTACCAACGTTGAACGTCGAAATCGGTGAATAAAATTGCTGAACCGCAAATCAACGTTCCACTGACGGTGACGTTTATGCAAATGGCAGTTAGGGCTCTCTACAAACGTAATTCCAATTTTGATCAGTGTTTCATCTAATTTAAATCACCGAATTATGGTGGATTAATTGAGGTTCAACAATGGTCCCAGGTTTAATTGATTTGAAATAGCAAATTTCATACTTGAACCGTCAGTGAAGCTCTCTTAACTTGCGGAACTATTAAAAGTGATGTTTGACAGCATAAACTAATAAGTTAAAGACCCGAAAAACCCTGCTGTCATTCGCATTTGCTTACACAAATAACTTTTCCGTTCAGCTTTCAATAGACACATTCATAAAAACGCACACAAGAATGTTTTCTGTTCATCTTCCTATAGACACGTAGATAACACAGCCTTATGCCGGACTTACACGATTTGCAACTTGCCATTAATTCATGCCATTTAACTGGCAAAATAATGGTAGGATCAAATCAGTAATGATAAGCATTTATACGAAGCACATACAAGTTTTTTACCTAGGTGTGGTGAAGTTTAAAATGAACTCCTTCACTATGAATGGCCCACATCGGTAATGATATTTCATTGTGATTTCAACGAAATCTCGGATTCCGAAATCCCAAGACTGAAATCTAACTAATCCGAGATTTCGCTTTTCCCACCGAAGCGGGGTATCATGTTAGCTACCGTCTACCTTCATAACAGATGCATGTGTGTGCTTGCGCTCTGATTCACTTTGGTTTGATGCTTCATATATAAGGCAGCAAAATACCTCATACACAAAACAAACAACACTTACATCTGAAAAAAATAACTACGACAACAAGCTATGGGAGAAACCGAGCCAAAGCCGGTAAAAATACTACTAAATCGACTATCAACTTTATATGGCTTAGTGCATTGTGTTTGGTACCGAGTTAACTCGGTTTATTAAACTGGGTTGACACTTCACACCAACCCCCCATTAATAATATGTACCGAGCTTAAAAATTCTACCCGCAATGCACAAACAATTTTTTCAACAATATTTGTTTTGAAGTTTCTCAATAGTTGTGTTATCAATTAATTTTTATTTTGTGGCAGTGTACAGAAAGAGTAAATTGATATTGTTAAAAAATAAAAATATTGTTAAGAACTTCTTGGAAGCAAATATTAAAAAAGTACAAGTGAAATGCTGAAAGATTTTTTTCTTTTTAGAACTTTAGACCACACAGTCACGAAAAGGGATTAGATCCGTAAGCCCCCTTTCACACAGGGAAACCAGTTGCTGGATATTTTGTTGACGTTTTCCTTTAATTGCCTTGGAGCTTTCACACGAAGAAACTGACATCAAGAAACTGAGGTGGAAACTGGGAAGATTTTGTGCGGCTAATTGGAATGTAAAGCAAAACGTCAAAAAAATCTCTTCAAATAATTGGCCGGGGAGGTTTTTTTCATTCCCTTGCCCTGCTCCCTGATTCCGCCGCGGGGGAATTCCTTAATCCACTTGCACTTTTTTTAATAATTTGTTTCCAAGAATTTTTTAACAATATTTTAATTTTTTAATAATATTATTTTGTTTTTCCTGTACACTGCCACAAAATAAAAAATAATTGACAACACAACAATTGAGAAACTGCAAAACAAATATTGTAGTGTGTGTAAGAATCTGTGTACAGATCCGTTTTGAATCCGTCACCAAAAAGAGATTCAATACGGATCTGTTTTTCCTGAAAAAAAAAATTTAATTTAATTTGAAACGAATCTGATTTTCAGATTGACGGCAGATCCATGAAACGAAATCGACATTATTTCATGCTTTTCGAGGTAACTCGGAACGTTCGCCGATCGGTCGGAACTCTAATTAAATTGTTTTTAGTCGATTCGTGATGAGGAATGCAAGAAAATAGGTCAAACGAATAGCACCAAAGCAAAATATGAAGGGTTGGTTGCTGGCTTTCGCCATGGACGGACGTGTGCCTCGTCACTGAACCAAAAAAAAAATAAATAGTAATCGTGTATTAAATAAACTTAATTAAAAAAAAAAAAAAATTGTGCACTCAACCTGTGCAAATTATACTAATCTAAACAAGTGATGTGTGTGACGAAACTCCTTTGGAACAGCAACTGAAGAAGCCAACCAAATTCCGTCTCCCCAGTCCCTTGTTTCGCACATCATTAAGAATCACACATCTTCCGTAATGGATGATGCTGTCCCAAAATTGGAACATCCTCAAAAAAAAGATGTATAGCCTGGCCAATTCTAAGTCGGCAAATTCTAGTTCTTAAGTACGCAATTTAATGTAATCAATGCTAATGTTCAAAAAAAAACTCAATATAAAATACATACATACATACAAGCAAAATATGAAAATTTCAATTTCATTTTTCGCTACCTATTTTCCATTTTTTTTTTGTGTGAGAATGCGAAAAATCAAACTTCTTGTGGTCACTTCCAAGCTACTAGCTTGATTGGAATCGTGTAAGCCTTTAAGAATGCTAAAAGTTTCTACAATTAATGTACTCAATCATTTTTGATTCCAACCGAAAAAACTACTCGTGACGAGATAAAAGAAGCTTCATTTTCTGCATTTAAAAAAAATACTAAAAAGGTGAAAAGCGGAACCTATTTTTTTCTTTTCATATATTCATAAATAAATAAAAAATAAAATACAATATGAAGTAAAACTTTTGCAGTAAAACTTCGTATGCAGCGTTGGGGGTAAAAATGTCTATGGATCTGTCAAACCGATAACACGATACGTTTACTAAAAAAATGTGTAACCGGTTTTCATGAAATCGAAATAAATATGTTTTAGCTGACAGAGAATTATGAAAGAAAAAATTGTTTCAAATTAGGGAAGTTTCACTTCTAGCGTGTGTACATAAGTACACACACTCTTTTTTTTAATGGAGAAAATAATTTTCTTTGGGCATGACAGCTTTTCGTTGTGTATTTTTAAAAGTTCTTGAATTTTTCACTAAAACCTTTATTACCAAACAACATAACGTACCAAAATAGAAAATTACTTAACAACTTTTAAAAAATTAACAAAACTCTTTTTGTAGTAACAATAAGAATTTTTAACAAAACTAAAATCCAAAATAAAGCTCTAAATTTGCTACTATAAAATTTGTATCTTCCCCGCTATGAATAATATTAATATTAATATATTTCATAGCGGAGAAGATACAAATCTTATAGTAGCAAATCAAATCAATATTTATTTTATTATAATATTTTCATTTATATTTAATTAATGCACCTGTGAACTTATTTTGTTTTCTTTTACGTATGTCAATATGACTACCATTATACAAAAATGTGAAATGAAGGATTGCGGTACTGTAAATGAAAACCCTGAGAAATATCCACTAAATGCTGTTAGATTAGAAGATGACCTTGATAATATATCAGATAGCGAATCTACTCATATGAAAATAAATCTTGTTTCGAAAACAAATATCACCACCGACTCGGAAGAAAAAGAAAATTCACCGGTAGATCAAATTCAGATTGGAGAGCATGAAGTAATTGAGGTTGTCGAATGTGTTGAAAGCGATGAAAGCGGTGAAAGCTGTGAAGAGTTTGAAATTAGCGAGAATATTTCTATTAAAGACTTAGAAGCATTTCCGTCAAAAATAAAACTTGATGAAAATTCAGTAGCTGAAACAAGCGTTGAAGATTTATTTGAATCAAAACCTGATCCTGCACTTCTTCCAGAAGAAACAAATAATTTAGAAGATCCGAGACCTCATAAAAATAACAATTGTTCTACTATTATAAAAAACAATGACACTTTTATACAAACAGCGCAACCAATCATAAAACCAACAACGAATGAAAAGCAAACTGATATTGAAAATTTAACCGAAGTAACTGAATCAATTAAGCTTTCATACCAGCAGGTTAAATCCGATGTTGCGGATCGTATTCCAGAATGTGCCCTGGTTTCAAATTCATTATCTGTAGAAACAACTGTTCCTCAAAACGAACTACCATTAGATGCATCAAAACTGAAAGATCAACAACAGAAACAAAGTGAGGAAATTGGTTATATCGAAACAAGTCAACAAGCATTTGATAGCGGCAATATACCCAAGAATAACAAAGATAACATAAACAATACGTTAAAAGAAATAATATTGGATATTGATCGCGTAATCGAACAGGAAGTTGATCAACAAGAGCAAGAGCAACAGTGCGTTTTACAACAAAAACAAAAGGCCGCGGCCGATGAGAAACACCGCCTTATCAATGCAAAACAAGGTTCGGTGCCGCAAATTCAACTCCAGCAGAACTTGAACCAACCACAAATGTTATCCATGGTACAAAACGTTCTACACCAGCAATCTCCACTACTTTTGAAAGAGCAGCATACAAAAATTTCAAGGAAATATGTTACTAATGAAGAGTCTCCGTGTGAAACAGGATATGTTAAAAAAAACCAGACAAATGATATCGAGGTAAGTTTGTTTCAAATTATTTAAAAGAAATTTATTATATTGTCATAATTCAACTAAAAGATAGAAAAATTTAACATTTTTGTAAGCAAGTTGATCCCTGAAGCCAAGTCAATTTATGAAAGCAGTAGGTAGATATCGGGCTGGATATATTTTTATCTCTTGAATAAATGAACCTGAAACAATTGCGAGAAGGCTAGGTCATTGTATTTATATCTATATAGTACTACCATGGAACATGAAAATCTTTTCATCAGCGGGTATGTGCAGATGGCGCTTCTGTCGAGAAATTTGCCTCTGCAGTTATTTGTTTGAGAGAGGGGCAGAGAAATAAAAGAGGGAAAAGAAGAGATGAGGTAGTTTTATTTCTGTTCTTATAGCAATATTGAATAAAAGGGAGAAAACCAAATGTGGTATATTTTTTGACATCACATTTGTAGTTTACTATTTTATAAGAGGATAAGGCAAAGAGGAATATAAATACAATGAATTTATGAATGGATTTTATTTTTTTTTTGCCTTAATGTAGCAAAGTAAGTAATTTTATTACTTTCATCGCTTATTGATTCTTCATAAGTGTATACGTACCTACAATGATACATACGTATTATAAGTTTGGTATTGAATTGTTGGGGTAGTTTGGATGTGTACCTACATACAATTGTTTAGATTTAGTTATTTTATGATTCGGATTTGGTGAAAAAAAGAAATTATTTTAACAAATTTTTAGTAACCTAGATATTATTTTATTTAGCTTTTTAAAGTTGATGTCTTCTGCTATATGGTAGGTACTTCACAAGCGGCTAAGTCGCGCTTAAAACTATCATAGGTAGGTAAATTAAAATTTATAATGTATAAGACAAATGTACTTACATACACACCTAACTATTCTTACTTACGATTATAGGTAGGTACTAGGCAAGTTATGTATTCGTAAAAAACAAAAAAAATTCTAACAATCAAACATGACATCACGATCATAGAGAAGCCTATAAAAGTGATCGACAAAAAATGACTGTCTGGCAGTCTGTCCGTCTGTATGTATAACGGGCTGCAGCCTAAACGGCTTGAGAGCGGAAATTGAAATTTTATCCTTAGGTCTAAAAATAAAGGTACCTGCCATACAACCGTTAAGGAAAAGCTTTTTTCTCGAAAACGGGTCCAACGATTCCGATAAAAATGTTTTAGAATTTTTTTGTTAGCTATCATTTAGTAAGAACCAAGTTTACGGGAAAAGTCTATTAATGCCACCTTTCATATAACGTTTTTTTTAATTTTTGTGTTTTTCGGTAACAGTATACATTGGATTTGTTTCAAATTTTATATCTGAGAACATCTAGGTAACACATCTGCATATCAACATTTTGAATAAGTTTTTTTTCTAATTAAAATTAATTTTTGAATGAATTTTATTTTTTATTTAAATAGGTTGCATGTGTGTGATGTATGTCCTAGAAACTACGTCATGTATCATGTTATAGCTATTATCAACTATAAGTGCTTTGCTGTTATGTCAAATTTTTTATGTTTTGTTAACATATTTAAGGTTGTTAAGTATAGGTAGGTTTAAAAACTTTAAAATAAGAATAATATGCAGTATATTAAAAAAACAGGAATTAATAAGGAAGTTACACCTTAATTAATAAAGGCTTAGGACTTATTATATATGGTGTGTGCAAAATGCTAATAATGCAACATAATTTCTGATATTTCACATTTACAAACTTAGTCCTTCGCTAAACCATCGAAGACGATGGTTTAGTGAAGAAATAAGAATTGACATTAAGATCAAAATGTACATGGACAGATTAAAATCAAATGCACGACTGGATCTTACGAACTTGCTCTTGTAGCTAACAACATTAATGTAGCTAAACATTGACGTTGTTAGTACGTAGGTATAGCCTATGCAGACTCAAATAGAATAATAAATTGTTGAATGGTACCTACCTACAAATGTATTTTTAATTATTAGGAAGGTAATAGTTATATTTTATGTACATACATACATAGATGGAACCTAGGTATGTAATTATGTACATATAATAGTGAAAGTAATAGATATATGTGGGTATGTATCAGTGGCAAGGCGTGAATAATTTCGAAAGGTAGGTCGAGGAAAAATTAGTCAACAAAAAATTAAATTTCGGAAGTTACTACATAAGGATCAGCAATTTAAACCAAATTTATTAAGTCATTTAAGTTAAATGTAACAATGAGCTTAATGCGTAATAAAAGCGGTATCGAAAGAAAACTTTTCGGCGTATGCAAATACAATATCTTAAATAAATTTATTGTTAATGTTCGAAACTCATTTTAAATGAAAACACAGTACGACTTTTATTGTGGGAAAAATATTATTTAAAAAACCCACATTTATTATCTCCGGTTTAAATGTGCTCCAAACATGACTTGCCAGTCTGAACGACCTAACAAGACTCCCCCCTATACATATCATTTTACAATATATTGCAAGTATATAAGAAGACACGGATGGCCAGTGTTGCCATACGTAACAGTCCCGGCTAAAAACATCGTTTTTACATCTATTCTGCGGGTAATGGTAAGATGCATAACTTTTGGACCGCACGCTTCAATTTGTTGGGTGCTGTTTGTACTATGACGTTTCTGACAAGGCCATCTGGACTGGGGAGTAGTTCGCATATTCTGCCCATCGCCCACCCGGCTGGCGGAAAGTTTTCGCTCCTAAGAACCACCAATTGGCCGACCTTTAGATTCTCCTTCTCCTTCCTCCATTTTTTCCGCTCCTGCAGAGTAGTAAGATATTCTGACTGCCATCGAGTCCAGAAATGTTTTATCATTTGCTGTCTCTCTCTCCAAAGCTTAGCTCCTGCTATATCCGACCCCTGGTCTAATCTAAAAGGAAGAGGCAAAATTAATGGTTCGCCTACCAAAAAAGGTCCCGGCGTTAACGCCTGGATATCCATAGGGTCATCACTTAAAGGGTGTAGAGGCCTTGAATTAAGTATGGCTTCTATTTGTATAAGTAACGTCCCAAACTCCTCATAAGGCAATATCCTTTGCCCAACGATCCGTTTCAAATAAAACTTCATCGATTTAACGGCCGCCTCGTAAATACCTCCTTGGTGTGGTGCTGCTGGTGGCATAAAATGCCAGTCAGTACCTTTATGGTGTAGATGCTCCAATACTCCTTTATCTGAAAATAGTTTCAAGGCTTTATTTAGTTCCTTGGATGCTCCAACGAAAGCTGTTCCGTTGTCGCTAAATATTTTTTCACATCTCCCTCTCCTTGCAATGAACCTCTCATAACAAGCTATGAAGGCTATTGAAGATAAATCTCCGACAATTTCAATATGTACTGCCCTAGTCCTAAGACAGACAAATATTGCAACCCAACATTTTCTCCTATTCCTCCTCCCTACCCTACTTACTACTTTTAGTTCAAAAGGGCCTGCATAATCCACTCCTGTGGCTAAAAATGGTTTCCCAACCCGGACTCTTTCTGATGGTAATTCCGCCATCAGTTGTCCCTCCATTCGCGCCTCTAAACGAACGCACACAACACATTTATGAATGTGACTCCGTAATCCACTCCTAAGTTTTGGTATCCAGTACCTTTGTCTAATAAATTGCATCATAACTTGGATGCCTCCGTGCTCCGTCTCCCGATGAGCATAGCTCATTAGCAGTTCTCCTAACCCTGAACCGTTTGCGATAATCGCTGGATGTTTCATTTCATATTCCACCTCCGCCCTACCTAATCGACCACCAACTCGTAACAACCCATTGGAGTCCAAAATCGGTTTTAAACTTTCTATCGAACTCCTGTCCGGTAAATGTTTTCCGGCAGTCAGCGCCGTAATCTCCTTGTTATAATACTCCTGCTGATTTTTCCTTATCAGATATTCCATAGCTGCCGCTTTCTCCTTAAGAGTAGGTGGTGAAACTTTCTGTTGAACCACTTTTCTCTTAGACCTCCATTTTATTTCTTTAGTTTTCTCCTTAACTCCTTTCTCCATTTACTCCAGTTCCTTATATATCTCCCCGTATAGCTGAGAATGTTGATAACTTTTTCTAGCTTGTTTGTATATTCCAGTATGGACACAATTGTCTTGGTACCTTTAAGCCTTATGTGGACCATATCCTTGTAAGATGAAATGGAAAAAATTTTCATTTCATTTCTTACCTCCTGGTTTTTGTTCGCCATTACTTTGGTTTTTGGCCATTTGTCTTGTTCCATAGTTATCCAACTAGGTCCATGTAGCCATAATAGATTATTCACCAAATCCTTTGGTGAAACTCCCCTCGTTAGTAAATCAGCTGGGTTCTCCTTGCCGTCAATATGACGCCAGCATCTTACGTCTGTATTCCTTTGGATCGATGAACGTAGGTTCTTAAATCCCTTGTCTCTTTTTTGATCCAGTGGAATGCCGGACTGGAATCAATCCATAGCACATACTCCGAAGTCGCCCATTCCATTGTCTCCATTACTCCTTTTATCATTTTCGACAGCAACTCTGCTGCTGATAATTCCAATCGTGGAATGGTGACCATCTTCCATGGTGCTATCCTAGTTTTTGATGTCAAAAGCTTACTAGTCACTATACCATTGCCATATACCACACGAACATATATTACTGCTCCTAGCTCTGACTCGCTGCTTTCTGAAAACCCGTGAATCGAAACCTATCGATTCTAAAGTTCTCCAAATAGATAATGGAATTCCAAAATTCTAACCATCTGTTCTCCAGTTCAACAGGTGGCCTGTCATCCCAATCTATTTTTTGTTTCCATAACTCCTGAATTAATATTTTCCCGATAATTGTTACTGGAGATATGTATCCATTTGGATCATATAGTTGCGCTACGTGACTCACTATTCTCCTTTTTGTTATTGCTCCATTGAATCTAGGATTCTCCACTATAAACGTGAACTTGTCCTCCTCTATCAACCATTTAAGTCCTAAAATGGTTGTGCCTTCCCCCTCCGAAAACGACAATGTTTTCTCCATTTTTGAATCCATAGCCCTTACAACCTCCCGGCTGTTTGACTTCCATTTCCTTAATTCAAACTTCGCTCCTCTCAAAATCATGTCAATTTCTTTGGCTAATTTAATTGCTGATTCTTCTGACTCCGCTCCTGTAGTACAATCATCCATATAGAAGTCCTCTTCTATCGCCTTTCCCCCTATTGGGAACTCTCCTTTTGCCTTCCTTGCAATTTCGATTACTGAACGCACCGCAACAAATGGTGACGCTGTTAATCCAAATGTGACTACTGTTAGCCAATACTCCTGTAATCTTTCATTTGTATTCTCCCTCCAAAATATTCTTTGCAGATTCCATTGTTCCTTATCCACCCTAACCTGATTGAACATTTTGCAAATATCTGCGTATATCGCTACCTTGTGCCTCCTAAAACGCATAATAGTCTCCTGTAAATCCCTTTGTAACTTTGGACCAAGCATTTGAATGTCATTAAGCGACAATCCTTTGCCGGTTTTGCAACTTGCATCAAATACAATCCGATTATCCTTGGGGATGCAATGATGTGGTATATAGTACACCATTTCTCCAACTTTCGGTCTCTCCGTGGTCCAAACCAGATGACCTATTTGTATTTCCTCCCTAATTTTCGCCACATATATCGTCCTTATCTCCAGTTTTTTTGCAAGACGCCTCTCTAAATATAAGAAACGTCTTAATGCTGTCTCCCTTGAACTCCCGAGGTCTTTAATATTCTCTTTTAACGGAATTTTTACTATGAACCTTCCTGATTCATCCCGTCTATGTGTCTCCGTAAAATGTTTTTCAACTAACATTTCCTCCTTCGTAAATTTTGAGCATGAACTGACTTGGCCTTGTTGCCAGAGTCGCTCTAATAGTTTATCCAATTGCTCCTCCTCCTTATATTGAATAGATGAAATCGACTGCCCTATCAATTCGTCTATTCTTTCACTTTGTGTTCCTAAAACAATTACTCCTAAAAGCGTTTCTATTAACGCTACTCCATTTATGTTTCTTTGGATAACTGACGTGACAATTTTAGCAAAGCAACCTACTCCCAAAAGTATGTATGTTGGAATTGGTTTCCAATAGTCTGGGTCCGCCCAGGGTGTTCCAGTCGGGTTATGAACCGCTGTAGGATCTAAGGCCGTCGATGGTATTATTGGATCCCAATTACTTTCTTTCGGTAATACCCAAATTAATTCCTCCATGTACTCCTGCATTTGAGTCCCGTACCATGGACATACGTTTACCTTTACCCGTTGTTTTATCCTAAAAGGTTCTCCGTCTATGCCCACCGCCTTCCTGGTAGTGGACACAGCTGAAATTTTGTACTCCTGTACCATTTTGAAGGTTATTACATTTACCTGAGACCCCGTATCCAAGAAACCCCTAATGGGACCAAATTTACACCCCTCGCTTTCTAAGCCTACCATGACTGTCGGCATAAAACTAATATCAGAAAAAGAATAATGAAACTCATCGTAGTATTGTGACTTATTATTTTTAGTTTTTATTATTTTTCCCTTTTGTACCTTTATCGATTTTTCCAGCTTTAACTCCGTCTTCTGGTTCGATTTGCTCCTTTTTGCTGGTAACTCCTTCAGTCAAAGTGGTTTTCGTTTTGCTGCCATGTTCTCCTTCATGGCGTACTCCGCTGGCAGAGTCAAAATACTTTTTAATTTCTGCTTTTCTGGGCACAGCATACTGTTGTGTGCAGAATTTTCTTGACATTCCGGATTCTTGCACTTTATGCTACTACATGCTTCCTTTCGGTGACCTCTCCTAAGGCAGTTGGGGCAGATTTTTCTCCTTGCCACGAAATCCTTTCGGGCATTGAAATTTAACGCTAGGAAATCAGGGCAGTGGTACAATGCATAGGTATTCCTTCCACATGCCTCATATGGAACTCCAATATATTGACCTGTCCGTGCTGCCTTTGAGGTGGATGGTTCACTGTAAATATTCTTCGACTCCTTTCTCCCGGCTCCCGCAGTTGTTGATAGATTTTTCCATCCAACTCTGGTACTCTCCAAAGCTCCCGCTTGTTTGTCCACAAAATCTAAAATTTCTCCAACTTTTGGTGTTTCCGAAGTTCTTTGCAACTCGTATTGTTTCTTTGTCTCCTGGTCTAACCGTTCGGGCAGTTTGAGCACAAACACCATATCCCAATGCTCAACTGGGATCTCCAGTGACTTTAGTTGACGCACCGTCTCATGAGTCACATTCGCCATTCTTTGTATTTCGTTTGCAGACGGTTTCTCCTGTAAAACTGGTAAACTGTAGAATTGGTTCAGGTACTCCTTTGCGATGTGATATGGCTTCTCAAAGAGTTGACTAAGTCTCTCCCAGGCCTCCTTATAGCTATTTTGATTTAGGTGGCTTTCTCCTAAAGCCTTCGCTGCTCTTCCTGTCAGCGACTTTTTTAAATACGAATATTGTCTTCATTATTGTGAATCGCTGCCTTGAATCGATCGCGAAAACCAATCCATTTCAGCAACGATCCATCGAACTCGCCCCAAGTGTTTTTTATATCATGCTGTTTGGTCGGCATAGTAAGATTTACTCTGATTTCCCTCCCTTGAGGATCCTCCTCATTAGTTGAACGAACCTCGTTTGCTTTCTCCTTCTCCTTAGCCGCTTCATTTATTTTGTTTCTCATTATTTCTGCGGTACGAGATACCGCCCTCCTCAGGGACAGGAATGTCTTTTCACCCACGACGTTCTTCTGCCCAGTCTCCATTGACTCCTGGGACTTCTGGTTTTTTTCAGCTTGATATGAAAAGAAATAAGTTATATCCCATTTTAGATTTTATTTAAATTATAATTTTATGTGTGCATCCCAATATTCGCAACCTATCTACCTTTTACTCCTACCTATTATCTTATGAATTTTATTCGATAAGTAAGGGAGAGAAAAAAAAATTATTTGTTAGTTTGTGGTGTGTTTTATTTATTGTAGTAAATTGTTGACTGAAATCAAACTTCGTATTCTCCATGGGAAACAAAATAACATTCCCATGCTATCATGTTCCCCCTCCTCTCCATCTCATAGACTATGACAATACAATTGTAAAACTAAAAGGTCTTCCTCCTGAAAGAACCTAGTAGTAAATTATTGAATAAATTCAAAACTCCTTATTCTCCATGGAAAACAAAATAACATTCCCATGCAATCATGTTCTCCCTCCTTTCCGTCTCCTAATAACGTCCATTTTCAAATTCTCATTCAAAAATCTCAAGTCCCCAAGAGAATATTTAAAAATGTCGATTTAAAATATAATTGTGTTTGCGGTCCACGCATATTTTTTGCTCACGCGAAACACTTTCTCCGATTTCCTCTTATTTTTGCTAAAATAATTCTCCTTTTACTCCAAATCCTCCGGCAAAAATATTTAATTAATTTTGTTTGCGGTCCACGCCTTTATGAGCTCACGCGAAACAATTTCTCCCATCTCTCCAATCTTCTCCATTCTCCTCTACAAAATTATTTGTATAACTCCACGATAGATAATATTATTTAGTATTCGCATATTTAATGTTTCAATCTCCTATTTACATAAATACTCCTATGTCTCCCGATTGATGTGCAAAACAAAACTACTTTCAATGAAGGAAAACCAGTTACTATTGTATAATTAATCTCGAAAAAAAATATTAATAATATCTTACTGTCCAAATCTCCAATATATATTTAAATAAATTTATCTCCTTACTCCAAAATAATATTGAAATTATTTCCAAATTTAATTATTCTCCAATGTATATTTAAATAAATTAATCTCCTAACTCCAAACTAATATTAAAATTGTTTCCAAATTTAATTATTCTCCAATGTATATTTAAATAAATTAATCTCCTAACTCCAAACTAATATTAAAATTGTTTCCAAATTTAATTATTCTCCAATGTATATTTAAATAAATTAATCTCCTAACTCCAAACTAATATTAAAATTGTTTCCAAATTTAATTATTCTCCAATGTATATTTAAATAAATCACTCCATAACTAGCTACTATTTCTCCGCAGAAAAAGTATTCTGCTAAATATATAATTTTTCCAAGAAAAGATCACCAACAACTCCATAGTCACAAAAACAATTCGGACTTGAAAATACATGCCAAACATTCCACTGTTCCTAAATGTAATAACCCATAACGCACACACACACAACTCTTCCTCTGTTCCTGTTCTGTTTTGTATTCGATGGCGCCGACGCACATCGCAATAAACACTTATATTTCAACCAATTTAATTTCACTGAACTCCCTAAACAACAATTATATTAGATTACCTCTCCCTTGTTTCACGCCTACCTTGGGACACACAATTTTTTTTTTTTTTTTTATTTAAAACACCGCTGGTTAGCACCAATTCATTGTTTATTTTCTCCATTTAAAAGAATTTTACCTTTTTTGGTTTTCTCCATTGTTATTATTATTTATTTTGTTGAGTTTGTAATTTGCAATTTTTTACTTTTTATTTTTCGCTTAAACTTGCCCGCACTAGCTAACTTGCACTGATCAAATGATTTTCAATTCTTCCTTGTAACTAAACGAATTTCAAGTGTACTGATAGGTATGTGTGTATCTCCGTTTCTTTTCAGATTCCCCTCCGTTAAGTTGTGCGCTAATGATATGCGCATGTATTCAATTATGCATGTTTTCCCTTTTTTCTCCGTGGGTTGTTTTTGTTTGCAGTTAGCTTTGTGCGTGTATAAATTCAGCACAATAATCACCGTTCTCCGTTGCAGATTCCAGCATGTTATTATGTGTACCTGTATGCTCAGATTTTTTTTTTTTTTTGTTAAACTGTGTGAATGTGATTTCAGCACAATATGATCTCCTTCTCATGTTCCTACATGGTTTGCGTTTATTTGTATGTATATTGTTGATACATAGGACTCCGGAATTTAGTGGTTGTAAGGCACTAAATATATTTTTCTCCTTTCGATGATTAGTATTATGTGTTGTAGGTACGCCGTAGGTATTTGAATCTTATTTTTTCGTGGTTGTAAGGCACGAACAGAATGAAAAAAGAATGTATCTCCTTATATTAGTACATTTTACCGTTTATTCCAATTTCCAGTAGACATGTTGCTACATGTATTTTGATCCGCTAGATTTCGTTGTTCTTTTGTGCGAATATGGATTCAGCACAATATTCTCCGTCCCATATTCCTATATGTTATTCGATCTGCAAATTATGTAGATCTTGTTCCACACAATGCAATGGTTACATGCCTCTACATATTGTGATTGTAAGTCACTATAGAAAAAATATTAATGCCACACACCCAAACCTTTTTATGCTCTCCGTTGTTTTTCTCCATTCCATTTTAATTTCACATCACTGAATTGATTTAATCACTCCGAAAACATTTTTTTTTTTTCATAAATCGCCACTCGAAGGACCATTATGTTCGAAACTCATTTTAAATGAAAACACAGTACGACTTTTATTGTGGGAAAAATATTATTTAAAAAACCCACATTTATTATCTCCGGTTTAAATGTGCTGCAAACATGACTTGCCAGTCTGAACGACCTAACAAGACTCCCCCCTATACATATCATTTTACAATATATTTCAAGTATATAAGAAGACACGGATGGCCAGTGTTGCCATACGTAACAGTTAAGTTAAAAATTTGCATCACGCAATAATTCGTTTTCTAAATGGTTATGAAGTACTAAAATTTCAATTTGTCGAAGAGAAGAAGTTGTATACAAAACTTTAAGTTCATTTTTTAAAGCTGTAAAATCAAAACACCCAGGGCAAAAATTTATTAAAGAAGATATTTTTTAATTTTGATTGGAAACTTCAAAATTATCATATTTTGATTTATTAAGAAAATCTAAAAAAATAAATTCGTGAAAGTTTTATATCTTGTATTTATCTGGGATATAATATTGTCTTTTATTTCTACAAAACGACGTTTATAACGTGTTTTGGAATCAATTTCGAGCAATCCTCGTTTTTGTAGTGTTTCCGCGCAATCGCTTATGCTTTCCAAAATTGATTTAAATTTATTAAGAAAGTCAGAGCTATGCCAAGACTTAAAACTTTCGATTTCGCTTTTTGCAAAAATTTCAGAAAAAAACAAAAATCTAGTGCCTCTAATATAATTAACAAGCTCTCGGCAATAGAAAGCTACACAGTGTCCCATTCACTAGGGTTGTTTAATATTCTAATAAAAGTTAGTATTATATCTAATCTACAATTTAAAATGGCGTTTATTATCCGCGAATGATAATACCAGCGAGTTTCCGATAACCCAGGCTTTCGTCGGTTGGCTATTTGCTTTAAAAGTTTTGAACATTTAGTTGATTTGTTAAAAAAAACGGAGAATAGTATTACTACTGCCAAGAAAAACTTTTAATTCCGATATATTTTTAAGCGATCGGGATAAAACTAAATAGCCATTGGACAAGCATCAAGGACTTTCTTTTTAACACCGCCCACTGCCCCAGACATAGCTGCAGCTCCATCGTAAGATTCGCCAATTAAACTGTCCTTGCAGGAGAATATATCAAGTACAATATTAAAAAATATGCTTTGTCAGCTCATCTGTGTGGCGAGACTCACTAACGTAAAAGAAAAACCAATAAACTTTTCTTCAATTCCGCCCTCCAAAAGGTACCGTAGAACAGCCCTCGAAGCACTTGGAGAGTTGGAAAAAAGAGGTCAAGGAAACAAAACATTTTATTTAAATTACAAGTCCCTGTCAATCAAGTATATATAAAGTATACTTTTCCTTCAATGAAACGTTGAAATAGGAAATGATAAACCATCTTTTCGTGTTTAATCTATTTTCATGGAAGGTTGAATGTTTTGAAAAATTTGGAAACAATCAAATGAACCATTTTACAGAAAATCGAAAGCCAAAAAAATGTTTTTATTAGAATTACCAAAAATAACCATTTTTTTCCAAAGAAAAAAGATTACCAAAAATTACCTTTTCCAAGTCAAGTTTTTAAAGTCAAGTCCAATACTGGTTGCAGTAGGTGCACGTGAAATATAATTGTCCTACTGGAAAAAGAGATAAATGGTTTCCTATTAAATGTTTGTTATTAATATATAATGGAAACATTTTTTAGTTTTAATTTTAAATATTTGTAAGTGCATACAATATTTTTATAATGAATGTGCACTTCAAATTTCAAATATGGAGGTATGTAGGTATAGAACCATTTTTCATGTTTTATACTTTATCATTTTTTAATGAACCGAACAAAATAATTTTCTTAAATGGAAATGCTTCCAAAAATGTTTAATAATTTTGCATATTCAAATTGCATATTCAATTGATAATTAGAATACCTACTTTCTAACAGCTTCAACTCTTTCCTACATTAAAGTTGTAAGCAACAACCTACCTACTAGCCTACTCTACTATATAAGTATAAAGACACCACAATTTTTTCACCCAACATCACTAATTAGCTTCAACTTCACAAAAACACTTCATCACACAAAAATAAAAAAATACGGCATTGCATTTTTTTTTTACACAAAACCGAAGGAAAAATATATTTCACACACGTACCTACAATCGCCACACAAAATCTTGGTTAAAAAAAAACAAAACAAATTGAAATATACCTAGGTATATCCTAAACAGAACGACCTACTTCTAACGGGATACTTACAAATTCAAATTGGGATGTTCTTCCTACATAGGTATTTTCTCCAGTTTATGATAAATGTGAAAGAAAAATGCAAAAATATATTTTCTTTTATCCTGATTTAGCTTTTTGCATTCTTGTTCCTCATTATCTATTTGTCTTACCTTATTTTTTATTTGTCAATCCTTCAAATTCTCGCTCTCTGAGAGTCTGCTCAATCAGCAGAGTTGTACCTTTCAGCGAGTTCACCAGGGGGCGCCTCGGACCTTTCGCTTCATAATACGAGTAGTACTATGGAATGTATACACAATGGGCTAGGTAAATTTAAAAAAAAGTATCAAAATAAAATGCAGTTCATAGTCCCTAGCAGGTTTTTTTTGTTTGCATATTTCCCCAGTACAAAAACAGAATATTTTAAAGTTAGAGTTCTGTTTTTTTTTCTAATTGGGCTTTAGGTCAATAAATGAAACAAAAGTTTATTTGTTTTAACGACGTTTCGGCCATGTCTATATATGTCATCAGGTGAAATCACAATGTTCTATATATGCATTGAAAAGTGACTTACACTAATTACATTTATATCGTACAAATACAACAAAAAGATCTATAACATAATACTTAAAAGTCAGACTCACAAGTAACATGTTATGTTCATAATAGTTTATAAACATCTCCATGGAGATGCATTGTTTTTTTTTTCAAGAAGATATTTATAATGCGGACTAACGTTCTCCATGTCTGTTCTTCTATTAATTTTTTTTGTGTTTTTTGTTTTTTTATTATGTGAAGAGTTTCAATTATGTATCTCTTGTTTTGGTTTTCTTCTCTTTGTAATATCTTAGTGTCATCATGATTATGAGTGTGGCCGTGTAGGATGCAATGCGCTGCCAGTGCTGTCTTCTGTGATGCATTGTTTTTGATGTCCGATTTATGTCGTGCAAGTCTCTTTTTTAGTTTTTGTTTCATTGTCCCAATATATATTTAGTTACATTCCTCGTTGTCTTTGCAATTTATCTTGTAGACTAAGTCTGATTGTTCAATTTTGTCAGATTTGGTTTTAAGTTTTGTGTATAGTTGGGAGGCCGTGTTGGTGGATTTCATCGCCATATTGTGTTTGTCGGTATCGAGGAGTTTGGCATACTATTTCCTTGCCGAATGGCTAAATAGTTTAGATAAGATATTCTGTTTTTATTTTCGATTTCGCAAGTGAATTGAATTTTTCTGTGGAAGCTGTTTAAAGCATTCAATGTTAGGTTAGGTTAGGTTGAAGTGGGCGCCAGGAAAACAGATGACACATTTAGACCTTAACAGGTCCATTGTGATATCACATGAAGAGAAATGTACTCTTTAATCAATCCTTGGAGCCTCGAATGAAGCGGTGAAGTCGGTGAATCTCAATGTGTCTAGGATCACTGGTGTCGTCGAAAAATTATTCCCCCAGGTGTCATCTTCATCCTTGGGAGAGAGCAGGACATGAGCAAAGAAGATGTGAAATAGTCCCCAAGAAACATTTTTAGCTGTATAAAAGCATTTATAGTCCTTCAAGAGCTAAATCTTAAAGCTGTTTATTTAGCAAAGAGGTGTATAAGTGGATTTAGAGCAAAAATCAAGCTCCCATGTAGCTAATTCGTTGAGTTTGAGAGCTGTTTTTTGTTCTTATTCAGCCTGTTATCAGTGGCAAAAGTGGCTTGAATCTCCGTAGTACATGGGTTTCAAACTATTAAAACACCACTTTTGACATATTATTGTTTGTATTAGTTTGTGTAGTACAAAATAAAAATATATGAATATTCTAATACTATTACAGAATGAACGAATGGTTTCATAGTGTGTAAAATGGAAATAACAAAGATGACAATAACTAAATTAAAAAATATCATTATGAAAATAAATAAGAAAAGAAATTAAGATTTTCGATTGTTTGATAGTGAATTTCAAGTGCGCGTTTAATGTTTTCACAAATGTAGTAACGACACTTCGTTAAATTACAGCGCGCCTACAAAGTTCTGTGTATTATGTCATCAAAAATAATTTTAAAAAATAGTTAGTTAATAAAAATATTTAAAAATCAATTTTCCACAGGTGAAATAAAATTATTTTTGAAAAATAATAAAAATTACGTGTTTTCTTTAACTACACTCCGAAGATAATTCTTTTTTAAAATGAATAATTGCATTAATTGTATATCTCGTCACCATTTTTATTATCAGGTAAGACATTTCTTCCAATTAAGCTGTAATACTATCTGTGCTGGAGCTGCAGTATTAATTACTGGTTTTATAGAGCTCTTATGTAGCTTTAAAATTCATTGTACATTTTCTAGAGCTAGTTCCAACAAGATCTCATTTTCGTCTTTTAACTTCATGTTATTGTTATAAGATAGGGTGCCTTAGAAATTAAAAGTCAAGGAAAGCAAATAATAAAACAAATGTAGTTCATAGGAAGGAATTATTTTTAAAGAATATTTCTTGAAGTTTATTTAAAGCCTAAGTTGCAATTTTTAAAGATAAGAGTTTCCAAACTTTTTTTAATAAAGCTGCTTAGATTCACTTTGAAATAGAACGTTGGTATCCTTAATGTGTACCACATCTATCTTCTCTAAGGAAATTAAAGTAGGATAATTTTTTTCGTGCGTACAAAGCCCTGCAAAAAAGTTTTCTTGTTAAATACTATGAAAAAACTTATGTATATTTATGTACATTGCAAAACGAGATATTATCAAATTTCTTCCGCATTGTTTAACAGAGTAAATTTATAGTTACAATCTGAACATTGCTAATTTACACTAAAATTTGAATAGTTACATACATTCATTTATTTTTTATGCAAAATAATACATTTTTTTTCTTGTTAAATAAAAAATTTGGGTTTATTTTAGGTCAGACCCTATATATATATTATAATATGGGTTCCTGAGTAGAATGTGTTAAGATTTTTTTAAATTTTTTTAAATTTATTTATTTCATCAATTGATACATAAATCAGCTGACTACAAAATTCATATTAATATTTAGAACACATTTGTTTTTTTAATTTGTTCATATATAATTCATTAGATAAATTTCAATTGAAAAGATTAAAAAGTTATAATTTAGATATGTGAAAAAATTATTGATTTGAATTTATCTCTTTGCATACAAAGGTCGACTTCAGTTCAAACTGAATTGAATAATTTCAGAGAACGTTCTATAGGTTCATTAAGCACATAGTTTGTCCTATGTACCGGATTATAAAATAAATCATTACGACTTCTAAGCCGTCTTTCAGGAACATAAACAGAAATAGATGAAAGAAGTTCATCGAGTTAATTCTCGATTGTCAAAAATATCTTTTACAAACAAAATACATTGACAAATTCTTCGGGATTCAAGTGTTTTCATATATATTAATTAGAGCACATCTTGACAGATAGTCTGGTTTATCATTCCAATTAAGATTCCGTAGTGCAAACCGGGTGAATCTTTTCTGTATTCTTTCGATTCTGGATATACTATTCTCGTAAGATGGAAACCAAATTGCTGAACAGTATTCCCAAAAAGGCAGAACTAAACTCATGAATAAAGTTTTAAGAGTATTCACATCTTTAAAAACTATTGAATTCCGTTTTAAAATGCCAAACATAGAGTTACCTTTTGAGACTATAAGATCAATATGAGCTCTAAAACTTAATTCTTGTCAAAAAACAGTCCAAGGTCCTTAACTACGTCAACTCGTTGTAATTGTTCGTTAAAAAACATGTAATTAAAAGTATTCGAGGAGGTTGACCTTGTTGCGCTTAATATTTTGCATTTTGCGAAGTTTAACTCGAGATGGTTTTCAGCACACCAAACTAAGAAGTTTTGTATATCAGATTGCAAATTTGAACAATTCAAAGGAGAAAAAATATTAAGAAAATTTTTACATCATCCGCATACATTAAGCAGCAACCATATTTAAGAAATTCAGGTAGATCATTAATAAACAGAATGAAAAGCAGAGGTCCCAAATGACTTCCTTGTGGAAGTCCTGAAAGAACATCAATAAAGTTTGAGTAACACAAATGAATCTGAACAACTTGTTTTCTGTTACACCGATAAGAATTTAACCATTTAAGAAAATTATTTCTGAAGCCTAATTTTTCCAGTTTTTTAAGAAGTAGACCATGATGTACACGGTCAAAGGCTTTTACAAAATCTGTAAATACCACATCAATTTGTTTACCCTGTTCAATCTTATTTATACAAAAACTTGTAAAGATACAGAGGTTTGTTTTAGTCGATCGACCCGTAACAAAATCGTGTTGCTTAGTGGAAATTGCATTCTGAACGGAGAAATAAAGCTTTTGGGTAACTAATTTTTCAAAAAGCTTTGGCACAGCCGACAACTTAGAGATTGGTCTATAATTTTAATTAAATGTTTTAAGCCCGATTTAAAGATGGGATGTGTAAATGACATTTTCCACTCTCTTAAAAAGCAGCCTGATAAAATTGATTTATTAAAAAGAAGAGTCAGAGCAGGGGCAAGAGAATTGGAACAATTTTTCAATAATATAGGCGGTATATTATCATAACCAGCCTTCTTAGAGATACCCAAGCTATTTAAACCTCTTAAAACATCATCCTCTGAAAACTCATTAAGAGAAAAATCAGTTATTGGGGATAGATTTAAGTAGCTGTATATATATATATATATTTGGAATAATGTCGGAGTTATAAGACGTTTGGAAAATTTTCGGAAACAGATTGCACCAAGATTGCACATCATAAGATTTATGAGTCTACTCCATGCATTGAAGAAATATTGAAAATTTTGTTTTTGAATTAATGAAACCCCAAAAGGCCTTACTTTTTGTCTTTATATTTGCTTCAGTAGAGCTTATATAAATATGGTACAGAAATTTATTAGGAAAAGCAAACTCTTTCCTTAACCGTAGAAAATTTTGACGGTCTTCTAGGTTTTCTGTTAACTTAGAACGCTTATAGGCTTTATTTTTTGCATTTTCCAAGTTTTTTAGCCTTTAGTTACACCACGGAAGCTTAAAAGATTTTTTCTTATTTGAAATTTGTACGAATCGTTTAATACAATCAAAAACAATATTTTTAAAAGTGTCATAAGCGTTTTCTAGCGAACCACCATTTAATAATTCATTCGAATTAAAATGTCTGTAGAAACTATTTAATACAGTGAAATCTGCCTTTGGAAAATAAAAACACTTCTTTTGGTTGAGCGGAACTGATGCAAGAAAATTAAAAATCAAAAACTAAGCATAAGGCTTTATGATGTATCGAATTTTTAACATATGGAAAATCTGCTAATTCTAAATGATAACTAAGATCATTTTTTATAAATATTAAATCTAATATTCTATTTAAATCATTCTTCACATAATTTATTTCATTTAAGTCTAAAGAGGTTAATGAATCAATAACTAACGATTCCACATCCTTATTTCCATTAAAAGGAATCAATATCTCATCATCCTCAATACAACTCCAGGCAACGTCACCAATATTGAAATCATTGATTCAAAATAGCTTTTAACGGCCTTTAGTCCAACAAAAATTGGCGTTTCGTCCCGGCGATCTCACATGGACTCATCAGTTGACTGGTGAGGACCTTTCTCAATACGCAATTTTTGCCAAGTTCAGTTCATCTTACATAGATTTCTTGAAGAACATCTAGTGTGAACTATATCCAACAAGACTAGAATTCCTAATCACTAAATTGGAAATTTTTGTTTTTTTGACAACGGCCTGGCATTATTTATATAAGAAGTTTTTTTTAATAATACAAATTCTATATACTACTGAAATACATCAGCCAAGTAGAAGACTTAGCACTATAATATTTGGACTTGTTGAATTATTGATTCAAAATAGCCTTTAACGGCCTTTAGTCCAACGAAAATTGGCGTTTCGTCCCGGCGATCTCACATGGACTCATCAGTTGACTAGTGAGGACCTTTGTCAATACGCAATTTTTGCCAAGTTCAGTTCATCTTACATAGATTTCGTGAAGAACATCTAGTGTGAACTATATCCAACAAGACTAGAATTCCTAATAATTAAATTGGAAATTTTTGTTTTTTGCCCATGGCCTTTAAAGCTAATTTGAATCAATAATTCAACAAGTCCAAATATTATAGTGCTAAGTCTTCTACTTGGCTGATGTATTTGAGTAGTATATAGAATTTGTATTATTAAAAAAACTTCTTATACAATATTGAAATCGCCGAGTATAATAGGAAACTGATTAGTTGTTAATTCACTCACCAAAGAAACTATGTTAGATATATGATTAGAATAAATTTCAAAGTCACTTCTAGGACGAATATAACTAACTACAAAGAATAAATCCATAATAGTTGAAGAAGAATTACTACTATAACTGATATTAACGCAAAGTTTTTCGAGGTCATCAGAATGGTTTCTTAAATTACAGCGTTTACTAAACAACGATGACTTTACAGTAAGTAAGACTCCTCCACCCAAATTAATTCCAGATAGCACAGACCAATCTTTACGATAAACAGAAAAGGATGAAACGAATAGCTCATAAGATGAAATATCAGAGTTGAGCCAAGTTTCAACTAGAACAATAACCTCGTACTCATGCAAAGATGAAGACGAACAAAACTCTTTAATTTTGGTGCGTAGACCACCCACATTTTGGGGGTGTCCGTGGCGCGATAATTGTGTGCTCGCCTGTCAACCTCGTGGTTGCATGTTCGATTCCTGCCGTTGTCTATGTCTTCTTATATTCCATTAAAACCAATTTTCAAAATTGTCATAAAATAAGTTGCTGCTTTGCTCATTGCATGCTGTTTAGGCATAACACTAACAATATGTGATTGAGTGAACTAGCATACCCATAAAATATGACAACGAAATAAATAAATTAATGTGAATTATAAGGGACATAAATAAATAAGACACGGTAATTCTCTCCGTATTAGTTCAGCCGCCATCCCTGGAGATAAATCTGTGACAAAAACCAGCTCTAGTCTCAGAACATCGCGCCACACATTTTTCCTATCCTTCTTCCTCTTCTTCCACCGGATGCACGCGCTGTGTTAAGAAAAACATATAAAGGGTATTCATAATCCCTTGAGCGCGTGCAATGTTATAAAAAAAAAATAAATAAAAGGACACGCAATTCCGACAAATTAGCAGATGATTCTCCTACACTTCCTTTGTCGTCTTTTGGCCGTTGTCGTTTTTTGACGATATTAATACTCAGCTCCACAACCGATTTGAAGTTGGTCTTTTAATGCTATTTTGACATTTCGAAATGCCCATGCGTTAGTATTTTCTTAAGCTAAGGCTACTGTTTAGAGCTCTTATCGTGTCTTTTATTGCATTTGTTTAGTTGAAAGCTGTACAACGGCCCTTTAGATGAGAGAAATTCAAGAAGCTCGTTCATAGATCGCATAAAAGGTATTATGGAGCTAGTTTGACAAACTAAACGCTGATCGAGCTGACAGTGCTGTTAAACGTCACTATAGAGCATGATTTAAAATAAAAATACATTGTGCTGTGAAATTATACCTTATAAAGCCATAGCTTTCGATTTCACTTGTTCGGAGCTGCAGAAGAACAGTTTTGCATCTAATAGCTGTGACGATGTTACTTGGGTCTCTTCTTCCTCCTCGTCTATGCAGCTTCTGCAAAAGTCATTGGAGAAAACGCCAAGTCTTTTAGCGTGTCTACCAATTAAACAGTGCCCAGTTACAACACCTATTACGGAGCCAAGATGTTTCCTGCTCAAAGAGAGTAAGATTTTTGAGCGTCTTGGGTCTACTACTGGCCAGATTTGTCTGATGGCCAGGCACGTAATGATTGATCTAAAATTTATTTGTTTTATGCGGTTTTGATGCAACAATAGTTTACTTGTAGCGATAGGCATACCGATTTCTTCTACTGTCGGTAGAATAGTTATTTTTTTTTTTATATTCTACACGCGCTCAAGGGATTATACTTACCCTTTAAATGTGTCAACACAGCGCGAGAATGAGGGTGAGGTAGAGGAAGAGAAATAATGATAGGAAAGATATGTGGCGCGATGTTCTGAGATTGTAGGTGGTTGTTGTCTTAGATTTTATCTCCAGGGATGGCGGCTGAACTAATGCGGAGGAATTTCCGTGTCTTATTTATCTATATCCCTTATAATTCGCACTCATTTTTTTAGTCTTTGTCAGATTTTATCGGTATACTAGTTTTCCTCAATTGCATGTTGTTAGTGCTATGCCTAAACAGCATGTAAAGAGTAAACCAGCAACTGAATGTATGACATTTATTTTTAGAATAGGTATTTAATGGAAAATAAGAGGACATAGACTACGGCAGGGATCGAACCTGTGACCATGAGGTTGACAGGCGAACACGCAACTATCGCGCCACAGCCACCCTTTCCTTTTCTTGCGAGTTCATCGGCTTTGTAGTTTCCAAAAAAATCACTATGTCCCGGCACCCAAATCAGGTGAATGTTAAACTGTTCTGTCATCTCCCTAAGAGATGATTGGCAGTTGCGGGCAGAGTATGTGGAAACAGCGCCAAATGATTTGAGGGCTGCTTGACTGTTAGAGAATATGCGGATATCCGATGTAGATATCACGTTTTCCCTTAGCCAGGATAACACCTCTTTAATCGCCAGAATTTACGCTTGGAACACGCTGCAATGCCCACGGAGATGGAACGAGAGACTCAGATTTATTCTGTCCGAGTACAAACCACCGCCCACTCCCTCTTCGGTTTTCGAACCGTCCGTATAAAAGTGTAGTCGCATCGTCCTAGTTTTGTTCCGACCTTGTTCAGAATATTAGAATGGCCTATCGAATTGCTAGTCCATTGAGAGATGGCTTTAAGACTTGTTTGCTAAAAATGTCGAGGGGTGTAAGGTTAAGTAGTATGTCAAGGGCAGCCAAGGGTGTGGAGCAGAGTGCTCCACTGATACATAAGCTGGCTGACCATTGGACCTTATTTAATTTGTCACAATATGTGACTTTGTCCAATGCAGTCCACCATACTGCTACCCCATACATAAGTAGCGGTCAGCGACCGCTGTGTACAAACAGTGGGTAATCTGTGGGGTTAAGCCCCATTTATTTAAAATGGCTTTTTTGCAAGAGAACAGTGCAACTGTTGCTTTTCTTACTCTTTCTTGTATATTGGATTTCCAACTTAGCTTTTTATCTAGAATTAGACCCAGATATTTGGCCTCGGCTGAGAAAGTCAGTAGCGTACGATTTATTGATGTCGGTATAAGTTGGGGAATTTTATATTTCCTAGTGAAGAGGACAAGTTCTGTCTTGGCTGAGTTAATATTCATACTACATTTGGTTGCCCAAATTTTTAGTCGATTGAGAGAATTTTGCATTAAGTCTACTAGAGTTGGAGCGTGCTTACCTGTTACAACAATGGCAACA
Source organism: Philhelius pedissequus (assembly GCA_910595825.1). Lineage (NCBI taxonomy): Eukaryota > Metazoa > Arthropoda > Insecta > Diptera > Syrphidae > Philhelius > Philhelius pedissequus. The sequence goes on from OU343164.1 coordinate 31,260,933, forward strand.
TCATCGGCGTATGCTATTACCTTATATTCCTCTTTTAATTGCCCAAAGTAGATTTTCCCTTGATTGTTATTATTTTTATAGCCTGTCCTTGATTTTTCAGTGCTACAAATATTTTGTGAGCTACCCGGGAAATGAATATCTAGTAGCAGTGATAGCGAGTCTTGGCTTGAGTTGGTCCATACCCCGCTAGCTGCTTTTAAAGAACTGGGATCGGTAGATTTTTCGAGAGGATTTTTCTTTGTCTAGAAGCTTCAGAAGTATCTTCAACGCTTTCACAAAAGTTCCTCCGTGAAGTTCTTTTGCTCTTCCTCTGTTTTTTTTGTTGATTTTAAGGGACTCTTTGTACGAGTCACAATCTGAGTTTTGTCTTGGTTTTTTAGCCCTGTTAAGAAGTTTTCTACAGTTTTTCTCTAGCGGTGTTAGCCCTAAATTCAACAAACGGGGTTTTTGTTTTCATCTTATGTGAATAAGGGGACAGGATATGTCCATTGATCTATTTAGGGCGAGGGTTAAGACCTTGACTTTTTCATCAAGGTTTCTTTTGTTTTTGGGTAGCGTGAGAATGGAGATAAACTAATTAGTTTATCGAACTTTTCCCAGTTAGTTTTCCGATAATTTCGTAATTTTGGTTTTTTATTAACTTTTGTATCTAATCAGAACTGGATGTATCTATGATCAGAGAACGAATGTTGCTTTGATACTTTCCAATCCAGAATCTTTTGATGAAGTACATGAGAGACGATAGTAATATCTAAGACATCCTGTCGGTTTTTGGTGATGAACGTAGGTTCATTCTCAATGTTACTTAAAATTAGGTTAGTACTGAGTATAAAATCAAAAAGTGACTCACCTCTTTCATTTATATTTGTACTGCCCAAAACGGTGTGGTGGGCGTTTGCGTCACACCCGATTATCTGGCATATTCTCTGCTGTTCAGCCATCGAAATAAGTTCCCTCAGCGTGTCGCCAGGAAGTGGGCCAAGGTGGTCATGGCCAAGGTATGCAGAAGCTATCAAGTACACACCATTTCCGGTTTGCAGCCTTGCCATTGTCAGATCTCGATCGCTGAAATTAGGAAGTAAATATGCATTAATATTACTTTTGTCAGATCTCGATCGCTGAAATTAGGAAGTAAATATGCATTAATACTACTTTTTACCAATATGCATGATCTGAGTTCACCTGCATTCAATGTTACGTCAACATCTTTTCTTTTTATAACTGCGAAAATGTCGCCCACATATTTTGTTATTATTCTTCTTTGAGTTACTAGTTTGTCGAGAGAGACATTCGTCGAGGAGTTCTTCAGGTATGATGTCCGCTATCATTGGAAAAGCAGGGTTTCCCATATGCATACAATTTCTTTGTTGATAAGTGTTTTTACCTTAAACCATGTAGTTGTTGTCGATGATGCAGAAACGGACGAGTTCGACAAATTTGGTCTTTTTTATGAGGGTGTATTTCTTTAGCCTCTCCCAATTCTTATTAATGGAATCTAATGCCGTTTGTAGAGGAATGTTAGCGAAGAGGGATACTACGTCAAATGACACTAGGATTTCATCATTTTCAGTACCTAAGCCATTGATTTTTGTTTTGAAATCACTTTTTTAATTCTGATTCTAGTTCGGGTTGTTCAAAATTGATATTAAGTATTTAGCCAAGTTGTAGCAACGGACTTTGACTGATGAGCAAATTGGGCGGAGAGGCATTCTCTCTTTGTGACTTTTGGGAAAGCCGTAAATTCTTTTTTTTTTCTTTTTTGTTAATAATATTGTTATCGTCTGGGTATTTCACTAAGTTGTTGTTAATTTCCTGTAATTTATTCGTTGGGTCTGTTCTTATTGGCCAGTAAATTTATATTATTTATTTCTTTATTTATTTACATCAATTAGAGTTTACAATCTCAAATAGACTAATGAATTAAAACATAGAGACATAGCAATATTACATATAGGTACATAGTTATAATAATCCTACATTAATTTATTAAAAATTACAAATTTAACATAAAACATTCCATCGTTTCTTTCACCTTTTGATCATATTGTTACGATTTTGCTGTTCGTATCTCAGGATTGCGATCGAAACTAAAAATAATAATTGGATGGCTAAATTGAATCTATTACATTTTATTTAATAAAATAACTAAAAGGTGATTGTTTCAATTCTGAATAATAACTTAAAAACTTAAATGAAAATTTATGACAAAGCTAAAAAAAAATAATCTAAGTTTTATCTGAAACAATTTCTTAAAGTACAAATATTGAAAGTGTTTTTTTTATATTGAAATCGCCACACTACCATCCACCTAAGACATGTTCGTCCAGAACATGGGGTCTTCTATCACTTCCATATGGCGCTAGACGCTCGAGATGACCAACTTTCATTTTATTTCGACGATTACCGAGTTTTTGAATTCTATAGATCACATCGTTAATTCTATTAATGATTCTGTATGGACCTTCCCAATGTGTTTACAACTTTGGGAGAGTCCTTTCTTCCTTCGAGGGTTGTATAGTATAATCACGTTTCCTTCTTGGAAACCATCTGAATTTGATCTTATATCATACCTGGCCTTCATTTTATCACTCACAAGTTGCGTCCGGTTCCTTACAGAATGATGAATCAAATCTCAAATTTTTATTATTTTGTCAGCATAGGATTCATTATCAAGTGTTAATGGTTCACACACTCCAAATTTCAGATCCACCGGAAGTCTTACATCCGTACCAAAAATCACATTGGCTGGTGTTTTGGATATCGTATCATGAACTGCATGAACTGAATGTACACCATTAGAAATATAGGTACGTTTCATCCCAGTCGTTTCGGTTTGTGCTGACAACTTTTCTGAAATGTTCTTCAAGTGTTCGGTTGAATCGCTAAACCATACCGTCTGACTGAGGATGCAAAGGAGCTGTCCTTGTTTTTCGGATCGCTAATACGTCACACAATTCTTTAAGCCCAGCAGATTCAAAATTTCGTCCTTGGTCTCAATGCAACTCCATAGAAACTCCAAAACGAGAAACCAAATTCTTGACGAATGCATACGCAATAGTTCTTGCTTCTTGATTGGGTATATGGCAGACTTCGGGCCATTTACTAAAGTAGTCGATGACAACCAGCACATACTTATTTTCAGCATTACTCATAGGAAATGGTCCAGCAAGATCCATTGCAATTCGTTCAAACGGGGTTCCAACAACGTAGTTATGCATCTTTTTTTTCCCAGGTTTTAGATTTAGGACCCTTTGCAGTTGTACATTGTTCACAGTTTTGAATAAAGTCAGCGACTGATTGTCGACATCCGACCCAACAGAATCGATGTTTAACTTTTTCTAACGTTTTTGTGATTCCCAAGTGCCCACCAATCATCCCATTATGATACTCGCCAAGGATAGCATTGATTTTATTTGTCGGAACAACAATCAGCTTAGGTATCGATTTTCCATCTACAGTCTCCCATACACGCTGAAGAAACCCATTGTGTAAGAGCTTTCGTAATGGGACTTTCGCCTGAAATTTCTTCCCAATATGGTATGTCACGTATCTCTTTCTAGTCAATAATTTTTGACAAATCGGGATCGTTCTTATGATCTTCAAATATCTGTTCTGGCGTCCAATCATGCTCAGGAAGAACAGTTAGAAAACTGATATCAATGATATTTTCTTTTGCTTCAGCTTTTGAACAATGTTTGCATTCTAGACTACGAGGTCGTCTGAATAGTACACCTCCATTTGCGTGTAGTCTTCCCTTACGATGTTCTATTGTAAAGTCATAGCTCTGCAACCTTTCTACCCATCTAGCAAGCTGACCCTCTGGATTTTTGAATTGAAATAACCGCCTTAACGCAGCGTGATCTGTTCTTAACTGAAACTGTTGGCCATACAAATAATTGTGAAAGTTATTCACCGACTCTAAGACACCAAAAGTTCTCTTCTTGTGATGCAATAATTTCTCTCAGATTTTCCCAGGATTTTACTGTATAGGCAATCACTCTTTCTTCACCATTTATTAATTGAGATAGAATGCCTCCGATACCTCGGTCGCTCGCATCAGTATCCAATATGAACTTTTCATCAATGACAGTATAAGACAGATTCGGTGCACTACAAAGCAAATCCTTTAGCTGTTTAGACGATTGTTCTTGCGACACAGCCCAAGGAAATTTCGCAGCTCATAAAAGTTTTTAGGTGTTGGCCATTTTTTTACTGCTGAGATATTGTCGTCATCTATGTGCCCAACTTCTGTTGATAGCACATGACCTAGGTATTTCACTTCTCTCTTGAACAATGAACGAGCGTGATCTGTGATCTGTTCTTAACTGAAACTGTTGGCCATACATATATTTGTGAAAATTCTTCACAGACTCTCAGACACCCAAAAGTTCTCTTCTTGTGATGCAATAATTTCTCTCAGATTTTCCCAGGAATTTACTGTAATAGGCAATCACTCTTTCTTCACCATTTATTAATTGAGATAAAATGCCTCCGATACCTCGGTCGCTCGCATCAGTATCCAATATGAACTTTTCATCAATGACAGTATAAGACAGATTCGGTGCACTACAAAGCAAATCCTTTAGCTGTTTAGACGATTGTTCTTGCGACACAGCCCAAGGAAATTTCGCAGCTCATAAAAGTTTTTAGGTGTTGGCCATTTTTTTACTGCTGAGATTTTGTCTTCATCTGTGTGCCCACCTTCTGTTGATAGCACATGACCTAGGTATTTCACTTCTTTTTTGAACAATGAACATTTCTTTGAACTCAGATTAAGACCAGCGCTTTGAAGTCTTTGAAATACTTTATCTAAGTTTCTCAGGTGATCATCGAAATCTTTCCCCGTCACTATGATGTCATCAAGGTAGACCAGACATGTTTTCCAGTGAAGCCCTTTCAAAACATATTCCATTATTCCCTCAAATGTTGCTGGAGCATTACATAAGCCGAATGACATAACAATGAACGCCACAAACCATCACCAACGCTGAATGCAGTCTTTTCTCGATCTTCTTTGTTCATTTCGACTTTCCAATAACCACTCTAGAGGTCTAATGTCGAAAACCATTTTGCACCAGATAAAGTCCAATCAATTCTTGGCAATGGATAACTATCTTTCTTGGTAACGTCATTCAACTTACGATAATCAACGCAAAATCGAGTAGTTCCGTCTATCTTTTGAACTAAGACCACCGACGAACTACATGGGCTAGTCGGCGGTTCAATCACTTTGTTCTGTTGCATTTCTTCTACAAGTCTGTAAACTTTTGTTTTGTTGTTTTAAATTAACTATATGCCTGTAAGACCTAAGGTATTTTTAAATGCAACCTGAATTGCACGGCACTAGTTTGGCACAGTGGATTTGAGAACCAGGTATTGGCTGTCTAATTTTAACCCATGGGCGGCATCCAATTAAAATTGGAAGTATAGAAAAGAATGCGCCTAGCGTGGGGAGCGAACCCACAGGTCCTAGTTAGCAATCAAGCACTTTATCCACTGCGCCATTGCTACTTCATGCAATTTAACTAATGGTAGTCTTCTTGGGGCTTGTCGAGTAGGTTTTGCATCTCCCATGTCGATTTGGTGTCAAGCAATTGTTTTTCTGCCATTATTGTCACCTTGATTAAAGAATAAATCACAATCGTTCTTCAAGAACCTAATTGCTTTGTCCTTTTCTTGAATTGTCAAATCCCTGGTCCAAACTTGTACTAAGTTTTTTTTTTTTTTGGGATAACTTTTGTTGCTTAACTTAAGTAATGGCGTCTCAAAGCACCCATACTTCAAAACTCGCTGTTGCAGGCCAATCGTAACTCCATGTACACAGTTGTCTTATATTTGGAACATTTTCAGGGATGCATTCATATATGTATATGTATGTATTAAAAGATCACGGCGTATGAAAAGCTCGGCGCGTAAGGAGGGGCATGCTGCGCCCTGCAAACCCCGCGCTTGGCCAAATTATAAGATTTGGTGGGGTCCAGTTTGGGTGAATGCAATTTTTTTTTGGATTAACATTTTTTTTCGGTTTAGCAATTAACAATTTTGTTATTATTACAATTTAGGCAAATATTTTGGTCTTATTTAAATATCTTTCTATATTATTACCAATTACAAATTGCCTACTTTTTTCATTCGACATTATTTCCTTCAGTTTAGGCAATAATGCAGACTGAGTCTCAATCGACCTTATTACCTTATTTCACGGCACCGTTAAAACTGTGTTATGCTCAATAATAATTAAAAAGAGATTAATTTATCATCAACCAAATGGTAAACACGAATAATATTTATGCAATGAAGAGTCAACCAAATTGAATTGCTCACCAATCGCTGAAAATTTAATATTTTAATAAATATATCCTGAACTAGGTATGTAAATATTTATATAAATATCTTTAAATATTAAAATCCCATGAATGTTGTTATACTTTGTCCGACAAAAATAGTCAGTACAGGGCTTATGGGAGAGGTTTTTGAAATTGCTACTGAAAATAGCCACTGAGCTACATACAAGTTTTTTTAATCTTGTTAAAACCAGCGTAGATATTCCGCATTGAGCTATATTCTGCCATAAGAGTGCATACTGCTACTTGTGCGCCTTCGCCATGCACTCAACCATCGCTGGGTACTTTTTAAATATTAATGAGAGTTACCATTGATATATTTGTGGTAATTTAGCATGCTGACTACTGCAACCCTATAAGAGCTTTTTAACTAAAACAGTACGAAATTATTGGCACCTATTACAGTCAGAGCGAGAGGCAAGTGTCCTATATTCTCTTTTATAAAGTGACTATTCACCCCACATAAGGTGGGACAGGCCCACATTTACAAGAATCGTCCCACATCGAAAACTGTCCCATAAACGTCCCGCAAAATTAGAAGATATCACACATTGTCCCAAAAAATTACAAATTTAGTTACCTATTAAATCATATTTTCGTTTGGTAGACATATCTACCTATACCCAGTAGCAATAAAATTATTTTTTGAAAACGAGGCGTGTCTGAACTCTGGTTAGATCTTTAGCCTGAAAAGTTCAGTCGAGCAAGTCAGTATAATTTGGTGTTACTTAAAACAGCAATTGTTTATGATAAATTCAAAAATAATCAACACAGTTTTAATTATTTAAATGCACATTTTCCGTGTCATAGAATTAATGCAAATGATTTGTTTGATGAAATGTCATGCAAAAACAAATATGTAAAATGCAACTTCTAATAAATTACAAGACTGGAATGATGAAAAAAAATATCACCGGATAGGTATTAGATGGGTGGAGATTTCCTCGGACGTTTAAAAATATTCCTTGCACTCCGAAAATTTTGTTCAGCAGGAATTCTGATTGCCGGTGACTAATGCGTTGACTCAACGGAAAGAATATTTTCAGTTGTGACTAAATTGTGGACGAATTAGAAGTCATAACTGTCGAAACAATTAACTCGATATTGGCTATGAGCTCGATTTATTCAAGCTGCAAATATTTTTTCGAAGAACTAAATAAAAATAACTCATTGAAAAAAATTGATTCTTCAGAGAAATATGTATGTATGAATTATTTATTAATATACAACATACAAATATAACGTATATACATGTATACATATTTTTTTTAAATTATTTTAATTCAATGCGCATTTTAAAAATTATAGTCTAAGAGGTGGTGAACGTTTTTGAAACGTCAAAACGTGAAACGTTAAATTTGAATTGAGAACCAATAAAATCAACACCCGTCAGTTACTAGCTGGGGTTTTGTTAACCTACCATGGGGTGTTGTTAACCTACCATTTTACTCAATTGAGTACAGTATTCTAACCAACTGAGTACAACCAATTCTGTTCAATAGATTTTTTGCCAAAGAACTAGATTCTTAACAATTTTCATTCAGAACAATTTTTTTTGGTCATGGTAAGTGGTCTACAAAAGTGGTGTACTCAATTGAGTACGAGTACACTGGCCAAAACCGTGCTAATTTTTTTCTCACTGTTTTCGCAGAGAAATGGGTTTTTCAACAAATACCTGCAACTGCTTTTATGGTACGCGCTACGCAAATCTCTACTTGGCTGTTAATGATATTCTGGATGATGGAAATGAAAGAAATTAAGGATATAGTGGTTATTCCACCAGATTCAAACGGACAGGGAGGATTTATGTGACGCTCCCAAATGGTCAAATCATGTGGTTTATTCTACTGGAGTAGACGAAACTGTCCACTATTTGGAAAATGTATCCAAAATAAAAGAACAGATATAATCTGAAAGCAAAGTTCGTATATTTGAACAGTTTTTCGATATTGAGGTTTGATGAAAGAAATGAAATTGATTGTTGGTCAAAGCCGGATATATGCCGTGGACCAAAACTGTCACACGTTCGTGTTTACGAAAAATATCACACATTACCTCAAAAGTCATTGTATTGGCGCTTAGATGGTAGCTATGGTCAAATATTTTGGATATCATTCTCCAAATCAGTATTTCCGGTGAAAGCATGTTCACTTTGTCTATAAGGAGTGGATTCCTTGCAGTTGTGATGGATATTGCTCTAACTTTGACATATACTGCGGTGCCAAAAATGCAAGTCCAAGCACAAAGTTTACTACTTGGAACTCCAGTGGTGATTGACTAACTGGAAATACTTTGTGCAAAAAAAAGGATTTCGTGCAACTGGTACGGTTCGTGACAATAGAACAAAAAAATTTGGTAGGTAAATGCTTGGCTGATCCGTTGTTAGCAAACCAAAGAAAATCGCAATCTACTTCCATTTGTCAGGACCATAGCAAAGACTTATATACATCCAGGCCCGTCAACAAAAACACCAAACAATATAATGGGTTATCCATTTTGGGGTTTAAAAGGAAACGTAAATAAAACACATATAAAATATTTCTTTTCATGATATTTCTTTTTTAGTATAAAGTTTGAACGTTGACATTTTTTGTGAAACACTATATCATTTATATGACCACCACGCTAACTGTTGCAAGCATCGATTCTTTTGTGGTAATTTTCGAATACCTTTTGACGCATATTGGGCGGTATCTCAGCCATAACTTGACGAATGTTGGTTTTCAAGTACTCAAGAGTTAAAGGTTTATCTGCATAAATACGGTATTTCGCATAGCCCCACAAAAAAAAGTCCAGCGGTGTCAAATCGAATGATCTTGGTGGCCAGTTGATATCGCAGGCAAAAAAAAGTCGGTTATCATATGACCATAACGCTCCGAATTGACGGTGACAGTCGTTCCATCGTCGTTTTCGAAGAAGTAAGGTCCAATCACACCTCCCGACCAATGAGTGACTTTTTGTGGATGTAATGGCAGTGACTTTTAGTGGATGTAATGGCCTCTCTTTAATAACTTGAGGATTCTCAGAACCCCAAATACCACAATTTTGCTTATTAACATATCCACCGAGTGAGAAATATGCTTCGTCGCTGAAGAAATTTTTTTCGAAAAATCGCCGTCCACCGCCTGTTGTTCAAGCACCCATTCGACGTATCTACGATGTTGTGAATGGTCAGCTGGCTTCAGTCGTTGTGTGATCTGAACATTATATTGATGTAGGTGTAGATCCAAATAAAAAAAAACGCCATAATGTGCCGTAAGACAATCCTAATTCCTAAGAACGACGAGGAATCGACACATTCGGATCTTCGGCAACACTTTCACTTACAGCAGCGATATTTTCAATGGTACGAGCGCAACGATGATGCACAGGCCTTACAATATCTAGTCTCTTCAAATTTCTTCACAATTTTGCCAATTGCCTGCGTAGTTGGACGAATATGTAAACCTCTTAAAGAATCACCATTTTTGTAGTATGTTTTAACAATTTTTATGCATTGTGCGATAGTTAAGCGAACCCTTTTCTTAAATGTCAGACTTTCAACTGGATAAAAAATGTGTTTAACAACTTAGTTTGACATATGTCGAATTCCAGCCCAATACTTTTGAAACCGTAAAATGGATAACACTTTACTTTCACTATAAAGACGGATATTACCCAAAAAAAAAATTAAAAATCAACTAAAATGATGAATATGTCACAGCAGAGTTCCAAGGATATGTGACATATGCCGCAAACTACTCTTCGAAAAGTGTGTTGCAAAATATTTCCTAACTATGTAATAAATGTACCCATATCTGGCCACTGTACTCGTTTGAGTACACCCCTCTAAGAACCAAACTTAAAAAAATATTTAAAAAAAAATTTTACTTTTAGTAAAATATAACTATAAATATAAATCTTAAATATAACTCATTAAACAGGATTTTAAAGGATTTTCATTTATCTTTATTTTTAAGGTGCTTGGTATTTAATGGGTTTAACGTCAAAGTCGGTAAAATTAAATACACGAATGGATCGCACGTACTTGCTCCTATGTTCGATCACATTATATGCAAAAGATTCTTAATAAAACGGCTAAATATATTTTTAAGGTTTTTTACTTAATTTGTCATATATAAAAATTATTAAACTTTCCTAAAAAAAGATTGGTATGAGCATTTTAAATATTTAATAATATAATTTCAAAAACAAAATTTCAGAAAGAGTTGTTATTTTTCGAAAATTTTGAAATGCAAAACTATTTAGAATTTGAAGGAGCTTCTGCATAAATTTTTTTATCGAAATCCGTTAAGCCGTTTATGAGAAAGTCGAAAATCAACAAAATGGTTGTATGGCAGGTACCGTTAATAACAAACAATTTTTAAAACTTTTTTGGCCGAAATGTAGACCATACCCAAGGTAGTACACACACCAATTATTATCAAAATCGTTAAGACCGGTTTTGAGATAATTAAGATGGTAGAAAAATTTGTATTGCAAGTACCGTTATTTTTGGGCCTAAAACAACGATTCAAAAATCAATTTTGGACAAGCACCTAAAACGCCTAAGTTCCAAGCTTGCACCAAATCGATTCAGCCGTTTAGGCTGTAGATCGTTCTATAGACAGACAGACATACAGACCGAATTGCGGGGCCCACTTTTTTGGTGTTCTCTATGATAGTAATGTCATGCTTGATTGTTAGAAAAAAAAATTTTTTTACGAATACATAACTTGCCTTATAGTACCTATAATCGCAAGTAAAAATGATGCAGTTACGTCATTAGTCCCAAACTGAATTTTTCTACACTAGCAGTTGACGTTATTATATATGTATGTGATTTTCCTATTGACAGATATTTTAGTCGAGGCCAAAAGGGTGCCAGACGGACTGAATATTGCACAGCAAAAACAGGTGTCGGTAACCTCATAAGAGCAAGGGTAAATTGTTTGTGTCTGTTGATTAAATTCTTACTCATTAATAATTCACCAATGCCAGACAAAAATATCGTGGCTTATATGCTGCCAGACGCTAGCAGAAATTGAATATCTGTATATGTATAAACATATGGGGGATATTCATAGTCGCTGATAAACCCAGGATTTACTAAACTACAGTTTAAGACAATTTTGGCTCAATGAATACAGACCGATTTTACTTAAGAATTGTTGGTTTTATATTTTCATAAAATTATTAACTTGTATTACTACACAAATATTTTCGAATGTGTAAAGAGTAAGTGAAGCAGCTGGCACGCTGGCGTTAGCTCGGCTAAGCTCGCCGTAATGGTCGGGGATCTTGCTGCTACTCTCATACATTAAAAAAAAAAATATCGTGCAAAAAATGAAATAAGAAAACCGAAATATCTAATAAATTACACTCATATCCATATATATAACAAAACAGAAAGGTACATGCTAATAAATGAAAATGTCAGAAGTTAAAAACAAAAAAAAATATCTTATTTCCTTGAGCAATAAAAAGAACCATATAACAGAACTCTTATCTTTCCGATATACCTTTAACTCTACCTATAAATCCTTACACTCAAAGGATTAATGTTTTACCTTTGCAGGGGTAACCCTCCTCTTGTAACATTATCCACTTAATGCCACACCATGTTACTTACCAGTTCCAGTTTGCTTGCAAATAACCCCTTTACGAACAAAGTCTCCTCTTCTCTTAGCTTCACCACATATCTCAATTTTTTAAATTATTTTGTTCCGTCATGTCTCAAAATGTGGATTACCCACAACAAAATGTACATTCAATTTTCAACATTTGAATACTGTCTCAATTTTATTGGACATACAAGAAATCATTATTTCAAGATTAATAAAGTAACATATCAAACCATTAAAAACATCTTAACTAAATATTTAAACCAATTACTATATTCAACCACAAATTGAACTACTAAATAAAATAGATTAGATGCAATGATTTTAAATGGAAGTTGCAAAGGAGATTCGAATGGAGAATATACATTTATTCGAGGAACGGCGTGCTCAGTTATTGATTATTGCTTTATGTCTGGGAAGTGGAACTCAATTCTAAGTAGCTGCATAGACTTTCTCAGACCACATGCCCTTGGAGATTTCATGTCAAATAGCGGAAACAGGGGACACAGTCATAACAAAGGATATAAGGCTATTGCCAAAATTGTTGTGGAGAAACAGATTTGAGACAGAGTACCAGCAAAATTTAAACAAAGAAAGTAAAACAAGAGCTGGAATGACAGTTTCAAGCAAAACTGGTTTGATGCTGAGTGCCTTAAAGTCAGAAAAAAAGCGTTTTCATTTTTAAGACTCCTGAGGACCCATAACACTACATTCTTCAAAACTATGTATGCAGCAACTAATAGAAAGTTAAAACAGTTATGTAGGAAAAAAAATAAACATTTTGAGCAGCAAACTGTGGCCATTTTAAATACGACTAGATCTTCAGCGGAATTTTGGAAAGCCGTTGAAACCATCAATGGGAGAACTAATCAAATTTCAACAGCCCTGCAAGCCCCAGAACTTCGAGGCCATTTCAAAAAACTGCTCAAGACCACGCAATTTTCACCATTGTTGCACTACGCAGCCCCATGTTTTATTGACGAGTTCTTGGGTGCTCCATTCACAGTTTGTGAAGTGGAAAATATAATCGATAAGTCTAAAACCGAAAAAGCTCCAGGAGACGATCGAATACCAGTTCAGTTTTTTAAAAATTGCTCAAATGAATTCCTGTCCGCAATAACAACTGAGTTCAATAGAATTTTCGAGTCAGCAAGTGTTCCAGAAAGTTTCAGGAGAACAATTATATTCCCATTACATAAAAAAGGAAGCTATGAGAACCCTGAAAACTATCGATGCATATCGTTCTTGAACACTTCTGCCAAATGGTTTAGTACACCGATTTTCAATAGGCTCACACATTGGATTGATAATAATGGAATATTGAATGAAGTTCAAGCTGGATCAAATGTTCACTTTGATGAATATTGCAGAGAGCTTCAAAAGAAGGAGTAAGAAGGTTTAGCTTTCTTTGTTGACTTTCGTGCTGCTCTTGATTCAATTTCTCGGTAAGCCCATTTTTAAAAGCTGTATAGATGTGGAATCTCAAGCAAAGTTGTTAGCTTAGTAAAAGCAATGTACGAAAATAACGTGGCCTATGTTTGGGATGGTGAACACGTTTCTGAGAATTTAGAGCACAAATGGGAGTCAAGCTAGGTTGCGTCTTGAGGACGTTGCTTTTCATCATATTTATAAATGATATCCTTGAGACTATTGGAGGAGGTATATAGTTTGGAAGTTTGAAAATTCCTGGTTTAATTTTTGCAGACGATATAGTTTTCATCTCCGAATCAGTTACAGGAATGCAGCTTATGATAAACAGACTTGAGAGTTACTGCAATCCCTGGAATCTAAAAGTTAATTTAGATAAATCCAAAATGATGGCCTTCAGAGATGGTGGTGGTAGATATGCCCGCAAGGAAAAATGGACTTATAAAGGTGAACTTGTGGGTACAGTTCGTAAGTATAAGTACCTTTGGAATATCAATCACAGCGATCATAGCATGAAAAAACACTTCCAGCACAAGCTAGGTGAGGCGAAAAGAGCTGTTTCTTCTATTTGGAGTCAATGCTTTAGTAAGAGGTATATTGAATATAGATCAAAACTAAAGTTATTTCGTGCCACAGCTGCTGCTATAATGATTTATGGTTGCCAAGTTTGGGGTTATAACCAAATGGAAGCTGTTGAAAGGTTTTTGAGATATTTTCTGAAACGAATTTTTCGCTTACCAACAAGCACACCAAATTATATGCTTCATCTTGAAACAAAAGTACCACCATTCTTTGTAGACACTCTGAAGTTGCATTTTGAGTATATAATTAAGGTGTTGGAGATGGACGATAGGAGGCTGCCCACACAAGTACTTAAACATTTGTTAGCTACGAGAGGACAACTTGTTGAAATATGGGAAGAGCTGAGGTCGGATATAGCAGATTCCGAGAGCATTTCGGATGATATAAGCCCTGCGGATTTAAGGAGCGTGTTTAATGCAATATTGCAGAAAGTAAGCCACTCTGCATATGAAAGATGTCTAATGGATGCACAATCTTCTCAATATAGAATCTTGTACAGCCAACTAAACTTTGACCTTCGGGAAAATACTTATTTGCAGAATCGTTTTACTCTGAACATGACAAATGTAATTTTTAAAATAAGAGGAGAAATATTAAAGTTAAATTACATCCCACATCGCGCAGACCTGCCAATTCTCTGTGATCTATGTAATCTTAGGGAGAGGGAGGATGTATTTCACTTTATTGCAAGATGCCCAATCTTAAATGAGTTGCGTATGACATACTTTGGTGTTAATTCATTGGATATGAACGAAGTGTTGAGCATTCTGAACGGTAATCTTGGTTGGAAAATTCTATGCAAATATACATCAACTGCACTTAGCTACAGCCACCGTATTATTGAGGGAGACTTTTAATAAAACAAAATTATGTATGATAATAAAATAAAACAAATTATGTATGAGAATAAAATAAAACAAATACCAATCTGGTAGACGGCCTCTGGTCACACCATATAAAACTTAGTATAACCAATTGTAATAATTTATTTTTAATATTGAATGAAATAAAGTTTCTGTCAACTAACTAAAAACTAAATAAAATTCTTGACGTTAAGATATGATTACAAATATAATTCTTAAGGGGATGAAAGCTTTTATAGCGAACAAAACCAAAAGCATCAAACCAAAAGAAAACTCATGGTTCGATTTGAGCTGTAAAGAGTTTATCAGGTTGAGAGAGGTAAGTTTCCGATGTTATAAAGCCAACCCAACTGAGGAAAACCGGAATAAGTTCAAACAAGCTAGAAAGAACTTTAATAGTCATATTCAAAGTTAGTAAACATTTTTGGTCATTTGTAAAAAACGTACGAAATTCCACCTCCTCGTCGGTTCCAAAGCTCGTTTCCAATAACACTCCTGTGGTAAGCGCACAAGAAAAAGCAAATTTGCTAGCAGCTCAGTTTGCTGCCAATTCTACGCTTCCACAAAGTGTCATGCCTCCTCTTGTACTTGAGAGCATAAACAGTTTCATACAGTTGCTAGAGTTCTTAAAGATCTTGACATACACAAATCCGCTGGTCCAGATAGTATTTCCCCTATTGTTCTGAAGAGGTGTTATTCTACGCTGGCAAAACCACTGGGTAAGCTTTTCCATCTGTCCTACTCTACTGGTATCTTTCCGAGTGAATGGAAAACAGCATTTGTCCAGCCTGTCCCTAAAAAGGCGAACCTTCTTCGCCCTCTAACTACCGTCCAATTGCACTTACGTCCCTTCTTTCCAAGGTCATGGAAACGCTGATTAATTATCAGCTAAAAAAATATCTTAAAGAACGAAAGCTCCTTAATGGCCGACAGTATGGCTTTCGTAGAAATAGGTCCACTAGTGATCTGATGGTATACCGAACAGTGGCACAAATCTTTACATCGTTTTGGAGAAAGTAAGATTATTCGCTTGATATTTCAAAAGCATTTGATACAGTTTGGCATCAGGCTCTCTTACCGAAAATACGTGCATTTGGTATCGAAGAATCTCTTCCTCGTTGGATTAGAAATTACCTTTCGAATCGCTCAATACAAGTTGTAGTGGACGGTTGCAAGTCTGATATTCATAAAATAAATGCTGGTGTGCCCCAGGGCTCCGTTCTGTCTCCGACTCTCTTTCTCATTTTCATCAATGATCTCTTGTCTGAAACTTCTTATCCAATATACTGTTTTGCTGACGACCGTACCCTCAGCTTTTCATACTCGTTTTTAGATTCTCATCCATGACTTTCGGATATGGAACTTGAACGACAGCATATGATTAGCTCATTAAATTCTGATCTAGGCAGCATTGTCTCATGGGGAATAAAAAACCGCGTAGAATTTAATGCTTCAAAAACCCAATGCTGTCTTTTGTCGTTAAAGCGGGACCCTCCCCCAATGCCATTGTCCATTAGCGGCGCTTGCATCAAGAAAACCGAACACTTTCAGTTCTCGGTATGTGTATCAGTGACCACCTTTTGTGGAATGAACATATATTCGACGTCGCCAAAAATGCTGCAAGATGTTTGGGTTTTCTGAGACGATGCAATAAATATTTCTCCGCTTCTGATCTGGCTGTAATCTATTAAGCCTTCATTCGTCCAAAGCTTGAGTACACTTGTCATATTTGGGCAGGTGCTCCCATAACACACTTAAATCTCCTAGACAGAATCCAAAAAAGGGCCTTAAAAATGATAGGTGATGAAACGATAACTCAAACAATTGAGCCTCTCTCGCACCGTCGCAATGTTTCATGCCTTTCATTATTTTATCGGTATTATTATAGACATTGTTCTAGTGAAATAGGCAGTTGCATTCCTCCCCTTAAACTATTCAACCGTAACACTCGCGCTTCTAGGAATGCCCATCAGTTTACCCTTGAGCCCAACTTCGGACGTACTGTCAAGAACAGAGATTCATTCTTTAGCCGCACAACACGAATGTGGAATGCTTTACCCGACCGAATTTTTCCTTCCCATTGCGATAATCAGGCATTTAAAACCAATGTACGTCGGTATATCCTGTCTTATCCTATCCCATTTTCCTAATCGCTCGTACTGTGTATAAATATTTAAAAAAAATTTTATGCCTTAACTAAATTTTTATATACAATTGTAATTATTTTCAACAAATTAACAATGATATTATTATTTGTGTATAATTTAATACATTTTAATGCAGTAACGATTTACAGAATGAAAGTACATTCATAACTAAATTTTCATTTTCCTCATCAATATCACGAGTTTGAATTGCAACATCATTCACGAATTCAGGTTATTAATCGCCGTATAATTATATTCCACCCATCCAGTTTCAATTGAGGATAAATTGGTTGGATTTTTGAAATGCTAATTCCTTAAAAATATTAGAACTATAGTGTGCTCGTAGAAAATATTGCCGCAGCTCAGATTAACATGAAAGCAAATTTCCAGCATCAAAGTTTTTAATTTGATATACAAATTTTCATTGATGTTGCTCCTTGGAAAAATCTCATATTTTCAGTTATTGACATCATTGCGGATATTATACAAGCGACATACAAACTCTTCTAATATCTCCAAAATTCTTTGCCTCAAACTTTGCACATCTAAAGAATGAAAATCAGTAAATGCTTTCTAATATTTATGGGACTCCTGTAGTTTCTAAAAAGGTCTTCGTTTTCCTTTTCTGCAGAAGGAAGAATTATAATCGCAACGAGTTATTGCATGAAATCCTGGTAGAGAACTACACAAGGCCGTTCCAAGAGCATTAAGCAATTCTGATATATCAACAAAACGTTGTGAATTTCCAATGTCAACCTCCAACCAAATTTTCAAGAAACTCTTCAAATTTTCCATAATTCCTAACATAATAACAATAACTTTTGTATCCAGCATTTTATTAAAACATTGAACTATCCGGATAGGTTGGTGTTGTTGCAATCCCGTCTAAAAGCACAGTTGCGAACAAAACAGCTGAAACCAAAAAATAAATCTTAATCTATCCGAAAAACGTTGGTATAATCTTGTATCTCATGAGCATATGCACGAAAATATACAAATTTAATCAATTCCGTTTTGGGTGTTCACGCACTTAGATAAATACTAACCTATCTTAAAGTTAACAACCAAGCAAAGCTTTAAAAAAAAAACTTTATTGATTCAAATCCAACAATCAAATGCACAGAGAATTCAATTCATAACCTGGAGCATAAGAACAAAGTATAGATACATTTATTATTAGGTGTGAGAACGGAAATGCAGAAGGCTTCTCACACCTGAATTTAAATGGTTTTAACTTACAATTCAATATTAAGCAACTATATGCTGACAATCAATTTTAAATGAAATGCAATAATGTTTGAAAAAAAAAAAAGAATAGTAAAACATTTATATGCTCATAATTCAATTTGAAATGAATATTAATTAAAAGGTTATGATTACATTGATAATATTAGATACATATATATATATATATATTTATGAATATTCATAACTCCTCCCGCCTAAGTGTGAAGTGACGGCCATGATAATGTTATATTATCACTTGGAGCTTCTTGGTTCATTGCTTCCTCTTCAGGATTATTGTTTCGATGACGTCTAAGGTATAGTATGGTTGCAATTAAGGTAAAGATGATGATGATGTAAATCAAAAACTCTGGTCGTTGGTCTGGCGTATCTTTGATCAAAGTGATAACTTCGGTGTTAGTTATTTTGGTTGCTTCCAATGTACTGCTATTAAATTTGTCTATATGAAGAGAGTTATTAATTTTGATATAAATTGATGGAATAATCTTAATTTGATTCCAAAACATAGTTAATTTGTTTTTGTAAATTATATTATTAATTTTTATTTTACATTCATAATGCAAAAGCAGGGCTCCGGAGCTAAATTTGTCATCGATTCCACATGCTGAAGTCATCTTCGCGGTGGGGGAATTAATAAGGAGTATGAATCCTTCTTCTGGTTGGGTGATACTGCTTTTGATAGCTAATTCAATGACGTCACAGGTTGCTTCTTTGTGTTGGATAATTTTTGGAACGCATCTTTCCGAAGTCATGTTCTTCAGCCCATCTGTTGGGCAGTAAAACATATGTTCAATGGATGGGCAAGGTTCGTTCATGTATTGAGTGAAATATTCGTTCATAATGGCATAGGATTGATTTAAATTGATTGATTATATTCAGAGTTTCATTTATAGAGAATTATTAGAATTAGAAAAATTTATTTATTCATTCTTTTTTCATTTCCAACTTAAAACTAGTACAAGAGTAATAAAAAATAAATAATAGTTATCATTCTTTAACTTGCAAATTAGTGATGAATGATAGATTCATGAATTAATTTTACAATAATTAGAAACTGTTGTGGGGTAACAATCAGCAATATAATAATAATAAGATTCAAAAGTTAAGGAGGATGTATAAATATTTCAGAGATAGTTAAGACTGATATCGAAAAATAAATACAAATTCATCAAAAAATTCAGAAGAAAATAACAGCAAATGATACATTTTATGATTTTATAATTTATGATACATATTTCAACAATAGTTTTCAATAGAATTTATGTCAATTGTGAAAAGCCAGTCCTTTACTTTTTTTAAGAAAGAGTTTAAGTTTTGAGTTGTTCTGATAGACAGAGGTAATTTATTAAATGACTTTGGTGCTGCGGCAGTATAAAAGTTAGAGAAATGAGTTTTGTAGGCAGTGGGTTCATTTGCAAGGTGCATGTAGTTTATTCTTAAATTATATAGCTGCGAGTTTCTACTAGGAATATTTCCGCTTTGCTTGAAAAATTCTTTAACAACTTTAAAAATATAAAAATGTCTCATAGGTAGAATTCGCAATTCCTTGTATAAAGACCAACTTTCAGTATAACGATTTTTGTTGCAAATAATTCGAATAAGATGTTTTTGAGCAATCAATAAAGGTCTAAAAGTATTTGCATACGAACCACCCCAGCTAGATAGCCCGTATTGTAGTTTAGAGTGCGCAAGACCATAATATATTGAAGTTAGAATCCTTTTAGAGCAGAATGGTTTTAAAAGATACATTTTTCGCGTTATGAGCATCAGACTATTTTTGATGTTGTTGCTATGGTCTTTCCAATTAAGATTAGAATCAATTGTAACACCCAAATATTTAAAATTATTTACTGAATCAATTTTGAAACAAGAATTGGAACAAGAATATTCATGTTGGAAATTAGGTTTGCCACAATTGTGAATTGGAAAGCAGAATTGCCTACAACTTGAAGAATGAAAAAATAAATTATAATTACAAACTCGATGACCAGATATTTTGAAAGTCATGAACTTAGTTTTTTCACTTACTATTAGCTTATGGTTATGAAACCAAGTCCTTAGAACTTCAAGGTCCTCTTCAATTTGCAAGATACAATTAAGATCCGAATTTGACTGGTAGGTAAATGATATATCATCAGCAAATGCTGTTGAAAGTCCATTTAAACGGAGCTTAAAAATTGAGTTTATATAAACAAGAAAAAATAAAGGGCCGAGGACAGATCCCCGAGGTACTCCATTTTTTAAAAATCGAGCTTCACTATGTGTACCGTTTACAATGACTTTTTGAACTCTTCCTTTTAAGTATGATTGCAACCATTGAAAAATTACTCCCCTAAATCCTGCATTATACAACTTACCTAATAGTAAATCATGGTCAACCATGTCAAATGCTTTAGTCATATCGATGAAGAGAGCCATTGTAGATTTATTATTATTTAAGCTGCCATAAAGTTGACTACATAGCCTAAGAATTGCATCTTCGGTTTATTTTCCCGAACGGAAACCAAATTGATTTTCGCTAAAAAATCTGTTTTTATTTAGGAAAGAAGTAATTCTCTTTATTATAAGTTTTTCAAATATTTTTGAAAAAGTAGGAAGGATAGAGATAGGTCGATAGTTAAGCATATTTTTCTCATCTCCCTTTTTAAAGAGGGGGATAACCTCAGCACACTTAAATTGTTCTGGAAAACAACCTTGTTCAACACTTAAGTTAAATATATAACTCAACACATCTGAAACATAAAACGCAATTTTTTTAAGTAGGTTACTTGATATTCCATCTGAAGTGCAAGAATTTTTATTTTTCAGAGATAAAATAGTTTTGTAGGTTTCAAAAGAGGTGATTGGACTAAAAGCAAAGCTATTTGGTTGTATGTAGTCAACATCCAGACAATGTTTAGTATACCAATTACAATTACCACCGGAATCAGTGGATGGCTTCAGCGTATCAGATATTTCTGTAAAATATTCATTAAATTTGTTTGATATACAGGAAAAATCTGTTAGAGGAACATTATTAACTACAATAGTTTCTATTGCATTAGGCTTCCTTTTTTTCCCTAAAATGTTGTCAATTGCTTTCCATTCTTCTTTAATATTGCCCTTCGATTTTTCAAATAAGTTAGAATAGTACTTTTCGCGAGTCAATTCAACATTTGTGCTAACAGCTTTACAAAGTGAAAGGTAATACTTTTTTAGTTTTACATTGTTTGGATATTTTTTTAGCTTTATACTAATATTGCTCTTTTGTTTAATCTGCTTTAAGAGACTCGTGTTCATCCAAGGCTTTAGAAATTTATTTTTATTAAAATTTTTTACCGATACAGAAGTACATGACTTTATATGTTTTTCCAATATCGAGATAAAAATAGAAAACGAAGTAGATGGGTCCTTTTCCGCATAAACCTGATCCCAAAATTCATGCTTCAAATTATTCTGCAATAATATATAATCTGTGGTAAAATGCTCTTTTGTTTGTGTTTCTGATGTAAAACTCAAATTATTTTCTAACATATCAAATAAAATGATCGATTTATGATCAGTTATATTTAGGTCGAGAACACTGCCAAAAAAATTAAATTTATTACTGACTTTAAAACGGGTAAAAATGTGATCCATACAAGTACTTGTAGATTCTGTTACGCGAGTTGGCTCATTTATAATTGCCTTCAGGCCATATGAAGCCATGAGAAATAAATAATTTTCAGTGTATTTGTCGGACACGTCCAAAATATCAATATTTATATCACCAATTAGAATTAAATTACAAGTTTTGCTAATACAAAGAATTTTACTGAGTTCCTCTATGAACAAACTTTTACTAAACGCGTGCAATCTATATAAACACAACATTGTATAGTTTTTATTTTGATAACAAAACGACAACTTTACAACATCCGCGCTACATATAATGATTTTGGAGAATTTGTGAACAAAACTCTCTTCAATATAAACTGCAACACCACCTGACGAATAAGTTTCATTGCAACAACTGAAAAGTTCATAACCCGGTATATTATAAGGACTCATTTCACTCTCATAAACCCAAATCTCTGTTAAAACTATTATAGCTGGCAATTTTTGGAGAGACTCAATGTGAGCTAAGAAATTAGAGAAATTTTTCCTGAGGCTACGGATATTCAGGTGTATACAAAAGCAATTATCAATAAAACTACGAGAAACTGGCACTTCACAAATATTTTGAACTGGAGAAAGAGATGGATTAACAATATTCATACTTTATCTAAATCAGAAATATAATTAATTCTTACTGAATTGTCACCCTCATACTTCCTCATAAAGATATTCCCATTCCTAGTCCAAATGTATTTGATCCCTTTCGTAGTTTTAAGTGCTAGCGCAGTTTTAGAGTTTTATTAAATGGTATAGGTTGAAAGGTTGTTAGAGAAGGATGGGTAGTTTTATACTGAAAATTATGTTTGTATTATTATAATAAGCTTGTAGAGATAAAAACTCATAAATTTGTTCGTCAGAAGAAATTTTAATATTTTGTGAATTCATATGTTCATGTATCAGATCAAGCTCACCGGGATTCAAAATTTGTTTGAATATTATATTAACTTGAGCCAAATTAATTGATTCAGTTATTTCTTGCAAATGGTTTGTAAGAATTTCAATGTTATAATTAATCTGATATATATATTGCATATATTGAAATTTGTCTTCATCGGTTCGAATTTTTTGAGAGATTACTAATTGATATTTGCTCAAATACTCTTCTAAATCTTTTTGCTGTGTATTAATGTGATTGGTTATGTTTGCCAGTCTTCGGATCATTTTGCCATTGATTTGAACATGTCTTGTTAATTCTTTATTCATGTCATATTCGTCAAGTTTGAAATTTTTTATGTCTCTATTTATTTGTTCTGCGTCATTATTGTCCATGATGCCTTTAATTGTTTTGATCAAGGAACCTAGTCCGTTTATCAATCCTCTCCTTTGCCGGTATGGGGGAAGTAAAGACAACAATTTTGTTTGAAGTTCTTTGAATTTGAGATAAGTGACATCTTTCATTAGACCTAGATTTGTGTTTTTATTTATGAACTCTATAGATTTCCTAATGTTGCTAATATTTTTTTTATAGGCGGTTAAATTTACGATATGGATGATTTTTATATTTGAATCAATTATTCGAATCGGAAGTAATTTCATGGGAGGAGGGCTGGACTTGTCTTGTATGTCCATGCGTTGACTCATGGCTTGGGTTACCCTGAAATTTTCGTTTTTTTATTAATTTATTCTTATGAGCTTTTCTATTTTGTTAGGTTAGTACTGTTATTTTACTGTCTTTGATTACTGTTAGTTTTTTCGCTCTAGGAGCCATTTTATTTCTTCTATTATTGCGTTCGAAGATTATATCATCTTTACGGAATGAAGGTGGAGTTTCCCTATTTTTATTAATTTTATCTATGTTTAATTTACTGTGGGTTTGGATTTTGTTTTTAATATCTATATACAACTGGTCTTGATAGGTTTTTAGTTTGTTAATATAATCATGTTCTGAATCATCACGTGTTAATTGCTTGAATTTATGTGTTCTTCCCGTCATTAATTCGAATGGTGTTAAGTTTGCTACAGAATATATGCAGTTGTTGTGAGTTATTAGTGCTTCGTTTAATATGTCAGTCGGAATTTGTTTGTTGTTTTTATCGTAAGTAATTCGATATATTTCGGGAAATGTTGAATGGAAACGTTCGACCGGTGAGTTACCAGTAGAATTTTGAGGTGTCGTTATGTGTAAGTTTAGAATAAAATGAGAAGTGAGAATAAAATCACAAGCAAATTTGGAAAATTTGTCTAAATTGGTTGGAATTCGTACGTTATGAATGCTATATACATCAATATGTAAAATGTACATGGGTTTATTAGGTATTTCTGAATGTTCGTATTGAATTTTCGGTGGATGTCTGTCATATTTAAGAGTTTCCACTTTTCGCAGTTATTAAATGTTTTGGTTATTTTTGTCTTCATTTTGGGAAAGTAATAAGTTTTTCGAAGATGGTTAAAAGTTTCGGTGATGCCACGATGATTGTTATCTTAATGGTATTTGTTTATAATTTCGTCTTGTTGGTCGGAATTCTTAACATCGTTTGATTTATCAATATATCTTATTAGTTTAAATATTTTATTACTTGCAAAAAATTTTGAAAATACATTTGGTACTAGTCTAAATATTTCATTGTCAGTATAAACAGCTGTTAGTCTTTTAGGGTTGAGACATTCTTTTAATATTGAAATTATAACAGATTCTTTGTCTAAGTCAGGTTGTCTAAAAATGCGTCTATGTTTGGTCTCAAAGGGAACATTGTAAACCAGGTTTGGTTTCACTACACAGTTAGTTTTGTACAAAACTAATTGTTCAATAAACTAATTAAGTGGTCTTTCAGAGATGTATAATATCGTTTATATTTTCAGAAGCAGAATGAACGGTTGATATATTACAATTATTTGATAAATTTGAGGCTTGTAAAATAGAGTTCGAACCATTAGATTCGTTAAAATGAATTTCTATCCGACTTAAGGTATCAGCATTTGTGTGTGCTTTACCTTTTTTATACATGATCTCATAATCGAATTCTTCTCATTTTAAACGCCATCTCACATCTTTTGAATTTGGTTCTTTAAGGGAAAACCAAATAAGAGGCTTATTTTTTTTTTTTTTTTTTTTTTTATAACTTTGCACGCGCTCAAGGGGTTATGAATACCCTTTATATGTTTTTCTTAACACAGCGCGGTCATCTGGTGAAGAAGAGAAAGAAGGATAGGAAAGATGTGTGGCGCGATGTTTTGAGACTAGAGCTGGTTGTTGTCTCAGATTTATCTCCAGGGATGGCGGCTAAACTAATGCGGAGAGAATTACCGCGTCTTATTTATTTATGTCTTTTATAATTCGCATTATTTTATTTATTTCGTTGTCATACCTTATGGGTATGCTAGTTTACTCAATCACATGTTGTTAGTGTTATGCCTAAACAGCATGTAATGAGCAAAGCAGCAACTTATTTTATGACAATTTTGGGAATTGGTTTTTAATGGAATATAAGAAGACATAGACAACGGCAGGAATCGAACCTGCAACCACGAGGTTGACAGGCGAGCACACAACTATCGCGCCACGGCCACCCCATGGCTTATGGTGCGTTATGATTTTAAATTTACGACTAAACAAATATGGTCGGAATTATTAGGTGGCCCAGACAATAGATAAGAGCTCCTTTTCAATTGTACTGTAATTTTGCTCCGAACTCGTGAGTGTTCTTGAAGCATAGCAAACTGGTCTATCCGATCCTATTGGGCCTTGTCTAAGTACTCCTCCTATGGCGACATTACTAGCATCAATTTTTAGAGTAAATTCTTTAGTAAAGTCGGGATATTGTAATAAGGGATCATTACTTAGAATGTCCTTGCAATGATTGAAGCATTTTATATATCGTGCGTTAAGAACTATCTTATTTCCCTTTCTTATGCATTCTGTTAAAGGTTTCGTAAGATTTGCAAAGTCTTTTATAAATTTGCGTTAATATCCAAGTACATCTTTCCTATCCTTCTTTCTCTTCTTTCACCGGATGCCCGTGCTGTGTTAAAAAAACATATAAAGGGTATTCATAATCCCTTGAGCGCGTGCAAAATTATAAAAAAAAATCCAAGTAAACCCAACAAAGGATTTAATTTCCGTTTGAGTTGATGGAATTGGATAATTTTCAATTGCATGGACTTTACTGGGATTCGGTTCGACACCTCCAGATGTCACTAAGTGACCAAGAAATTCTACTTCTTTGCGTAGGAATTCCAATTTGTCCAATTGAATTTTAAGGTTAGCCGATCGTAATTTTGAAAAAACCTTTTCTAAGTTTTCCGTTTTTTCTTGTAACGACGTTGAGTAAAACGATAATATCGGATATCCTCGTAATGTCCATGATCAACAGTAAAAGCGGTTTTTTCTACATCCCTAGGACCTACTTCAATCTGGTGCAACTCAAATGTAAGATCAAGTGTGGCAAAATACATAGATTTTTCAAGTTTATCTAATACTTCTGTTATGTTCGGTAGGGGGTAACGATCGCCAATAGTTTTATCGTTTAGTTTACGATAGTCTACTCCAAGCCGCCATTTCTGTATGCCAGACGCATCACGTTTCCTTGGAACAATCCAAATAGGGCTACTACAAGGAGAAAAGCTAGGCCTTATTATTCCTTTAATTGTTTTCCGAGGCTTCTACATGAAAATTTGAATCATCTATTTCATTTTTGTTTTCTAACTTAATTTCCTGATTTGATATATTGGTGTCATATTGATAACTAATATTATCCTCATATTTTTCAACATAATAATCTAAATTTGGTTCATAATTGGTATAGTTATTGGAATATTGGTAACAATCGTAGTCATTATTTGTTTCTGACTCATAAACAACGTTATGTACTACTTTAATTGAATATCTGGGTATTGGTTGAGAAAAATTCCTTTGATAGGGATGATTTTGTACGGGAGTTGGAAGCGTTCTACCTTGACCGCTTGCAACTTCCATTGGTGTATAATTAGTTTGTGGTTTATTGAAATTGAAGTTTGGTCTAGGAGTAAGATTATATTGCAATTGGTTGATGGAACAAGAAATCTATTACTAAATTGTTGTTGTGGTGGATATTGTAATCTTTGAGTACTCTGTTAAATTGGTCTATATTGTGGTAATTGGTTGTATTTAAAGGTTTTAAAAAGATGTTGTGGGAGGGAATTATTAAAATTAGATTGGATTGGTTTATTAGGTCTGGAGAATAATAAATTAGCACTCGATGAAGGTATAATCAGAGAAACATTTTGGTTGTCCATATTTTGAGAAGGTAATTTGTTTTTTATGGAATATTTCATATAAAACATGTTTTGTTCTTGAACACAATAACTAAAGACTTCCGTTAGCGTTTTTGGCTTCATTGCACGAATTGTTGAACCTAATGGTTCTTTCAATCCGATTAAGAATGTATTTAGGCACATATCCGTAAAGAGAGATTTTTTGACTATAACAACTGATGGTAATTTTTCATGAATTTGATCATGGTTTATTATCGTGGACAGTAATTCTATTACTTTCGCGTAAAACTGTTCAATAGTTTCTGTTGTTTGTCTAAGACCGTGAAGTCCTCTTATGAGGGATGTTTCATTTCTCTTGTCTGCGTAATGCAGAATGAGATTGGATTTTATAATATCCCAATTTGTTGTGGTCCCATATATATTTAGGGCTTCATTGTCATCTCCCACAATTTTGTTTCGGACAGTTCGTAAAATAACGTAAAATAATAAGGTGTCCCATCTATTTGTGGTAATAAAACTAATATTTCCTCTACGTTTTTGATGAAGTCATACAAAGAGCTAGGGTTACCCTCATTGTGTGGTAGGTCTTATATAGCGTCCGTAATGCGGAGGCTATGAAATATAGTGTTCACGTCTAGAGTAGTTGTAATTGTTGGATTAGACATTGCTTTGTTATTAGCAGAGATATTTAGAAGTTTTTCAGTTTCTGTGTTAATATGATTTTGTTCCAAAATTATTTTGGATTCTTAGGAAGCTGTATTAGATACACGAATTTGTTTATCCTTAGGTATATGTTAAAAAAAATTTAGATTTAACTTTATAACTTTTTTTTCTAGGCTTAAATTAATTTATTTTATTATTTATATCTAAATTAAAATGGCAATTTGATTAAGGAATGCACAATATTTATCAATACAGAACCCACATTAAAACAATCCTGTAGAAAATTGTTTCTTATCCTGAATTTCGGTGGTCTGGTTATAGTTGTTCTTTGTTGTAGCAAGTTACTGGTTTGATGAAAGTATTGTACTTCTGTTATTACGTAAGTTCTTTGTTTCTTTTTCACAGTATTCACAGTTAACCGGTGTCTTTAAATATTTTTTTTTGTATCCACAATAGACCGTTGTGATTTTCTTATTTTATTATTCACGATTAACAGTTGTGTTTTTGATTTTACACAATAAACAGTTGTGTTTTTCTATATTATTGTACACGATTAACTGTATTTTTTTTTTGATTTCACACAATAAACCGTTCTGTTTTTCTTTTGAAAAAAAAAAAAAAAGAAATCCTAACGGCTGCGCCAATTAAGTTAACAACCAAGCAAAGCTTTAAAAAAATACAACTTTATTGATTCAAATCCAACAATCAAATGCACAGAGAATTCAATTCATAACCTGGAGCATAAGAACAAAGTATAGATACATTTATTATTAGGTGTGAGAACAGAAATGCAGAAGGCTTCTCACACCTGAATTTAAATTGTTGTAACTTACAATTCAATATTAAGCAACTATATGCTGACAATCAATTTTAAACGAAATGCAATAACGTTTGAAAGAAAAAAAAAGAATGGTAAAACATTTATAGGCTGATAATTCTGAAAATATAATATTAATTAAAAGGTTATGATTACATTGATAATATTAGATACATATGTATATACTGTGCATCACAAAAGTCATGGGACAAGAGCAATTACATTATGTATGTATCTAGCAATCTAATTAAAAATTATGACAAAAGTAAACACTATAGGCAATAGATTTACTGCTAAGTAGTAGTGAAGATAATCAAACAAAGAAAATTGTCAATTTATTAACTAACGGGAAAGTTACAGTACATAATATAAGCAAATACAAAATTCTATCTCACAAAAGTCATGGGACAGGATTAGAAATAGCGGCATTGTTTGTTTGTCTTTAATTTTTCATTATGATTATTGCTTTCAGTTAATACTTCGTGGGGTTTCCCTTCGCTTCGATAACCTTTTGGAGTCTTCTTGGGACCGATTTTACTAAATTAGTTGTCTCTTCGGTGGTAATAAGGGACCATTCCTCCATTAAAATTCTCTTTAACTCGGCCTTAGAATTAATGGTGTGTTTCCTTACTTTTCGCTCAAGAATATCCCAGAGATGTTCAATGGGGATTGAGGTGGTGTTTCGATGACCTTAGGACAATTGTATAGTAGCCAGGACCGCACAGTAAACGATTTGTGTTTGGGATCGTTATCCTGGTAATAACTAAATGTGTTGCGAAGTCCCATTTTTTCAGCGCTTTGGTGCAAATGGTTTTTCATTATGTTTAAATACACCCACTGAGTCATTGTCTCTACAATAAAAACCAAATCGCCAACACCACCAGCCGACATACACCCCCAGACCATAACTACACCTCCTCCATGTTTGACTGTCGGAACTAGGTTCTTCTTTTTAAACTCTTCATTTGGCTTTCGCCATACTGTAATACGCCCATCACTCCCGAAAATATTGAATTTACTTTCGTATGCATATATGACATTTTGCCAATAGGTAAAATCGAAATTTGTATGCGTTTGAGCGAATTGACATAAAATTTCCTCCTTGCTGCTCTTCCGTTGTAACCTGCCTTTCGTATAGTTCTCCTTATTGTGTCCGGATTCACTATTTTTCCCGTTGTTTCCTCTAAATTTGCTGCCAGTTTTGGTGCACTAATCCTTGGGTTTTGCCTTATTTCTCTTAGGATCTTCCTCTCATCTCGAACATCTAACAGTTTTGGTCGGCCACTACGCGGTTTGTTTTCTAATCTCTTTTCTTCTTTATATCTTTTTATTATATTGAAAACTGTCGAATGACTTCTTTTCACTATACTTGCTATTACTCTTACAGTTTTATGTTCCTCGTAATTTAAAACAATTATTTTTCAAATTTTGTCCGATGT
Organism: Philhelius pedissequus; assembly: GCA_910595825.1. Taxonomy (NCBI): domain Eukaryota; kingdom Metazoa; phylum Arthropoda; class Insecta; order Diptera; family Syrphidae; genus Philhelius; species Philhelius pedissequus. The sequence continues at coordinate 31,290,890 of OU343164.1, forward strand.
TTCTTTTCGCGACATGTTGTTTATTAAAAACTGCACTATTACATAGACCTTTAAGCACCGGATTATTTTTTTACGACTAGCTAGCCAATATGGGAGTAGCGAAATCCACTAATCATAATGAAAAATCAAAGACAAATAAAAAATGCCGCTATTTCTAGTCTTGTCCCAAGGCTTTTTTGAGATAGAATTTTGTATTTGCTTATATTATGTGCTGTAACTTTCCCGTTAGTTAATAAATTGACAATTTTCTTTGTTTGATAATCTTCGCTACTACTTAGCAGTAAATCTATTGCCTATAGTGTTTGCTTTTGTCTTAATTTTTGATTAGATCGCAGAAACATAATGTAATTGCTCTTGTCCCATGACTTTTGTGATGCACTGTATATACTTATGAATATTCATAACTCGCCCAATGGGAATTGTCATTGTATGGTCAAAATATTTAAATTCACTGAAAATGGATGTTACCTCATGAAAATTTTTATAACAAGAACTTATTCGTATAAAAATTTATTTTCCTTAACCAATTCATAGATTTCCTTCCATTTTAAAATCATAAATAAAAACTAAAATGTTTAGGCCAATAAGAGTAATGCCAAATGCCAAATATTTTAGATTATTTTCTTTTGCTGTTGTGCCTGCAATTAAACTTGGCAGCCAATTTAGAAATAGAGACATCGTGCAGCGAGGGTTGCACGCAGCCTTTGGATTGTGTCAACCCTCATAAGAACATGTGTAATTTATTTAGGGCAGAACTTGTCTTCGACAGCCTTAATAACTTTTCCGTTTTCAGATGTAAAGTAACATACACACTTTGTTCCGATAAATGGTGACATGTCATCACTAGCCCAATGCATTAATAAGAAACTTGCCATAGCTTTCTTAAAGTTTATATTTTTCATCTTCTTAACCTGGTCCCGATATTATTTTGTGAATGAAGATGTTTGCTACTTTTTATTGATGGGAAAAAATAACGATCGAAAATAATATGGACTCTAGGTGCAGAATGTCTAGTTAACCATATGCAAGGTTATTTTGATATGTTTCCAATAATGAAGAAAAAAATTTATAACTGCAGTCAATCTTCTAGCTGCATATGCCATTACTGTCTCTTCCAATGTCAAAGCTATTGGTTCTCTAGAAAAGGATTTATCTGTTTTTTTTTTTACAACGAAACACCCTTTCTCAGACGATTCTCGTAGTCCTGGTACTTGACCAACCAACATGCGCTGTTGGGTTGGTTGAACATAAAAAACAAATTTGAGATTTTGGGCATGATTACCTAAATAATTCAAAATCTGCAAATAATAACTTATAAGATTTACATAAATCATGTAAAATTGCGTTTTTTTTCAAATCGTTCATTTAGCGTTGTTTCTTGATATTCAGTATATTTTTTCCAGCTTTATTTGCCAGCAATATCAGTAGTGGGAGTTGAAGTCTGCGTAAAATGGATACTATTAAGATAACTAATTATTTCGTCACCAATCGCTATTTGCTCTTTTTTCAGAAAAGTTTCAAAATGTAAAATCTGAAATCCCAAACTCAATAAAGGATGCAGTCTTTTGCACCTGTTAAAATGCTTCCCAGCTGTAAAACCAGCTACTGAGCCATTGCCGGAAGTTCATTATCCACCATTGCATATACCCGAATCTGGTAGCATATAAGCCACAATATTTTAGTATTGCATTTGTGGATAATTAATCAGTAAGAATTCAATTAACAGACACAAAAAAATAGCCTTACTCTTATGGCCTTACCGACCACTATTTTTGTTGTGCTGGGTTTCAGCCCGTCGGGCACCTTTTTTGGCCTCGACTAAAATGTCTGGCAATAGGATAGATAGATAGATAAATAGATAATTTCTTTATTTAAAAAAAAAATTATTTACAATATTTTCTTCTTTAAGATTAAGGACATGGCAATTGCCGGTTGTCTGAACGACATTTCATAACACAATACAGATAAAGAAGTTAAATTTAAATTTTAAGAATTACATATATAAGTTAAATAATTATTAAGCATTTTATTTAATAAGGCAACAAGTGTGTTTTCAACAATTTTGAGATGATTTGAAACAATTATAATAGGTATCAATTTTGAAATGATTTGAAACACAAAAAAAGATTATAACAATTTTATAATGATTTGAAACAACAAGAGTTATCAATTTTGGAATGATTTGAAACACAAAATAATGATTTATCAATTTTATAATGATTTGAAACATAAAAGTTGTAAGTACTTCGATACATTGCTTGAAACTTAAACTACAATAACTGGTTGAATTTATGTAGGGCTACAAAAAACTATTGCCGTAATTTAGAGCATGCTTGCAGTATCTATACACTGTTAACCATCCGAGAGCTCCATTAAGTATATCATTAAGCCAAATCGGGGGCAGATAGCTTTCTTCAAAATGCAGCCGACGAATCTCTTGAAGTTGCAAAGAAGTGGGTGATGTCTTCAGGTTCTCTTGTGTTACATAGGCTGCAGATTTGTGTGAGATCAGCTCGATGCGGCATAGAGTTAAGATTCAGGATTTCGACTCGGGCTCTAAATATATAACTAATTACTTCAGAAGAAAACTCGTTGCTGAAATAATTAGCCTGCGATGGTATTTGGTAGTTGAGGTTTTTATACACATATCTTGATACTGTTGTTGAGGCCCTTGACAAATGATGAGTGAAAATATTTTCATCAATCCTGGCGATAATATCACAAAATATAGTGTGCCATTCACTCAAATTGGACTCCATAAAAGATGCATTACTGCCATTAGAAAGAGCTAGCTGGTTCCATTCCTTAAACGGGGAGGCATTTACTTGAATGAGCCTTGCCATATTGGGGTTGTGAATGCTTCTATCATCCCCCTTCATAACTTTCAATATGTAGCCTGAATTAGTTATATTTTATATTATATAACATAATTGGGAGTCGAGGAAGGCAATCTAAGCAAACGTTTGAAAAAATATCTTTGTACAGCCTCAAAATCCTCGAGTTGCAAATATCCAAAAATGTGGGTACCGTAGCACATACAACAGTTGACTGTGGCTTGAAAGAAACGATATTTAGATGCATGATCAATTTTTTGGTTAGAGAAAAAGATTGGTCACATTACTTTTAAGGCTAATTTGGCTTCCTTGCTTTTCTTTTTCACGTGCTTCGAAATATTCAGATTGAAAGGCAACAAAACTCCGAGATATTTGAAATCATGAACGAGCTTGATAGGCTCGTTGTTCATGGACCAATTTTCCTCTGGGAGCCTTCTTCTCTGAAGTAGTTCAAATATGATAACTTTTGTCTTGTCAGTATTGACGCACAGACTCCAGAATTCCCAAAATATACTAATATAATATAACTCTCCCACAAGTTAGAATCTCCTTTTTAAAAATTGCGAAAATAACCGCTTTGTTGAAGTTGCTTGGAATAAATAAGTCTTCATAAAGTTTGTTGAAATATGCCAGTAGATCATTTTTAAACTGTTCCGTACTATTCTTGTAGAACTCGACCGGGATGCCATCGATGCCGGGTGCCTTGTTATTTTTCATCTTACACAGAGTAGTTTCGAGCTCAGGTAGAGTAATTGGATTATTCAGTTCGCAGATAGTGATATTGGGTTGTGCGTAATAGAAAACCTGGTGATTCTCATCAGCCGACAAAAGAGTTTTAAAATGAGCTGCAAGTGTCTCAACTTCGAGCGTAGACAACAGGCTTCTACCACGCCCACCCAGCTCACGAACATTGCTTCAAAAAGACTTTTACAGTTCGCCAGCTCTTTTGCAATATTGTTGAGGCGGTCAACTTTTTGTATGGCACAAAGTATTTTGAAGTAATTATTAATATGAAGGTAGATGTTTTTAAAAATTAAAGCAATTGTTGATCTGAACAGCTTAAGATAAACAAATGAAAGCTTACGGAGGTTCGCGCACTCATTTTCAAACCATTTGTTTTTTGGTATACAAGCGTGGTTACGGCTGTTATTACTGTGGGTAAATGGGGCTGAGGCTTTGATAACTCTTGCAATATATTCATCAAAGCTTTCTAGACAGTTGGATTGAATCGAAGGAATAGAGCTGATATTACGGCTTAGTAATGATTTGTATAGAGCGGTACAATTCTCTTTCCACCTCAACTTTGAAAAGTTAGTTGACTGTCTCTGAACATTTTCATCGGGAAATTGAACCTTTACCACAATCGGCAAGTGCGATGAGAAATTCATCACGCCTACTTCAATATCTGTAGATAGTTTAAACCATTCCAGAGATATCGCTGCAATATCAATAACAGATTGTCCTTGACCACTTATGAATGTGAACTCTCCAGAAGGGTCTTCTTTAGAGGCCTCGTTCAATACGGACAGTCCGGAGTTTTCAAAAAATTCCGTAAGCAACCTTCCATTTCGGTTGAAGGTGTCATCTTAAGAGTTTCTGGTTGCATTTAGAGTGGCTTGCGAGAATGTATTGAGCGCCGAAGAATTTTGATAATTCCCGATCCGAGCATTTAAGTCTTAAAGTTACCAAAATATTATCCAAATTGGACTTGTTAACGAAGTCAACTAGATTAGCAAAATCAAACTGCCAGTTATTGCAATTTAAGTATGTACGGATAATTTTATAAGTAAAATTATTAGTAGCAATATTGATTATAATTCTGTTTTCAAAAAGATTAATTTTAATGAAATGGGAATTCAAAGTCATTTTTTTTCCGCATAAAATTCCCCCCACAGGCCCTACCATGAACATTTGATCTTATTGCTGGAGACCATAAAATATTGAAGTTCTTAAAGTATTTCACATAATTGTTTTCATTTTGTTCTTCTACAAAAGTTTCCAATAAAATAATTACATCATTTTGAATAAAATTATAAAAATCAGGTAATAACATTTTGTTTTTTAAACCTGTAATATTATAAGATAGGATAGTTAATTTTTTCAAGTTATATATTTTGCAGCAGACGACAGATTCATCCCATTGTGATTCCACCCTTAAGGGTGGTCGATGTATATGTATAGGTGGCGCCTGCCTCGGTTGAAAGTGGGCCGAGGACGGAACAGAGAAAGAAGAAGACGATGATGGAGATGGAGATGACAGATCGCTGTCATCGAAAAATGCAAAGTATCTGTCACCCAACTTTTGGTTGACCAATGACAATTCTGTTCTGGTTTTGATAGCTAGTCGCCGCGAATATTTGTAAACAAAAGAGTGACCATTAATTTTTAGTTTATCGCCTTTTACCATTATTTTTGCTTTTGAATTAATTTCCAGTAATTTTGATTTTATTTCGACGAGTGCTTGTCTCCTCTTTCGGTACATAAGAGATTGTTCGCGGAATACACTGATCCCCGAGCCCTTAAGCTGGTGAGCTGCGCTAAGAATTTTGTCTTCCATTTCTGAAGAAAGAAGTTCGATGATGACAGTGCAGCGTTCTGTGTTGTTGTTGCGAATTTCTCGGCAGCGTTTGATGGCCAAATTCTCATCTTCCTTTATCTTGAGAAGACCTTTGCAAGTCTGCAAAGCGAATTGAGTTGCACCGGTTTCCTCATTTAAGGGAAGGTGAACGACAACGGACGATTCATTAGCTTTTCGTGAAATTAATTCCAATTGGTTTTCGAGTACTTATAAATAATAATAAAAATGCCTTCAATTTAGTTTAAATTCAAAAAATTAGCAAGAGACTAAGACTTTAAACACTTTAACTTTTGACAGTTGAAATGTCTGGCAATAGGTAAATCATACATAATTACCTCAACTGCTAGTGCAACTTCAGCTTTGGACCAATGACGTAACTCATACATAATTACCTCAACTGCTAGTGCAACTTCAGCGTTGGACCAATGACGTAACTGCAACATTTTTTTCACGCATTTGTGGCTTAAACTCCCCAGCTAGTAACTGCCAGATGTTCATTTTATTATTTCGCAACTCAAGTTTAAAAAGATGACTTATAAATTTGCCTTGCCCCAATGACATGACGTTTCGAAAACGTCCAACAGCTCTCCGAATATTAGCTTGATTTAATTTCGCTAAATATGGAAAAAAATCAAAATTATTTTTCATGTACAAAATTTACACTCCATTGTTGAAGGTTTAATTTATTATTTAACATTTCATTAGGCTATTTTGAAGCTTTATGGGTATACCACCCCAAAAGACAAGAAAACGCACACACATCTTAGCAGATTTATATCGTTTTTATTCTGCAATCCGGAAGCCTTCTGGACTCTTCTGAAAGTGTTCACTTGCACTAGGGAAAAAATGACTGTTCTGATGCTGATAAGAACAGAATGTTGCTTTTGGATTTGAAATCAGAATCGTCAGAATCAAAAAAAATGTTTAGTTGGATCCGGTAATGATCAGGGGCATTCCGAATTGTCAAATAAAAATGCCATTTAGCTAAGAGCATTAAAATCAAGTGCATTTAAAAAAGGAATTTTCGGATTGGAATGTATGGCATCACATGGAGCCACATATCATATGGGCTGCCGTTAAATTGTACGTATTCGCAAACAAAACGATGCCACGGACGCAAGCAATGCTGACAAAAGCAAATACAATTCAATCACACACACTATTAAAGAAAATGTTGAATCCTAATAAATTCTTTAGACGATGCCTTGCTTGCTTTTTGACGTTAAAAAGTGCTATTCTTTTAGAGGCACCTTAGTAAAGAAAGAAAGAGTAGCAATATCACATTAAAACGAAAGACAAAATATTATTTTAGTTTGTTAATTTTTCCTCAAAATATAAGAATAAAAAATTGATATCTAAATATTCACATTACTTTTGCGATTTATAAGATTTTACATATCCCCGATTGTTATGCATTCTATGAAAAATAACGATTGATCGTAAAGTGTGCAGGCAAATAAATCTTTTAATTTTTCTAATAAGAATTAAGATTGGATCGTTTAGTTTTCCGGCTATTATTCTTTGACGTAAAATTCAAGAACATCCAATATACATAACCTTCATATATTTATATAAATTATTATAAAGATAAATGGGTTGATCTAAAATTATTTTATTATAACTAAACTGGAAAGAAACAGATATTTTTAAACTAATTCTCGATATTCTTGTATTCTACTACCTTAGAGATTTTTTTAAGTTGATAGCAATAACTGCAAAAAAGTGTCAGTTTAATTAATGTGCCATCTGATGGTAAAATATTAAGATATTATGAACCCAAATACAGTAGAATACAAAAATCACAATCACAATTTAAGCCAAGCAATGACATGATCCCGCCAAACAAGAATATCTTGCTGATTTAAGTACACAAATCTGACATAAGTGTGCTTTAAGAAATAATTTAAATGAAAAAAAGAAAGTTTGTCAAGATAAGAATGAACAAATTCATTTCTTTGTATCTCAGGAATCACCAACAGTTTCACAAAAAGTCGATTTGCAGAAAATATTTACACCAGCAACGGATTCTGAAGAAATTTTGCCAAAGAATCGTAAGTAAATAAAAAATATAATGGCTTGCTTTTCTCTGTTGATAATTTAATTTTATGAACTAACGAAGTTTAAAAATATTAACATTTTTTTTCTTATTTACATGAAACTTTTCGCATAGTTATTGAACTTAGATGAGAAGATTAATAACACACATCTCCAGTTATACATTTTATGAATAAAAAATTGCCGTTTTTATAAATAGTCATAATCTAGAACATTTTTTTTAGAAAATAAATACTTGTGCATTAGTTAGTTATTATTTATTGAAAGCACGTTACCAACAATTATATCCTAAATTATTTATAATAATTGCATTTTTTTAAAGAAAATAAGTAAACTTATTTTTAGTAACTTTCCTGGTTTGTTGGCAGGAAAACTGTATGCATCGTCAGCGTTTTATTCGCCAAACTTTCATCCTACTGTCGAAGATCAGGTTGCACTTGCACGAAGGATATCAAATTCGTTGAGTGACATTAGCAACCATCAATCTAAGGGTCAATCAATGTATGTAAATCGAAAGAAGCGATCTGTTAAATGGGTTCACGAAGGTTCAGGAAAAGGTTTGTGAACTAATTCATAAGTTGATAGAGGTAGAATTGTATGCAATAATGCTACAGATAATTTTATCATATAGGTCAACCGGAAATTCAGGAATATTACGAAGAAAGCAAGGAAAACAAATACAATTCAAGGAACGATTATAATGAAAAAGTTACTTTAAGATTGGTTATGAATCCACGCGGTCAAGTACGAGATTTAAATTCAGTACGTGAACCAATAAGTGAGACGGGACTACTGTCTCCAGATAGATGTGCCGAATTAGTAACAGCACTCAATGCTCCGAAAGGACGAGGTAATCTTCCCAATTTGCCACCTTCTATGTAAATTTCATTAAGGAATTTCAAAACCATTAAGACATTGCGAAAAAAAATTAAAGCAGGAATTAAGTTAGTAGAAAAAGCTATGCGCAAATTTTAAAAATAAACTTGATTTTGTATACATATATCAAAATAAAAAAATAAAAAAACTATGCTTAGGACACTATTTTCTTAGATAGTATTTAGTTATATTTGTCTGTTCTTATAAATAGCTATACAAAAAGAGAAATAGTAGAACTGATACCAAATTACTTTTATCATGTAAAATATAATTTAATAAGGAAGTCAAATCTGATTTTTTTTAAATTCTATTTTTTCCTTTAGTGTGTTCTATCAATGAATTTGCTGGCCATTTAAAATCACTAAGATGAATTTTCGTTTAATGCTTGGCATTCAAAATGTCGCTTGTAGGTACCTACTGATTATAGCACTGAACTTAATACTGCTTAATGCCGTTTAAATGTATTATTGAAATGAATTATATATAGCTAAAATTCAGTTTTCTATGGAATATCGGTATGCAATAACAATATAAGTTAAGTCTTATAACACCTGTTAAAATGAACATGTATCGTTTTAACCATACATCATAAATTTAGCATCGGCAGATTCAATCCTCCTCATCTGGGTTCACCATAATCGGCTTAAATACTTCAATACCTCACTTTTATTAATAGCTTAAAAATTGATTCCTTTTTTTCTCATCTTATATTAATAATTATTATTTCTCTTTAACTAAAAAAAATTTAAAACACTATAGGTGCTGAACTTTTCGCTAAACGACGCAGGAAATCTGAAAAATGGATTGTTAATGACAGCGGGCCCGACTTCCAATTAGGTCTACTGGATAATCAACAACTGCACAAGTCCACATCATCAGCAAGTATAGTTCCGGCATACTCCGATATTGGAATTCAAATACATGACAAGTACAGCCAGTCTAGTTCGAAAATCGTTAAATCACCCTGGGAAGCTGCATTGGAAACAGGTTCAGCTAGTAAAGCTTTTGAAGAGGTAAATAAACATGTTCAGCAATTTCCTCATTATGGCCAGTATGAGCATCAACGAACGCCACAAATATCAGTCACACCGATACATTTACAAGTATGAAACCTTATGCGCATATAGCTACACTATATCAACAATTATTTTAATATTTTGAACAAACTTTTTATTGCATTTTTGATTCGTCGTCCGTAACCCTTTCTGAACCCCACCAAATAGCACTTGTTACTGTAAACGAACAGCAAACGATTCTGGATTTAATTTCGGTATTGAAACCAGAGTCACGAAGTTAATATTTCAAAACTATATTGTTGATTTGTTTGAGTTTGTTTGCATTGAATACAAACTTTGTTCTGATAAAAATAACATAAGTAAAAGTTACATATTATTTATGCGGTACATCGTAATCTAGTGCTTTGCAAATATTCTTCTTAGCCGTTATATTTTACTTTAACTTCATTTTCACAATCGAACAGTGGAGATCTGTTCTATTGGGGCAACGTGTTGCGGATTACAAATCGAAATTGCTATTATCTAAATATTTTTTTAAATTTAATTAACATTATAGGAGCAGGTTTCACCATTTACTCAGTCAAAATCATTGGTAACTAACAGCCAACGTGATCTTGCATATAAACCAAATATACCACAAGGATGGAAAACACCTGCTGTTATTTTACCGAAAGGTAGGTTTATAAGTTCATAATGTTGATGTGAAACCCTTCCACTTTCGAAGCAATATTGCAAAATTAATTGTGATTCATGTGTTTTAATTAAGTGTTGATATTAAATGCACTGCTAATTCACACCTAATTGCTTTTATAACTATGCTATGAAATTTCCAAGTTTTCAATATTTTAGAATTCCTTTTTGTATATAATAACAAATAACTAATACTATACTATATGATATTTAAACACTAGTGAAGACGAAGACTATTCTAGTTGCTTTATTCAATTGAGTAAATTAACCTTTTCGTCTTAGTCTATAATATATTTCCTTAAAATGAAGGTACGTAATGTATGTATATACACTTAACTGAATATTGGTTGAATCATCTAAAGCTGTATATGGTATTTAGCGGCTTGTTACTTAGGGATAGAAAAGACATATCCGGAAACTCATTATTGGTTTATTGATTCATATTTAAGATTGCATATTGCACATTTTATTCCTTTCCTTTATTCTTCCGAGTAATGGTAAATTGCTGTAAATGTTGGTTAGCAAATAAATAAATAAGAAGATACGTATGAATATTATATAACGGAAACTGAACAACAAAAAACATAAATATGTTTTAGATAAATTAAATCTAAAAATAAAATTTGAAATGATTATCACCCCACAATACATATTGTATGTACTGTATTATATTTTTAGATGTCATTCCATACTAACTTTTAAGTTACAGAATGAACATTATTATTTATTTCCATTATACATATTTAAATGATAATTGTGGATTTGCTGACTCTTCACTTATTAAAATTTGTTAAAATCAAAACTGATATTATTTGTTTTTAAAGTTTGTCTAATAATTTAGCTGGAATTAAATAAACTTTTGAAATTGAAATTGAATTGAAAATAAATACAAAATATCTACGTGGATATTTTTTTTGATATTATATATACGAAAATCAAAATAGCTATAGGTACATCAAAGAATATAAATATACCGGGTGTTTTTTTTAGAAGTGTTGTTGACATCAGCTTTTTAAATTCAAATATTTATATTCAAATAATGTATTAAAAATGGAAAGCCTACTTTTAGGTGCTTTATTTTTATATAACGCTAATTAGGTTACCATATGTTTTAATGAAGTTGAGTAATCTGTAAACTCTCTATTTTGTTATTCATCTCTCCTCTAATTAAGTTTGGTTTTTCACCACCGAGCTAGTCGGTTTGACTAAGAAAGCTTCTTATTTTAATTTTATAAGTTAGTTCTTAAGATAACATAGACAAATAAAGACGTTTTATGAATTATTGGTTAAAAGCAAATCATCGCATTTTTTGAACCCTGGGATTTATATTTGGAATCCCCCCTACATTTTTGATCCAGTCGATTCGGATATTAGATATTTGGACAGCAATAAATTTTGTGAACACAACTCATAACCCTTTGAGTTATTTTTGGAAAAAATTGAATTGATGCGAATCGTAATCATTGGAATCTCTTGAACTTTGGAGAGAGATTTGTTATGCATATTGTGTACAGTGCACTCCGATTGGAAATCCAATATCCCTTTATCCAAGGTAGGTGCTGTGCATTAAAATTTGGCGATGATTTTATATTATACTATATTATTATAATTTACATGAATTATTATACATTTTATTCATGAAGATAATTAATTGAAATTTAATTAAAGTGATATAAAAAATATTTTTAAAGTGGGTATATATATTTGATACGGTTTTTTGATCGAAAGGTTAAGTACAGTTTGCTACAGTTTCTTTTAATCTCGTGATATAGTATAGTTTTATCACGGTGTTTTGAAATCCCGTTAAGGATTATCGAATCTTTATTTTAGTAAATTTTTCTGGAATTTTCTTGGTGAACAAACCATACAGTGCTTGAGATAATATTCAGAATAATAGGTTCCTTTTCTTTCTTTTATTTTAAAAGAGTTTTCGGGTTTCTTAAAGTAAAAATTGTTGAGAAATTTAATTATTTCTAAATGTTTGAAAGTCTATTGCATTTCGTGCACCCTTTTTTCTTCGTTTGAGAACAAATTAACTTTCATTTTTCATCGTTTCTGAAAATGGCTGCTTCTAAAGATTTTTATCTGAGCGTTAAGCAAATTAACGAAACTATGGAAAGTTGTCAGGATGTACCAAATAAGCAAATGATGACTAGTGGTATTTTCAAAGTATGGAAAAAGGAATTCGAGGATTTATGGGATAACTTTCGCTCAATGTATGCAAAATGTTTAGGTAATGAGGATAAAACCTTAGACGATGAAAAATTATCGACAATAAAAGCTAAATACAAGTCAGTTTCACTGAATTATTTCAGTACAGTGGGTAGTATAATCGATAGAATTGAGAAGAATACAAGTGAAAGCAATGACATGAAAGAAAATGTAAAACATTCTCAAATAGGCCAGATTTTGGGATTAAAGTTCCACCTTGCGACGTGTTATGTTTCGAGGTTGACTACAAATCCTGGCCTACCTTTCGTGACATGTTCACATCGATTTATGCGAACCACCCCCGCTTAAGTGATGAAGAAAAGCTATATCATCTACGTTTAAAAACAAAAAAGGAAGCCCATGATATTGTCGACAAGTTTTCACTAACTGCAGATAATTTTATTCTTGCGTGGGGAGCTTTAAAATCTCAGTATGAAAATAAAAGAATCTTAATAAATACTCAACTTAAAACACTTTTTTCAATTGCATTACAAAGTGGATCTGCCTTAAGAAAATTACATAGAACCGTGCGATTTATGTTTATTCCTCTTCGCGAGAAGTTTAAAAAAAAACACAATTTTCTCTTTAGAAAAAATAAACACTTTATTTTAAATTATTATTCATTAATTTTACCGAACAGAAATTACGTCTTTTCACGACCGATTATTAAAATGAACTCTTTTTGGAAATCTTTCAAGATACCCTTCAATAGATTCAAACTAGTGTATTCATGTTACATTGTCTGCTCCGTGAAGGAAGTGCAAACTGCAACATGTTTTGTGGGAACAATAATTATGAAAGATTTGAAATTGTATTAAAGGTATCCGTTAACCGGATATCTAAAATTGATGGGGTAGAGTGTGTCTTATACATAACTTCTCCCCCTTTTAGTTTAAAATTCTCCTGAATTTTATTATTTATTTTTACTTTAATTTTCTTTTGCAAAATAAAACTGAAAATAACCAATACAATTAATAAAATAATAAACGTAAAGTTAATTCCATAAGATATATTCTTATGATACTGTAACTCATCAATTTTCTTAATGTTATTTTCGTTTTCAAATACAATATCTTCTAAAGTTATTTTGATACTAAAATTTGTAAAACTTTTGTTCATTGGGTAATAAAAACGATCTTGAAAAATTTCTTTTACATTTGTCCAATAATGGTCTAAAATTCTTAAGTCACAATAGTAAAAATTTCGGTTACATTATTCTTAACAAGTTTACAATTTTCTTGGTATACACAGTGTTTACTTATTTGTAGTTCATTTAAATATTTATATTCTTCATATTTGTATGTTACATTATTATACTTAAATACTATTTCTTTAGGACTATCAATTTCTTCTTTCAGAATATTTGGAATTGTTTAAATTATTTTAAGTTGAATTATTACAAAATCTTTGGGAATTTTTATGGCAAATAATACCAAATTTTCTCGAAATTTAATTACTTCCATTTTAATATGTTTCATTTTATTTAAATCAATTTCATATTTTTTAATTTCTAAATCAGTTAACATATTTGGATTTATATGTCCATATCTAGCTGAAGCTATATTGCTTTGTATATTATCAATTTTTTCTTTTACAATTTGTACTTTGAAATATTGGTCATAAAATAAATTTCTTTGCATTACATTGCTTGATACACTATTAAATTGATTTAGAATAACAGCTCTATCTTTTTTTAAAACTGTTTTTAACTGTTGGAATGTTTTATTAAAATGATCATTTATAATAACCTGTTGATTAATATTTCCTATAGCATTGTGATTATTGATTTCAATGTTCCTAAAATGGTTTTATCTATTTAACCTGTTTTCCTCATCCATGGTTCCGAACAACCATTTGGATGCACTACCTACAATATTAACCAGTCCTCGTTTATGTCGTTTGTCCTTTTGTATTAATGTTTGTACTCTGTTTTTAAGATGTCTAAGTTCAGTTTGTATCATTTCTTGGTGTTCTGTGTCCAATCCTTTTAAATTTAATCCAATACTGTCTAGTATGTTAATAATTTCGAACGGGTCTACTACATGTACAATTATGTCTGTTTTCGTAATCATGTCAGCGTCATTTAGTTTTATTTCTGTGATTCCGTTTTGTTCCTTTATTTCGTCTATATTGAGTCTTCCTTCAGCTAGTGTTAACAGCAATAATAGGAATATTGTCATGAAGAGCTGAAAATTTCGGTTGTCGTTTTATATTAGTTACATGTATGTCAGAAAGTTTACTCTTCCTAAATCTAGACTGATGCTTATGTCTAACTGCTTTATAATTCCTTATAAATCCTGTTGATCTTGTTTCGTTATAATTTTCCCTTTTTTCATTTACCTTTTCAATTATATTTTTCTTAACAGTTTGTAAATTACTTCAAATCTTATCAAATTCTACCTTGTGAAATTCTACTATAGATGGACTTATTTTAATTGTCGAATGAATTCTTTCATTATAATTTCTAATTGCTTGTTGCATTAATCTTTTAACTGATACATTTACAGCATTTAATTTTAAAATTCTACACTTTTCTAGCAAGCTGCTATGAAACTTTTCAACATCCGAATTTCCGGTATGTGAATTTGATTTGGTAAAATGAATATCAATATTTTCATTTTGTAGAAATTCTTTTATATGAATTGAATTAAATTCATTATCTGCAACTATCTTTTTAGGTTTTCCTGCTTTTGCAAAATGACTCTCTAGTTCTTCTACTATCGTTATATGATTTCTATCTGATAGATAATAAGCAAATCCGAATTTGGAAAATTTGTCAATTATCGTCAAAAAACTGCATCTAAGAATAACGAATGTATCTATGTGTAAGATCTCATTTAGATCTGAAGGTGTTTCTGTAAGATTTAGCTTTGGTCTTAAGGGTTTTCTATCGTATTTAACCTGCTGACAAACTTCACATTGATTAATTATAATTTGTATTAGTTCAAGCAGTTTTGGATAATAGATTTTATTCTTCATACCACTAAATGTTTCTTGTATGCCTGAGTGCATGCTTTTTTTAACGTGGTAGAGTGAAATTTGTTTCACTGCCTCTGTCTCTAATTTAATGTCTCTTGCTATGTATGAACATTTTATAAATTTTATTTGATTGTCATTACAAAATAATTCTCTCAACTTTTCTTGAACTATATTATACTTACTATCGCTTAGTTCTGAATATATACCTGTTAATCCTTTTTTAATAAATCTTCGCAATATGTCATTTAAATTTTCGAAATCATATTCTGCAATGTATATTATTCTTTTACCATGAACTATTTCTATTTCCTGAACTTTGTTATTTGTAAGAATTATTTGTGTTTTATATTTGTTCACAATTTCTTCCTTAATCGGAATGTGATCTAATAATTCTTCATCTGCTGAGTGAATTGTGGCGTTAGTTGTGTCATTTTCATCATTTTCTAAATTAAATAATAAACCAATTTCTGAGACCTCATCCTCATAAATTTTTGAAAAGTTATTACACATACTATACCCCCCTTTTTCAGACTTAACGTCCTCGTTAACTTCGATCCTACTTAATAAATCTGCCACTCTGTTTTCTTTACCTTTTAAATACTCGATTTCGAAATTATACTCCCCTAGCTTTAGGAGCCATCTTTGATGTATTGCCGACATATCTTTTCCCTTGTATTTAGCATGTAAATATTTAATTGGTTGATGATCCGTAAAAATTTTAAATTTATTACCGTACAAAAACGGTCGAATATAACTGATTGGCCACATAATAGCCAAAAATTCTTTGTCAGTGGCAGAGTATGCTTGTTCAACGTTCTGGAGGTAAAACAGATCGGAAGTCCTTCTTGAGACAAAACTGCTCCTAATGCATATTTCGATGCATCGGTTGTCAATTGAAATTGTTTTTTAAAATCTGGGAATCTTAAAATTGGGTGAGAGCTTATAAGGCTTTTAAGTTTCTCAAAAGCTGCTACATAATTCGGATCTGTAGTCTTAAGCTTGGTATCTTTCTTGAGATACTTTGTCATAGGCTGTGCAATTTTAGCGTATAATAAGAGACTTATGAAATTTCTATAAAATCCACTGAGACCTAAAAAACTCTTTATTTGTTTTTGTGTTTGAGGTAATTTAAGATTTTGAATTACTTTAATCTTATCAGGATTTGGTTTAAGTCCATCCTGAGTAAGAACATGACCCAAAAACTGGGTTTCTTTTCTCATAAAACTGCACTTATCTATTTGAATTTTTAGTTTCGTATTTTCAAGTATTTTAAATATTCCGGTTATAATACAAGCTATAACCGGTGTTCTTCAAGTGAAGTGCTAAATATAAGTATATCGTCTAGATATACTTCACATGAAATGTTTATAAAATCTCTTAAAATTTCATTCATTAGCCTTTGGAATGTCGCTGGGGCATTCTTTAAGCCGAAAGGCATTCTAACAAACTCATATAAACCTCTTGGTGTAACAAAAGCTGTCTTTTCAATGTCTTCCTCTTTAACCAAAATTTGGTAATAACCTTTAGCTAAATCTATTGTTGTAAAATAATTTGACCTGCCCATCTTGTCTAATATGGCGTCCATATTAGGAAGTGGTTGTTTGTCATCGATAGTAATTTCATTCAGTTTCCTATAGTCTATAACTATACGAAACTTTTGAACCCCTGAGTTGTCGTTCTTTTTAGGGACAACTATCAAAGGACTTGAATATTTGGATCTACTTTTTCGTCTTATTCCCTGGGCTTCCATTTCAGCTATTTGGTTTCTAACTTCTTCCTCATGTTTTGGAGGATAACGATATAATTTTGCATTTACTTGAGAATCTGTAGTAGTCTTTATTTCATGTTTTATGACTGGAGTACTTGTTAGCTTGTCTCCTTCTTGAAAAAATAAATTTGTAAATCTACGTATAATTCTGGATATAGCTATATACTCTTCTTTGTTTAAGTAATCAAGTTTAAGTTTGTCAATTATGTTACTTTTGTTTATTGTGTCTAGTGTATAGATTTCATCATAAGTGTATGGTTTCCCTAATAATTGAATAATCTGTTCATTAAGTGATATGATGCCTGATTCTAAATCTATTAGGGTATTTAGTTTGTTAAGTATATCAATACCAATTATAAATTGATAACGTCTATTTGGTAAATTTTTAACTTTCCATCTAACACAAGTTCCTTTAGGCAACTTTAGCTCGTCAGGTGTTGGTGTATGTGCTTCGTATTCGATGGCATCATTACCATTTACTGTGGTAAAACGTATTGGTTTTATTTTAACTGTTTTAAAATCTTTAATTTTTTCATCAATAATACTAAGGGTGGACCCTGTATCAATAAGAGCTAAATATTTTTTTCTTATTTATAGTGATTTCTATTGTTGGTAAATCTTCCGAGGCTAATTGATAAAAAACTCAACATTATTAACCTCATTTTCGACCTCTGCCTCTTTTTCTATATTTTCTACCTCCAATGGTTCTTGTTGACCAGAATAAGAATTAGTATTATTAATTGTATTTCTATTTTGTTGTTGAGATCGAATTTGTCCTGAATTTCCGACATTATTAGAATTATAGAAATTACCTGAATTTTTTCTACTCTGACTATAATAGTTTCCAGAATTTCTTCTATTTGAATTATTATTACTTTGATAATAATTATTATAGTTTTTATAATTTTGGCTCCTGGTCTGACCTGAATTATGATAATATTGGTTTCTAAATTGCCTTGAATTATCATTTTGTCGTCTACCATTTTGGTTTCCAGAATAACTTAAATTATTATATTTTAGAAAATTCTGTTCGCAGCGATTTTGGCCCGGATTTCCATAACTATTATAATTTTCTAGGTTATGTTGTATGCGTCTATCACTATGAAAATTATTAATTTGACCTGAACCTTTTTGATTTCTACTTGATCGATTAACCATTTTATTTGCACTGTTTTTCTTAAACTCATCCCTAATACAACTATCTTCAAATCTTCGTTTTATCATTATTTCAAAAATTTTATTTAAATCTTTTTCTTTATAAATCTTATCAAGCAAAATTCCTTGACACATGTCTTTGATTATATTAACTAACATTGTATTTACAGTACTTAGATCAACGGCTCTATCACCTTTATAATATTCTTTTAATTCATCACATTTGTATTTAATAGTTTGTGTTTCTAATAATAATCCACTTACAGTGTTTACTTTTAAGTTGTGGATGGTTCTGTATATTTCGCTGGGCTCCACATCTGGTCTGTAATGTAGTTTCAGTTGCCTCTTTATATCCTCCCAATTCTCCGGGTCTGGTATGTTGATAAGTATCTGCTTGGCTCTGCCTTGTATCCTCTCGTTGTATATTGTTCTAATCATATATTTTTTTAAAGATGTACTGGTTACGTCCGCAATGTAGTATTCTACATTTTTCACAAAACTATTTATAGTGACATCACTGGTTCCAGTAAAGGTTGCCATATGCGTAATCTCACGTAATACTCTCTCTCGGTCTAGCCTAGCTACTTCTCTTGCTTGAAGAGCCTGTAAGGCATTATTCAGTTGCTCTAGTTGTTGTTCACGTAATCTTAGTTGTTGTTGGAGTTCATTGTTCTGTTCTTCCATCTCGATGTCTTTTAGATTTCTGCTGATGTCGAATTTATGTAGTTTTTTGCTTCTTGTTAACATTAACACCCACACTTTCTTTATTTCAGCTTCAGTTCTTATCTATTCAAATACTATCACTGAATCATTAATCTTTTTCGATTTTATTTGGAGATTCGTATCACTGGATTGCAAATTTATGTTTCAATGCAATCCTACCGACTGCGCCATTTATGTTTATTCCTCTTTTCGAGAAGTTTAAAAAAAAAACACAATTTTCTCTTTAGAAAAAATAAACACTTTATTTTAAATTATTTTCATTAATTTTACCGAACACAAATTGCGTCTTTTCACGACCGATTATTAAAATGAACTCTTTTTGGAAATCTTTCAAGATACCCTTCAATAGATTCAAACTAGTGTATTCATGTTACATTGTCTGCTCCGTGAAGGAATGTGAGATTTCAAATTGTATTAAAGGTATCCGTTAACCGGATATCTAAAATTGATGGGGTAGAATGTGTCTCATACATAACTTGCGCGATTGCTTAGGAATTCTTTCAAGCTTTAGCGGATCCGATTTTAGTTTTTCTTGTTTCACAAAAGATACCCCAAAACACTTTGTTTCTTTTTGAACAAAGTTTGAAAATAGAAACAGAAGTTCCCACCTGGAAATCCTTGGAGGATTTTCTCGCTTCTAGATATAAAATTCTTGAATCGGTGGAAAAAATTACGCAATGCTCCCGTAAAGAGGTTAATCAAATTTTCAATTCAAATTCCAATCTAAAGAAAGTAAACTCTTTCATACAGCACAAAGGAGTTTTTGTTGTAAAATATGCAACAGCAATCATCCCTTGCGTTTATAAAAGAAATTTTTAGAAATGGATTTCGCATCCCGACGTAAGCTAGTTCAATCCCACAAGTAAGTACTGCTACAACTGTCTTGTGCTCACACATTCGGTGTATGAATGTAAAAGTTAAGTGTCCTGTGACCACTGTGGTAAAAGACAGCACAGTTTACTGCACTTTATTTTACTTACCTCTCCTAATACAAGATCTTCTTCGCTACCCAACACTTCTTTAAGTACCGTCCCCATACATCCCAGTTCTATTGCACAGCAACAACTATCCATTAATTCAGAAAAGGATGTCTCATCAGATTCTTCAACTCTTAAAAGTTTTCTGGTAAACCAGAAAAAGAATATTTTATAAGCAACACCTTTGGGTAAAATTACTGCTCATAACCAAACATTTCTCCTGAGAGCTTTGATCGACCCTAGTTCTGAAGCTACATACATCTTGCAATCTGTAGTGAACCGATTTAAGCTTTTCACCCGTTTAACCAATGCGTCTATTTGTGGTATTGTACAAGTTCAAAGTGAATTTTCAACGAGTATGTGTCCTCTCACTCTCGAATCCCGCATCAACCCTGTTGTACACATTCCCATTTCAACTGTTGTCTTAAAAAAGCTGACAGGTTATTTGCCATTGCAGACTGTTGATGCATCAAATTTGGTTGAGCGCAAAGGTTTGCGATTGGCAGATCCTAATTTTGATAAACCCGCTTCTATAGATATGTTGATAGGAGCGGATATTTACCCTCTTATTTTACGGGAAGGTATAAAGAGAGAAAAAAAACTTTCTCCTATTGCACAAAATACGATCTTTGGGTGGATTCTTTCAGGCCATGTAATGAAACTCCAATTAAACCAACCCTAAACCCATTGTTTAGTGAACTTTGCTTTGATAAACAAATTCAAAAATTTTGGGAACTCGAAGAGGTTCCAGATATCAAACCCTTATCCAATGAAGATAAATTTTGTGAATAACTATACATGGATACGACAATTCGAAATACAGATGGTCGTTATATAGTGAAACTTCAATTCATGTCCAAGTGTAATGTCTTAGATTTGGGTCTTCCAGAAATCGTGCAGTTTCTCAGTATCAGCGTCAAGAGAAACGTCTTCTTAGCAATATGTATCTTAAACAAGAATATAATAAGATTCTCAAGGAATACGTTTACTAAATCATATGTCTTTTGTAGCACAATGTAGTTTGAAACTTTCCAGTCCACAATTTTACCTACCGCATCATGCTGGGGTAGAGCCAGATAGTGATTCAACAAAGGTAAGAGTCGTGTTCAATGCAAGCGCATCTACAAACAAGGGAACAAGTTTAAACGACATGCTATACAGTGGCCCTGCCTTGCAAAACTATTTGCAGGCTATTTTATTAAGATGGCGACTATATCCATATGTTTTCAATAGCGATATTGAAAAGATGTACCGCCAAATATATGTTCACCCGAATCATCAAATATTCCAACGGATTATTTGTCGATCTTCTGAGTCAGAATCAGATTTGGCTGATTTTGAAATCAACCGCGTTACTTTCGGAGTTAACGGTGCTCCATATCCAGCAATCCGAACGTTGCACCAGCTTGCTTTGGATGAAGCAAATAAATATCCCTTAGCGAAAGAAATGGTGCTCTCGGATTTTTACGTTGATGATGTTTTCTCTGGAGGTTTCAGTCTGGATCTTGTCCTACATATTCAGGATGAATTCAAAGCACTTCTATTGTCTGGTGGATTTAGTTTGAAGAAATGGACCGCAAACAACCCTCGCTTGTTGGATTTAGATCACTTTATTATGTTTGAAGAGTCTTCACATTCGAAAGTTCTAGGCATGGGGTGGAATGCGAGGGAAGACTGTGTTTATATTTGTTGTAAGTTATTTCCCCAATTAGAATATGTCTTAACGAAAAGTGAACTTTTTTCGAATATAGCAAAAATCTATGATTCTGTAGGTTGGCTTGCACCAACTACAATATTATTAAAAATTTTAATGCTGTATGTCTGGAAAGACAAAACGGAATGGGATGCCCCCATAAGCCCTAATCGTGTAGAAACTTGGAAAAAAATTTTGGAATCTTTTCCAATATTAAAGATATTTAAATCCAAAGATGGATTAATTACACACCTGAGATGAGCGTGGAAAATCATGGTTTTTATGATGCATCTCTTAGTGCATCTGCTGCTGTGGAGTATTCGAGGCTTTCGGACTTCTCTGGAAATATTTTCACACACCTTCTGTGCTCAAACACGAAAGTGGCACCCCTGAAAGCCATTTCGATACCTCGGCTAGAACTTTGTGGAGCTGTTTTGCTAACAAAGTTGGTGAACACTGTACTTGGTAGTCTGCTCCTTAAAAACATTCTGGTGTACCTTTGGTCGGACTCAATGATAGTACTTTATTGGATTCAAGACTGCCCATCTCGACTGGAAACTTTCGTCAGAAATAAAGTCTCTAAGGTGCAAACTGAAAGTTCTCCACGTAGTTTTTGGAGACATGTCCCCCCTGAACATAATCCTGCCGACCTCGGTTCTCGAGGTGTTATGCCTCAAATGTTGATAAATAATGCCCAGTGGTGGCATGGACCAAATTGGTTAAGGTTATCCAAGATTCCTGGGCAGTCACAAAAATTCAGAAAGATCCCAATTGGAACCTTGAAACAAGGAAAGTCAACAGCTTTGTATTAAACTTGAGTGCAAATTTTGATATATTGAGACGATTTTTATGTTACGTTCGTGCTATAAAAGTAATAGAATATTTGTTCCGATTTATAAATTTAGCGTCTCCTAAAAGAAAGCGGTTACACCCATATAGATACTTTTCTATAGAATTGGCTAATTCTGAAATAGTTTTTGTAAAATCTCGACTAGTAATATTAGCACAACGCCTTTATTTTAGTGAAGATTACAAATGTCTCTATAATTCGAAACCGTTGAATAAGAATAGCTCAATTCTATCTCTTAACCCCTTTTAAGATTCGCAGCTAATCATCGAAGTGAACGGTCGTTTAACCAACGCAAATTTGAGTTATAACGAAAAATTCCCCATTATATTGCCATATTCATGTCCATTATCAAAATTGTTGGTTGCATTTGTTCATAAAATTTCCTTACATGGAGGAAACCAGCAAGTTCTGTACTTAATGAGAAAGGAGTTTTGGATTCCAAAACTAAAACACTTAGTAAAATTCTATATAAATTGCTGCATAGTTTGTGTTTTGCACAAAAATGACTTTCAGACCCAGCTGATGGGAACACTGCCTCCCGAAAGAGTTAACTATTCGTTTCCGTTCAACCATGTGGGACTGGATTTTGCTGGCCCCTTCGAATTAAAGGTTCAGAAGGGTCGGTTCTATCAAGCCATAAAAGCTTATGCTTGTCTTTTTATTTGTCTCTGTACAAAAGCTGTGCATTTAGAAGCAGTTGGAAGTCTTTCTATAGACTCGTTTTTGGCAGCTCTCGATAGATTTGTCGGGCGAAGAGGTGTACCCCAACAACTTTTTTCCGACAACGGGACCAATTTTGTGGGTGCTAATAAAGTTCTCACTAAAGAGATTTGAAAGGCTTTGGCAGACTCAACGTCGGAAGCTGAAATGTATTTGCCTAGGAATTTGAAATGGAATTTTATCCCACCAGGTTCCCCTCATATGGACGGCCTTTGGGAGGCCGGAATAAAGTCCTTTAAAACCCATTTTAAGAAAGTTGTTGGAAACTCCAAACTAGCTTTCGAAGATTTCTCTACACTGTTCGTCAAAATTGAGTCTTGTATGAATTCCCGCCCTATTTCTCCAATAAGCGAAAATCCTGTTTAGAATCTTACTTTAACACCAGGTCATTTCTTGAAAGGTGCACCTTTACTTTCCCTACCTTAAAGCCGAATTGGTGAAAGTACCACTTTAAAGAATTGGCAAAGAGTTCAACAAATTTTACACTCCTTCCCCAAGCGATGGAAGGAAGAATATTTGACTGATCTTCAGCGAAGAACAAAGTGGAAATTCACTAAACGTAATATTGAAATTGGAAACGTTGTGATTGTGCGCAATGAAAATCTACCACCCACTTAATGGCGTCTTGGAAAAGTTGTGGCTGTTCACCCAGGGAACGATGAAAAGGTACGCGTGGTTACACTTAAAACTCAACAAGGAGAAATTTTACGCCGTATAGTGAAATTGTGTCTTTTTCCCGTCGATCAGAAATTGTTTCAGATGTATAATACTTTGCAAAAAAAATAATACATCGAAATTTATTTAGTTTTTGATATTAGGTCATATTTGTATATGTATTAAAATAGTTATGAATGCATAGCACCTTATACATTTCAACCTTTAAATTAACTTATTAAACCTTAATTTAAAACCTTTCCCATTAACATATCAGAGTGAGTAAGGGCACTTTTTAAACAACCCTCAACGTTGGATTTACTAATTATATTTTTTGCCTGGGTAGCGAATCGAGGCGCTTCCAAAACAAAATACCTCCGCCGATGGACTTCCGAATTGAAAACTACCTACATTTCGGATACATGGATTTTGTTACTCAAAGGGAGGCCGGAATGTGGACTTCGGTTTTATTAAATTCAAATAATTAAATTCAAATAATGTATTAAAAATGGAAAGCCTACTTTTAGGCCCTTTGTTTTTGTGTAACGCTAATTAGGTCACCATATGTTTTAATGAAGTTGAGTAATATGTAAACTCTCTATTTTGTTATTCATCTCTCCTCTAATTAAGATTGGTTTTTCACCACCGAGCTAGTCGGTTTGACTAAGAAAGCTTCTTATTTTAATTTTATAAGTAAGTTCTTAAGATAACATAGACAAATAAAGACGTGTTATGAACTATTGGTTAAAAGCAAATCGTCGCATTTTTTGAACCGTGTGGTTTTCAAGAAAAAATAAAACGCATATAATTTAATGTTCTGGCCATGAATTTAGCTTTATTATGTATGTAAATTGTGCGGTTACAACCAAAATGTTAAAGTTATGCTGTTAATAATAAATAAAACGGTACCTATCATATAGGCCATGCCACAGCCCCACGATGCTAGATAATGTTCTCACCAAAAGCTTCCTTCAATAAATTGATTGTTTCGTTGGCTGTATGACATGTAGCCCCGGCCGTCTGGTTGAAATTGAAACCAAAGGTCGTCCATCTCAACATCCTCCAATTCAATCACGAAAAAGTCATTAATCATGGCTCTATAGCGTTACCCAATGATTGTAACATTATGCCTGGCCAGTTTCATTTCGGAAGAAATATAGGCCTCTGGCCATAGAGCACACCAATAGTGACTTTTTGAGGATGTAACGGCGTCTTAACAATGGCTTGTGGATTATGCACTCATTAAACCAAAAGTGAGCTTCATCGATGAACAAAATTTTCTTGCGAAAATCTGATCGGTAGTCCTCTCGGTTTAGTTTGGTCTACTTATCAAACAAAGTTACAATAAGTGCTTAAGTGATTACTTGATATAATATATTTATATATATAAACAAAAAATTCTAAAATACAATTTAAACATTACCACCAGCAAAGTTATTAATAAAGTTTTGAATAAAGATCTACTTATATTAAAGTCGATCAATTTGCAAACAGTATTCGTTTCCTTCAAATATCTAGATATTGGTTCATTGGCACCAAAAATAGTTCTATGATAAGGCACGTTAAATGCCAACTGGTTTTGGAGCATTCTCGCAGGAACATTAAGCCCAATTAAAGATAAAATTTGAATACCATCAATATGTTCTGTTAAAATGTCACGAAAAAACATAACAGCTAAAAACTTCCTGTGGGCCCATTCACCGAACGTGCGACGCGCTTGATGGTCGTTCGGCTTCAATTCTTGAAATGGCAAATGAAACTAAACATAAATCAAAGTGACAGCTGTCAAGAGACCAACTCCGAAAAAAGTATTGCCAGATTGAAAACCACACGTCTTAAAAAACACGCATTATATTGGATTTATTTTGAGAAACATTTGACTTGGCGATTTTCCACTTTTCAACCTATTGCAAAACTGATTTGTCAGTTTCAGTGTTATCCTCTATTTTAAATTTCTCAGAAAGTATCAAAAAAGCTATAAAAAATAATTAAAATTTGTATTATTTTTGAGAAAATTTTCAGTGAGAAATTTATGCCACTTCGCAAAAACTACGTCTTATATTCAAAAAAAACTTCAAAATAATAAGAAAACTCCTTTATTCCTTTAATTTTTGGGAATTTTTTAATTTCGATGTCTCTTTTATTTTTTTTAAGCCAACTAGTCTTAAGTTTTAAGTTTTATTTTTAAGTAATTCTCACAATATTTTTTATACTTCTTTAATTACAAAAAATTAGTTTTAAGTTTTAATATGCGGAGAAGGCTCCAATGCGCCGACGCACTGTGGGACGGGTGCATAGGCAAGAGCGGCGAGAAGTCATTTTTTTTATATGTAACAAATTTCAATAAAAATAACTGTTCAGATTAACTGATAATATGCTTCAGATGATGCAGTAGTTTTTTTTTCAATTAGCGTTTCTATCACTGTACAGTTCGGCATCAAAGTTGAAAGTTTAGCTAAATTGTGGTCTGTGCTAAATTCATTAAAATAAGTTCCGTCCATTATTTACGTGAAAATCAATTTATATTAAAATTTTTTTGCATAGATTTTGTTTATCCAGGTATGTTCTTTAAATAGCATTAGTTTTCACTCGATTATCAAGTAAAATTAAAAAAAAAATGTTAACTGAACGATAGAGAGTCAATTTTTTTTTTAAATAACGGTATTTTTTTATTAGGCAAACATTAGAACAAAATTTAAAGTGTTTTTCTTAGTTCAATTTCTTCTTTTCTCGAAACTGAATATAAATGTAAAAAATGTTTGCCTAAAATATTTTTTTTTAATTTTTTGTGTTCCTAAGTATGGTTCGATTTACTTAGTTTCATCATATTTAAGGTCTCAACATGGAATTTTTCTCCTGCAAAAGGCAGGAACTCTGCGAAATCTTTTTCAGTAGTAATTTCAAAAGTATTGACAAAAAGTTTGAAGATATTGAGACATTTTTAATAGAAAAGACAAATTGCTCTGAAGGCCATATGTCAGACCTTAAAAAAGAATTAATTCGGTTTAAATTCGATCTCAAATCTAAGTGGAAGAAAAGCCACAGTACAAGAGCAGTGTTTGACAAAAATGAATCGAATTGGCTTCATCAAAAAGTCGAATTTAAAATGTATTCACTACCCCCTGGACGCCCTCAGACTAGTTTTGAACTTTTGAGTAAGCGACGAAAACGCGAAAGAGTAGCTGATCTTCGAGATACATCTGCAGAAGAGCTTGTTTTCGCTGCTCAAATGAATTTTAGAGCTGCTGGAGACAAAAAAACTGCAGAATCATTAGAAAAAACCGTGTCTCCACCTAACAACTCCAAAAGTTTGACAGTTATGCTGACTCCTGGTCAAGCTTTGTCCATGCTTATAGAAGCAAAACTATCCCGTGATCAATATGACACAATTAGAAAATATGTCACCGATGATGTTTTGCCTTCATATAAAGTTGTACAAAAAGAAAAAACAAAATGCTATCCAGAAAATCTTACTGTGAATGAACTAACAGCTGAAGTTCCAATGCAGAACTTGCTCAATCACACTGTTGAGAGAATTTCTGCATCACAAAAAGATGTTTTCAATAATGCGAGCTGTAATGAGCTTACGCTCTATTCTAAAGTTGGTTTTGATGGTAGCTCCGGGCACAGCGAATACCATCAAAGGTTTTCAAACACAACTGATGCAGATGACAAATTTGTATTTATAACTTGTTTGGTACCACTAAAGTTATCGAGCACATTAAATGTTTTTTGGAAGAATCCTTGTCCTTCTTCTCCTAGGTACTGCAGGCCTATAAAAATAACTTTTGAGAAGGAAACAGATTCATTAATCAACAGGGAGAACGAATCTATTCTATTGCAATTAAATGAACTCGAACCAACAAAAATAATTATTGAGAATAGAGAGTATATAGTCAAACACCAATTGATACTTTCAATGGTTGATGGCAAGCTGTGTAATAGTCTGAGTGGTGTTCGCTCTGCTCAGAGATGTTATCTTTGTCAGGCAACATCCAAGGACTTCAATAATATTGAAAAAATGGTATCACTTCCGATCTCTCATCAATTTCTATCATTTGGAATATCCGTTCTTCACGCATGGATAAGAATGTTCGAATGCCTGCTTCACGTTGCCTATAAACTGCCTGTGAAAGAATGGCGTAAATCGAAAGGGACAGAAGATTGTGTGGCTGAAAACAAATCAAGGATTCAAGAGGCATTCGAAAAAGAATTAGGGTTAAAAATTGATCGACCAAAGCCTGGATATGGCAACACAAACACAGGAAATGTAGCTAGACGTTTTTTTAAAAACTATATTAAATCAAGTGAAATAACTGGTGTAGATGTTAATCTGATAAAAAAGTTTCACATAATTCTGCAGTGTTTGTCAAGTGGATTTAATATAGATGTTCCAAAATTTAAAATTTATTGTCTAGAAACTGCAAAGTTGTTTGTATTGCTGTATCCTTGGTACTATATGAGCACTTCAGTTCATAAAATTCTAATTCATGGACATGAAATAGTTTCTCAAAGTGTTTTGCCCATTGGAGAATTGAGTGAAGAAGCGTTAGAAGCCCGAAATAAGGATTTCAAGATGTTCAGAGAGCATTTCAGTCGCAAAACATCAAGACAAGACACATTAACAGACATTATGAACCGAATGTTAATATCTTCTGATCCTTTCATTACCAACCAGAGAGTTAGAAAACCATCAAAAAAAATTCCATTTGATTCTGAAGCTATCGAAATGTTTATACAGCCTGATTTAAACAACCAGCCGCAGACTGAAATTATCGACTATTTTTCGGACTCAGAATAATCATAAATTATATCTACAAATAATTTATTTACAACACCAAACAAAGGTAAATACGATGTTTTTATATGTATACATACATATATACATATATATATATGTATGTATACATATATTATACATATCATATAAATACATATATACATATATATATACATGCAAAACATTTTTGTTAACCTTTTTTTTAGATATTTAAATCTGCTTTATCTTCAATCAAAATGATGCTGTTCAAATGCTTGAAAAACTTCAACTCTATATGAATAATTGACTAAAAAATTATGTAAGAATGTTTTAAATGAATTTTTTACTTGAATTTGAATTCAACACATCAAAAACCTTTCGAAAAATATATATTATTTTAATTCACAAAAACATTTATAATTATCGCCGTTCATAAGGTATTTCTGCCCCACTGTGCGACGGGGTTACGTAAGGAAGAATCGTGTATACTCAATAGCAAGCCTTGATTGCGATTTTGGCTTTGCTGGAGTAATTAGATTCTCGTTGGTCTCTAGCGGCAGCCAGCTGGACGATCAATTCCGTTTAACCTTAATTGGTACACTGTTGTGCCATTTAAGGCGGAATTTTTGGTTAATAAAAATGATTTTCCCTTGGATTAGCCCTTTGGCAGGAATTAGATTCCTAAACCGTTTTTCCCTCTTACTACTAATGGGTAAGTTGTGGGCTTCCCGACTTTCCCTCGGACTAGCCTTGGGCAGGAATTAGATTTCTTACCGTTTTGCCCTTCTTACTGCTCCTGAGTGAGTTGTGGGCTTACCCGACTTTGCCTTGGACTAGCCTTGGGCAGGAATTAGATTCCTAACCGTTTTCCCCTCTTACTGCTCCTGAGTAAGTTGTGGGCTTACTCGACTTTCCCTTGGATTAGCCTTGGGCTTGTATTTTATATAAGTGGCGGCCCACGTTCTGCTCAGAAGATGCAGACAAGGAATAGCAAAAATACACGCCCACAGCTTACTCAGAAGGAGCAAGATAGGAAGATCTGCTAGGAATCTAGTTCCTGCCCAAGGCTAGTCCAAAAGAAAGTCGTGTAAGCCCACAACTTACTCAGGAGCAGTAAAAGGAGAAGAACGGTTAGGATTCTAATTCCTGCTCAAGGCTAATCCAAGGGAAATTCGGGAAGCCCACATCTTAGTCAGGAGCAGTAAGAGGGGAAAAACGGTTAGGAATCGAATTCCTGCCCAAGGTTAATGCAAGGGAAAGTCGGGTAAGCCCACATCTTTCTCAGGAGCAGTAAGAGAGGAAACACGGTTAGGAATCTAATTCCTGCCCAAGGCTAGTTCAAGGGAAAGTCGTGTAAGCCCACAACTTACTCAGAAGCAGTAAGAGGGGAAAAGCGGTTTGGGAATCTAATTCCTGCCCAAGGGCTATTCCAAGGGAAAATCTATTTTATTAACCAAAAAGTCCGCCTTAAATGGCACAACAGTGTACCAAGACTAAAGGGAATTGATCGTCCAGCTGGCTGCGCTCGAGATCAATGAGAACCTTATTCCTCAGCAAAGCGAAAATCGCACTCAAAGCTTGCTATTGAGTATACAAGTTTCTTCCTTTTCGTTGTCATTCATTTCCTCCACTTGACATATTCGTGGTTTTGAGGCGATGTGAACTGTAACAATGACGAACGCAAATGTTAGGTTGGTGTTCAGGTCGATTGATGTCGCTCGAGTATGTTGCTTGTAAGTGCGCATGACTAAGCCCCGGTAGTGGTCGTACGCTGTTGCTGCGTTATGGTTCCATGTTGGTCGTATGGAATTGCTGGATTAGGTTGGTGTTCAGGTCGCATGCTGTTACTCGCAAATGTTGCTGGCAATTGTGCCTGATTATGGGCCGGTAGTGGTCGCATGCTATTGCTGGGTTAACGCTTCGTTACATGAACGAACAAAAAAAACAAGGTGGTAGATACTTCCGAGTTGGTACTTCAATTTTGAATTGTCAATCACGGTGTTGCCAAATAACCAAACAACTACTTAAGTCTGATTCTACACTAGTGCAATTTTTATGTGGTTTCAAAACTTTGTTTCTTATTCGGAATCAATTTTGTAGATCCGTATTTTTCTGTGGATCAACCTCTCTTTTTACTAACACTAGTACAATTGAATTCATTTACTTTGACACCTAGTAGTTTAATATACACGAATACAATGCAATAACATATCGAAAACGAAATTAATTCAAATCGCTTTCCATCAAATTCCATATTTAGCAATGAAAATGCAAAGTAAAACTTACTTTTGTTCAAATAAAACAGAATCATCTCTCCGCAGTCCTTATTCTTTACTCAAACAATAGGAAAAGCACAACGAAGAAAGAGCGATAACTCAGTAATTTTATTTGCCCCCGCCACCACCTTTCGAAAGCTACTATTACGCGGTTCAATACAATTCAAAAACCCAGTAAAACACTTATGCGAATATGGGTATATTATTCTCTATAACACACTTCTTAAAGCCGCGACTCCATTAAAAAATACTTATTTCGGCCATTATTGCAGACACTACTACTAAAAATTTATATTTCTTTGCTATGTGGGCAAACATAAATCGTGAAATTTCATTCTTCTCCAAGAAGCGCTAAGCGCTTTATGTACTTTAGAATAGGTATAATCATATTTTTAATGAATTATTAAAATTTAACAGGAAAATAAGCGAACTATGAACAAGATTCAATGTTTTGCGAGAAATTTGTGCACGATTAATCTGGGATGACACGAAACGTCAAATTGTATTTCTCCGTTTATTTCTTCTGAGAAGACAAGAAATAAATACAGATGCTTATGTCTAAAAATAAAAAAAAATAGACATAAGGGGCCTCCACTCTCCACAAGAAATATTGACTACATGAAACATTTCTTTATTTCAAGTGGAAGCCTAGGGTTATAATAGTTTTTTTTAAGGCAATTTACACATGAGACAAAAAACAGTAGGTATTGGCGCGAACCGAACGAGGGGAAAGCCCAAAAAAAGTTTCCATTTATAATTTATTTTTTTTAGCATATAAAAATGGAAAAATCTTCGCGTCCGGGTTTGCATTGAATTCATGCATATGAAAAATGATTGTGTATTCATTAAAGTTTTTTTTTGTTCTTATCTATTCTCTACCTTTTTACTTAATCTAAGCACAACATGCTACTTAAATGGCAAACTGGTGACTGCATTAGGTTTCATGAGTGAAACCAATGTCCTCGTTCGGTGCGCGGCCGATAGGCTATCCAAGATACCCTTGTAGCGGATTTATTTTCGAACGATTCAGGTAGCTTTCTTGTTATGTCAGTTATATTGCATACACATCTGAAGTTTTGAATCAGCTGTTCCTCACATTTCCAAACGAATCTCAACGAATCCAATAATTTTTGGGTAGCTTGAGATTTGTGTTTGACAACATATGTTTAGTTCATCAGCCGCTTTTTCCTTAGGCGTTACAACAACACCAAGCAATCCGGATCGGTTAGGTTGCGCCACCGAACGAGGCCAATGATAATCTCTTCTATATGACCGATGCCATATAGGATTTCACCAAGGCATTTTTCATTTAGGAGTGAATTTCCTACCGGGTTAGTGTGTTTCGAACCGAAAGTTTCGCTATAGTATGGTGGAGCCTTAATTGTTTCTGTTATACACAACTGGCAACTTCGCTTTGACAGAAATGCAAGAAAATCTTGTTCTAATTATTTGAAGACAATTTTTATTTTTAAAATGTTTCTTTTCTCGATGCTGGGAATTCTTGAGTACCTGTGATTTGTCAACAAGTATTAGAATTTTTTGAATAAGATCCTACATTGGGCTGGCCTTAAGCAGAACTTTCAGTTTTTCTTTCACTTCTTTTATTCACCTTAGACTGAAATCAGATTCTATTTCATCTAACGATATATATTCGACGGGGTAGAGCTTACGATTTAGTATTGTTCCGAAATCGATGGGTTGCTGTACAATATCCAGATAGTAGTGCAGTTTATTTATTTATTATAGTTTATTATTTTATATTTATTTAACTAAAATAAAACAAGAAAGGACAACTTCCGAGCACCGCAGTAATCAATTACGGGTATTTTAATGTAAACAAAAAAATGAAATGTCAAAATGTAATCACAGCTGCCAACTATGCAAAGAAAAAATGTTCATATCCAATATCGTTTTAATTTCACGGGGTGAACTAT
The DNA here is from genome assembly GCA_910595825.1 of Philhelius pedissequus. Lineage (NCBI taxonomy): Eukaryota > Metazoa > Arthropoda > Insecta > Diptera > Syrphidae > Philhelius > Philhelius pedissequus. The sequence continues at coordinate 31,323,638 of OU343164.1, forward strand.
ATGGGTCATTGAGCATAATAAAACGCGGCTACTTAGACCAGAACCAGAGATGTACTACCCAGTAGGAAATTCACACCTCAATGAAAAATTCCCTGATGAAATCCTCCTATATGACAGCGGTTATATAGGAGGAATTGGGCCCTATTGCGGTAGTCGATCGTCGCGTCGTTCGATATTCGATAACAAGCTATCAACGATCGACAAAATGAAAAATCGGTATTGTGCATGAATCAAAGAAAACAAGATTACGACACTTCCTTGTTTTTCTTATTTTATTGACTGCACCAGAGATTAAAAATCTGCAAAATGTTGCTGTTTGTGGATTAATGGATTTCGATCTCTGGTGACGTCAATAAATAAGAAAAACAAAGAAGTGTCGTAATATTGTTTTATGTGATTCATGAGTATTGTGGGTGTCAATTGTGTTCGACAACTATCGGTAGTTGTCGACCACATTTTTGTGACCGACGCGGTCTATTGAACAAGTTAAAAATTGTATCGGGAACAAAATGTAGGTGTTTTTAATAAAAAAAGGTTGGTTTGTAAATAAAATGGTTTTAATTACTTATTTTTAATTCAGGGCGAAACAATTTTCAGTAAAAAAAAATATTTTTTTTATATTAAACGCCCACTCAAGGGGTTATGACTACCCTAAAATGTTTTAACACAGTGCTAGCGATTAGTCAAATAGGAGAGGATATAAAAAAAAGAGATACCGATGCACATTAGTTTTGAATTTTTGAATATCATAATGGGAGGGAAAAATAGTGTCGGGTTAAGCGTTCCACATTCGTGTGGTGCGGGTAAAGAAGGGATATCTATACTTTACAGAACGTCTGAAGTTGGGCTCAAAGGTAAACTGATGGGCATTCCTAAAAGCGCGAGTATTACGGTTGAATATATAAAGGGAATGAATACAACTAGATATTTCATTAGAGCATTGTCTATAAAAATAACGATAAAGCAATGAATGGCATGAAGCATTGCGACGGTGTTCAAGAGGTGCAATTCCCTCCATTTTGGTTTTATCACTTATCATCTTTAAAGCTCTTTTTTGGATTCTATCCAAGAGGGTTAAGTGAGTTGTGGGAGTACCTGCCCATATATGGCGGTTGTACTAAAGCTTTGGACGAATGTAGGCTTTATAGATTACAGCCAGATCAGAAGGGGAGAAATATTTCTTGCATCGTCTCAGAAAACCCAAACACCTATGTGGTCATTCCACAATAGGTGGTCGGTGATGCACATACCGAGAACTGAAAGTTGATCCGTTTCCTCGATGAAAGGCTCGCTTATAGACAATGGCATTGAGGGAGGGTCTCTCTTTAATGACAAAAGACCGCATTGGGGTTTTGAAGCATTAAATTCTACCTGTTTTTTTATTCCCCATTGGATAATGCTGTCTAGATCAGAATTTAATGAGCTAATCACACGCTGCCGTTCAAGTTCCACATCCGAAGGCCATGGGTGTGCAAATAAAAACGAATATGGAAAGCTGAGGGCACTGTCTTCAGCAAAATAATATATTGGATTAGATGTTTTAGACAAGAGATCATTAATGAAAATATGAAATATATAATCCGAGATAGGACGGAGCCCTGGGGCACACCAGCATTTATTTTGTGAATATCAGACTTGAAACCGTCCAATAGAACTTGTATTGAGCGGGTTCGACAGGTAATTTCTAATCCAACGAAGAAGAGATTCACCGATACCAAATGCACGCACTTTCGATAAGAGAGCTTGATGTGTCAAATAAAATCCTTTTGAAATATCAAGCACAAAAATCTTACTTTCTACATAGAACTAGCAGCAAACTGTGCAGCTGGCAAATTTGCTTTTCCTTGTGAGCTTACCACAGGCATATTATTATTGAAAACGAGCGTTGGAACCGACGAGGAGGTGGAATGTCGTAAATTTTTTTACAAATGACCAAACATTTTTACTACTTTTGGGACATTGTAGTATTTTTTGCCTTAATTTTTGGTCATGAAAAAATTTGGTTATTTTAATATGACTGTGTTTGAACTTATTCTGGTTCTCCTCAGTTGGCTTTATAACATCGGAACTTACCTCTCTTAACCGATAGCCTACTTACAGCTGAAATCGAACCAGGAGTTTTCTTTTGGTTTGATGCTTTTGGTTCTGTTCGGTATAAAAGCTGTCATCCCTTTAAGAATTATGTTTGTAATCATATCAGCACTAAAGTAAACGTCACTATCGAGGCACCATAATGACAAGTTAAAGATCCTGAAAAAATTATTAATTATTTAGTAATTATAAATAGCATCTCTAGTGAATTTCTTGGTTAAAAATAGGGACATCGCCGATTGTAATAATCATGTTGTATTTCTTTTTTTCGAGTTAAAATTTTAATGTAGGTGCCACCAACGTACCCAAACTCCTGTAAAAATGAAAAATTATATCCAAAACTTACATATGCTTGATATTGTTGTGCGTTATTTATTTTTACTAAGCAGCACGATCCTCAGTTGGGCTCTTTTTTTTATAACTGCACGCGACTGATATTTTACGTGGCCGCCAATGAAAAAAAAATAATTTTATTTTCTTATTTAAATTGGGCCACAGGCATCTTACGCTTTATTGAATTTAATCATAAAATAACAATTAAAAAACTAAACACCAAGATAGTCCGCCATCCGAGCGTCGCTGCAACTATCCAGGTAGTATACGTATTATTGGGCCCGGCTGCGTTGCAATGTCTTTTCTTTTATATTCCTTTATTACTTACCTTGCATTTGATTCAATTATGGGTTGTTGACCCAAATGTGCTGATGTTGCAGTGGCTACATCATACGTAACTCCTCCTCGGTTTAAATAAGAATTCTCCTGAATTCTAACATTGTATGCCTTATTATAAAGTTTACTACAAAAAAGGTTATGCCCATTGTTGAGCAGCTAATTATTATAATCATACTAAAGTTTATTACATATGATATATTTTTATGAAATTTTAATTCCTTAATTTCTTTTATGTTTTCAAAACTTTTTAAAATTATATCATCAAAAGTGATTGTTTTTTGAAAAGAAGTATTAAAATTATTTTCGGGGTAAAAATATTTTTCTTGAACAATTGTTTGGTTATTATAAAAAATTTCTTTTAACAAATATATTTGACAATTAAAAAAATTAATAAGATAATTGTTATTTAATACAATTTTTCTGTCATCACAATTATGTTTTAATTCTTCTTTGTGTGCATTTTTTACAATTACAGTTTCATCATCTATTATTTGAATTTGGGTTTTATTATTATGTCTTAGTTTACAATCTTTAGTTAGGATACAATGTTTGCTTGGTTTTAATTGTTGCACAGTTACATCATTTTGGTATACAAATGTTTTATTATTTATTTCTATAATATATTCGTTTTCGTAATCAATTTCAAAATGTTTTATCATTCGGTAAAGGTAAAATTAACTTTTATTCTACTGTTACATAATTTCTTGGAATTTTAATGGCAATTATGAGAAATTTGTTTTTGTATTCTAGTATACCCATTTTATTTAATTTAAGTTCATGTAAATCAATTTCATATTCATTTAGTTCTTCTATGGTTAATATACTGGGGTGTATTATATTATATTTTGCTGATACAACGTTATCTTGAATTTGATTTATTTTGTTTTCAATGAACCTTAATTTGGTTATTTGATCTAAAAATAATTGATTTTGTACAATTTTTGAAATAGAATTTTTTATTTTATTATAATTAATAAGTATTTTTTCCCTATCATCTAAAATTATTGTTTTTAATGTTTCTATCGATTCATTGAAATGATTGTTTATTTTAATTTGTTCATTTACTGCATTAATTGCGTTATGACTATTTTCTTCTGCTATATTTAAATAATTCCAAATTTCTTCCCTATCTTTATTGTCCATTGTTCCGAAGAGCCATCTTTCTACGTTTCCAACTATGTTTACTAAACCTCTTCTAAATCTACTGTGTACCTTAGGTGTAATTGACCTAATTTTAGCTATAAGTGTTTCTATTTCTTTAAATATCATATTTTTGTTTTCGATCTGTAAGTGTTTAATGTTAGTTTGTATGAGTGTGATTGTGTTAAGAATTTCTTCTGGATTTATAATATGTAAACTTGTATTCGTTTGATTAGTAATTTCTAAATCTTTAATTTTAATTATTAAATAACCTGTTTGTTCATTAATTAGTGTTGCTTGAAGCATCCCATGTGTTGTCTGTGTTATTAATAGTATTAGTAGCATTATTACCTGAAAATTTATAAGGTCTTTTAACATTGCTAATGTGTACGTTATTCAGATTTTTAATTTTATTCTAGGTTGTTCTTTATGTCGAACATTTTTGTAATTTTTGATTGGTCCTACTTCCCTTTATTCTTAATATATTTCGCGTTTTTCATTAAGTTTGTTAATTTTTTTAACTTTCATTTGTTGGATTCTTTCATTAAGTAGAATTCATCGATTTCTTCCTTAGCTATTTTAGGTGTTGTTTTTATTGTGGAATGATATATATTGTTATAATTATCTAGAACTACTTGCAATTTTATTTCAATTGATAAATCTTTTTCTTCAATGCCTGTTATTTTTTTCTAATATAGTTGAATGCAATCTTTCAATATCCGCGTTCCCTGTGTGGCTATTGGGTTTCGTGAAGTGCATTTCGACCTTACTTCTATTAAGAAAATCTAAAATATGTTCTGATTTGAATTCGTTATCTGATATTATTTGTTTCGGCTTTCCGAATTTCGAGAAATGTTCAATAAGAATTGCTTTTTTACTTCTCCAATTTCTATCGGTTATTACATACCCTACTGCAAATTTTGTTAGTTTGTCGATTACTGTTAAAAATGCTTTTTTCTCAATATGAAATATATCTAAATGTATAATTTCATTTTTATGTTTTGGGGTTTCCGTTATGTTATACTTTGGTTTAATGGGATTTCTATCATATTTTATTTCTTGACATTTTTTGCAATTGTTAATTACTAACTGTATTTGTTCCTGAAGTTGGGAAAAAAAATTTTATCTTTCAGTGTTTAGTATGTTTCGTTTATACTACTATGCATGGATTCTTTAGTGTAGTAAAGAGAAATCTGTTTATGAACCTCCTCCTCGGTTTTGATTTCGGCTGCTCTTTTAGTACATTTTATGAATTTTATTTTGTCGTTCATGGAGAATAATTGAATTATAACTTGTTGAACTATATTATAGTCATGATCTTCTACCTCAGAATATATACCTGTTGTTCCTTTCTTAGTTACTCTAATTAGAACATCTTTTATTTTGCCAACTCCTTCCAGAGGATTAAGATATATAATTCTACGTTCATGCAATATTTCTATTTCTTTTGTTATTATACTATAAGTTAGAATTAATTGCGTTTTATATTTGTTAACAATCTCTTCTTTTATGCCTATATGATCTAAATGTTGTTCCCCGAGTGAATGAATAGTTTCTGTTAGCTCCATATTAGATTCTGAATCATTATCCTCATTAATCTTAGGTGTATTTTCTAACCTACTTAGGAAATCTGCAACTTTGTTCCCCTTCAAATATTCGATTTCAAAATTATACTCCTGAAGTTTCAAAAGCCATCTTTGGTTTCGTTGAGAAAATTCTTTTCTTTTATATTAACTATTTAGATATTTTATTGGAATATGATCAGTTATAATTTTAAAATGATTTCCATATAAATATGGTCGAAAATAGTTGACTGAGTAGACAATTGCCAGGAACTCCTTATCTGTTACACTGTACTTTGTTGTTTCAATGTCTTCTGCCGCAACTAAGATCTGGTGGTCACCTTTTGCAAGATCTAGTGGGCTGGAGTATTGCGATTTTCCTAATTTATCCAATATACTGTCTATATTGGGTATTGGGTATTTATCATCTAAGGTTACTTGGTTCAACTTTCTGTAATCTACTACTATCCTATACTTTTTTATTCCTGTACTATCAAGTTTTTTCGGAATAACAATTATTGGTGAGCTATAACGACTGTTACTCTTTCGAATGATTCCTTGTCTCTCCATTTCTAACATTTGCCTACGTACTTCGGCTTCGTGTTTTGGTGGATACCTATATAATTTAGAGTTAATTTGCTGGTCAGTAATAGTTTTTATTTCATGAACTACTGTACTTGTGTTTGTTAATTGATCTCCTTCTTTGAAAATCAATTTTTTATATCTATTTAAAAGTTTTTCTACCGATTTTTGTTCTAATTCATTGAGATGATTTGTTTGAATGTTGCAAACTTCGCTTATTTCCAACACATTAACTTCATCAAGTAATATGGTTAAGAATGGAAGATGTCTGTCATTCATTAAAATAATTTCTTCACTTTTTAAATCAATAGTTTTTGCATTATTCCTTATCCAATCCATTCCTATAAGGAAATCATAAGGTTTACCTAATGCTACCTTTGTCCATTTCATTCTTGCATTGCAAGGTTGATCGAATTGCTTTGGACATTTTGTTTTTACTTGTGCTGTTTCGTAACAGTACCATGAATAGTATTTATTTGAATTGGTGTATCATTTATGTATTCGTTAAGATTTGAGGGAACTCTAGTTGGGTATAAAAGGCTAATGGTAGATCCTGTATCAATTAAAGCAATATAATCTATATCTTGGAAAGTTAACTGTATGCATATTTTTTTTTGTCCGAGGCTAGTTGATAAAAAACTCGTGATTCTCTACTTGGTTAGTTTCTTCCCTGTTACTTAAATAATCTACTTCCATGGGTTCTATTCTTGCCTGCCTTGATCTGTGTTGACCTGAGTCTTGAAAATTTTGGGGATTGTTATTATACCAATTATTTCTAGCTTGACCTGATGCATTATTTTCTTATTTGTCCTGTCGGGCTATTCCCATTAGGTGGATTTTGATAAGTGTTATTGTTTCTATTAACTTGATTTTGATTCGTATAGTTATTGTTTCTATTAAAAGGGTTTTGATTAGTGTAATTATTGTTTCTAAAAGGATTTTGGTTAGTGTAATTGTTGTTTTTGTTAAAATTTTGAGTAGTGTAATTGTGTATGTTACTTTGAAAATTTTGAGAAGTTGTATTTTGATATTGATTTCTAGGTTCAAAAGAATTTGTTTTTTCTCGTAAATTGTATTCATCCTGACCTATATATTTAAACAAGATTTGTCTAATTCTTGATAAATTGTATTCATTGTGAATTTCTGCAGCTAATGCTCCTGCTGTTACATCTTTTATTTTAAGAATTAATGCACTATTTAAACAATTAGCTATTTCTAAACCATTTTGATTAAACGTTGCACATTCTGTTATGTAATTAATAATATTTTGGACTTTATCTAGTAATTGGCTTATACTATATACCTTTATATTATTGATGTTTTTCAAGATTGTTGCTTTGTCTTTTGTCGGCCGGAAATGTATTTTAAGTTTTTGCTTGCATTCCTCCCACGATGCTGGTGCTTCAATCGCCAAAAAGTTTTTTGCAATTCCTTCTATTTCTTCGTTGTATACCACAGCAAACACTTCGTTATGGTTTAGCGCTCCAAATTCTTCTAGAATTTGATCTACCGTCGCGATGAAAGAAGGTAAAGTACCTTGTTTTCCCCTAAATGTTTCTATATATTTTAACCGTTTTTCTATTGTAACTCTTATGTTTTGCACTGTATTCTGACTGTTTAGAATTCCAGTCAATGTTATCAAGCATTGTTCTATTGTGGGTTGAGCCATTTTCGTTTTTGTTTTTGAATGCGATTATTAGATTCTTAAAGTCACTTTATTATAATCACAATGTTCACTTTGACAATCCGCGGTTTTTGTTTCTTGGATGCAATTATTAGATTCTTAAAGTCACTTTATTATAATCACAATGTTCACTTTGACAATCCGCGGTTTTTGTTTCTTGGATGTGATTATTAGATACTTACAGTCACTTTATTATAATCACAATGTTCACTTTGACAATCCGCGGTTTTTGTTTCTTGGATGTGATTATTAGATTCTTACAGTCACTTTATTATAATCACAATTTTCACTTGGATAATCCGTGGTATTTGTTTTTTATTGAAAAGTTTCTTTCTAAAACAAAACACTGAGATTTTTATTTATCGTATCGTTTCACTATCCTCTAATTTTTATCATAGAGGACAACCGACTGCGCCACTGATATTTTACGTGGCCGCCAATGAAATAAAAAAATAATTTTATTTCCTTATTTAAATTGGGCCACAGACCTCTTACGCTTTATTGAATTTAATTATAAAATAACAATTAAAAAAACTAAACACCAAGATAGTCCGCCGTCCAAGCGTCGCTGCAACTATCCAGGTATTATACGTATTATTGGGTCCGTCTGCGTTGCAATGTCTTTTCTTTTATATTCCTTTATTGCTGACCTTGCATTTGATTCAATTATGGGGTGTGGACCCAAATGTGCTGATGTTGCATTTGTTTCGATTGTATGTTGTTGTTTACCCATTTGTGCTGTTGTTGTATTTGGTTCGATTACAGGTTGTCGACCGCAATGTGTTGATGTTGCAGTGGCTACATCATACGTAACTCGCGCTCAAGGGATTATGAATACCCTTTATATATTTTTTTTAACACAGCGCGGGCATCCGGTGGAAGAAGAGAAAGAAGGATAGTAAAGATGTATGGCGCGATGTTCTGAGACTGGAGCTGGTTTTTGTCTCAGATTTATTTCCAGGGATGGCGGCTGAACTAATGCGGAGATAATTACCGTGTCTTTTTATTTATGTCCCTTATAATTCGCATTATTTTATTTATTTCATTGTCATATATAATGGGTATATTAGCTTACTCAATCACATGTTTTCAGTGTTATGCCTAAACAGCATGTAATGATCAAAGCAGCAACTTATTCTACGACAATTTTTAGAATTGGTTTTTAATGGAATATAAGAAGACATATACGATCGCAGGAATCGAACCTGCACCACGAGGTTGACAGGCGAGCACACAACTATCGCACCACGGCCACCCCTTACCTTATTTGAATGTTTTATTTAGTCCAAGGTTAAAAAGAAAGGTATTTAGTGTTAACAGTTTATTTTTATCTTAATTTTTATTAATTTTCAATTTACAAACTTAGTCTAGATTTAATTTAATCTATTTTTTTCCTTGTTCAAAGCATTGTTAAATAAAATTCGCAATTGGCAAGAAGTATCAACGATAATAGTTTTTTGTCATAGTACTTTGAAATCAAAAATAATTAGTAACGATAGTAGTTAGAAATCAAAAGAATTGGCAACGATAGAAAAATTTCCCATCGCACCGACGCACGCACGATTCCAAAACAAGTGTTTTAAATTCTCGTCACTCAACAAGATGGAACAGAAAAAATACACCATCGGCACGAGTGTACTCGTGTGTTGCTGTTGGTGTTTGGGATCAATTCACGTTATATAGATTGGAAAAGTGTGAATGAAAAGGGAGTGCATTGATTGTTGGATATAAAAAATGAAAATGGTTACCTGGGAACTATGGGTTTTGTTTCAATGGAGTAGGCAATGAAATTGGAGAAGTTAATGGATTGGGAAGGTGAATGGGTTTAAGTTGAGCGAACGTTGATTGTGTGATTGACGACTTGAGTTGGATTGAATTTTATATGTAAAAGAAAATGATGATACGGAGTTTTAAGTGGGTCGGATATTGGACAATCAAAATGGCATGATAACTGTGGGAATTTGAAGTGGCAATGGGTTGACGACTTTGAATTGGAAATGGATAGGGGCATGAGAAATGAAAGTGGATGAGGAAAAGGTGTTGGAGGTTGTGAAGTACGTACTTTACAACACCTCCCCCTAACGAACGAAACTTGTATATTGGAGTGGTGCGAGTTTCGGCTTTGTTGTGAGAAGATTGAATTGGAAGTGAACGAGTTAGATTTAATGGGGCTAGACGAGGTTTTGGTATTGGTTCGGTATCTACTGATGTTACTGAGGTTGGATTAACTTTTATTTCTGGCAATGGTAATGATTCCGTTTCTTTTTTATTATGTACAGAGTTCTTGCTCATATTTAGCATTAGCAATATTATTATAAATATGGATACCGCGAAAAGCTCTAAAAGGAAAAAAACGATTGTAGTGTTTTTATTTTCACTATCGGTAATCGAATATACAAAATGAGAATTTTTTACGTTTTCTATATTTTTACTGATTGAATTTAGTTCATCAATTTGATTATGTATATTAATAGACTTTGTCGCATAACTGGGAATTTTCTCAAATTTTGGTGGTGTTATATTAAACGAAACAGAAGGGTTTGTTCGAAAAAAGTTAAGATTAGTATTTGTTTCGAAATTTGTTGTGGAGTTTAATGATCGATACCTAGTTTTTGCGATACAGTTTGGTTGGATTTTATAAGAATACCAGTTGCATTTATGTTCATTTGAGAGTTAAGATTTTGGCATTTAATCATAAGATTTTTCGGATTTGGGCACACGAAAATCCAATAATTGGAGTCTGCTATTTGGAGAGAAGCGCAGGAGAGAGCTGAGAAATGCCATGCGAGTGGTCTCCGTCTCAATGAAAGTAAGCTCCCTATTCACACCTCCCCGTGGTAGAGGATGGGTAGCGCTAACGTGAAAGGGGACCGAAAGGCTGCCGGTAGAAGCAAACAAGCTAGCTCTGCTGGTTAGGGCACGATTCTTGTCCTTGGGTTGGTAAAAGCTGACAAAAGGCGGATGAATCGCAGGTTGAAAGTTTGGTGGCGGAGGAGCGTATAGTGAAAGGCCAACGGTAGCAGCAAGTAGCGTCCGTATCCTATAATAGGTGGCAACGAAATGCGTCTGTGTCTCAAAGTGGGCGGCCTCTTTTTTAGCATGTTTTCGACCGTCCAAAAGGCTGGTGTGCTTGTCGAACTCTTGGCTTAGGATGTTATTAATCTAATCTGGGAAAACACCACCGGCGGAACGAAGGAAGTTTATGCATGAGAAAATGACAACAAACGGTATTAATTCCCCAAGGGGTAACCAAAATTTGGCGAATCCTCCTGTAGTTGATGGACCGAATGGACAGAGTGATATCGATGTTACCCTGGCGAATACGCTAGCGCTCCGAAACTTCAGCTTCGACTGGTCTATCCGTCGTGCCGAAGGAGTGAGTGACCACAGCCTAATGCAGGTTGTGATCGCCCGCTCTGATGGTACATCGGGGGCTGGTGGGGTCTGGGATGAAAAGCGGTGGCGTCTCCATAATGTTGATTGGGTGCATTACCAGAGGGAAATCGCTTTAAAGGTAAGATTGACCTCACTAGGTGCATTTGAAAGATTGGGGTTGACTCCAAGGTTGCATGGTTGGAGGAATGTATGTGGGGTGTCAACGACCAGTTCTTTCCGAGGAGCCGATTTGTAAATCGGAAAAGGGTGAAGTGGTGGACACCTGAATTGAATGTGAAGCGTCGCCAGGTGAGGAGGCTGCGAAAGCAGTTCCAAGCCTGTCGGCGTCGTGGGTTGGCTGAATTGGATCAGTCAAGACTTGCCTATCGGCATGCCTTGGCTGAATACAAGAGGATGCTTGCCCGCAGTAAGGATGAGGAATGGAGATCCTTCGCCGAGGAACATCGGAATGACCCCTGGGGTCAGTTATACCGGGTTTGTCGGGGGAGGAAGACTCTAGAGTTAGGGGCCATCCATGATGGGGGCGTAGTGCTCTCATCATGGAGGGATATCATGACTGCCTTGATGAATACCTTCTTCCCCTGGGGCGTGCGTTCGGTGGACCCACTTCCGGATTTGCCCAACGCTCCGCCACTGGTGGACGAGGGAGAAGTTGGCTATGCCATTGCTAGACTTAAATCGAGGAAGTCACCGGGTTTCGACGGACTGACCGGCTGCATGGTGAAAGCTATGTGGACGGCTGTCCCCGAATACCTGATGGCTCTTTACTCGTGCTGTTTCAAGGAAAATTACTTTCCCCTGAAATGGAAATGTGCAAAGGTAATTGTACTGCTGAAGTCGAATGATAGGGTCAGGACTAGTCCTAGGGCCTATCGCGGTATAAGCCTCCTACCAGTACTTGGAAAGGTGCTGGAAAGAGTCTTAGTCGACAGACTGATGGAGTGCTTACCGATGCAATCTCCATTTCAGTTTGGTTTTAAGCAAGGTTGCAGTGTCGAAGATGCATGGCTACACGTTAAAGACTCTGTTGATGCGTCAGTCAGCAAGTATGTTCTTGGCATATTTGTTGACTTCAGGGGGGCACTTGACTTCCTGGACTGGGCTAGTGTGGAGCGAAGGTTGATAGAGGTTGGCTGTCGGGAGACTGCTATCTGGAGGAGTTATTTCTCAGGAAGAGTCGCCCGGGTTGTCAGCCAATTTGACTCGGTGGCACTGGACGTTGAGAGAGGGTGTCCTCAGGGGTCCATTGGTGGTCCATATATATGGAACCTCATGATGGATCCCCTGCTGCAGCGCCTCTCATCCTGGCGGCCGTACTGCAGGTGCGCGGCTTATGCTGATGATCTCCTTGTCCTTGTTGAAGGCCAGTCACGTGCTGAGCTGGAAAACCGGGGCACGGAGGCCATGGGCATGGTTAGCGCCTGGGGTACGGACGTGGGAGTTGAGATGTCTGTAGAAAAGACATCGATAATGCTGTTGAAGGGTAAGCTTTCTGTAAGTCACCCTCCGTGTATTAGAGTTAGTGAGGTGGGCATAAGGTATGCGACGCAGGTCAAATACCTTGGTATTACCATTGGGGAGAGAGTGAGCTTCCTTTTTCACCTAAAACAGGTGAGATTGAAGCTCACCTCTTTAGTTCCAGCAGTTAGCAGAGTGATGAAGTGTGACTGGGGCCTGTCTAGACGGGCTGTTCGTGTCATATATGGAGGGTTATTTATTGCCTGTGCAGCATTTGGCTCTACTATATGATACGATACAGCCAAAATGGTGACAGTAAGAAGCAAAATTCTCTCTTGTCAGAGGGTTATGCTCCTTGGGTCATTCCGTGTATGCAGAACTGTTTCCACAGATGCTCTACAGGTGGTGGCGGGCGCGCCTCCACTTGACCTTGAGGTAATACGGCAAGGTATTGCTGGAAATTTCAAGAGGCAACGGCAACTCCCTGCGTCCGACTGGGCTGAGTGCCTGAATGCTCATTCTTTGAGTATTCAGGAACGTAAAGCTCTAATGAGGGAGTGTCCTGCCCTCCCTTATGACCAACGTTTATCTATTCTTCAAATGCAAACACTGGCACAGAGAAGAACAATGATTTGGTATTCTTCCACCAAATAATAACAGGTGTCACAGATGCACCAGACCTACTATGTTCAGTTTTTTTTAATTATCGGGGTGGAGGTTATAATCTTCGTGGACTCGACTTGATTAAAGTCCCAACACATAGGACCAACTATGGGATGAATGAGCCATTGACACGTATGGGTAGACTTTTAAATTGGAATTCAAACGTTTTTGATTTCAATATCAGTAAAATTAAATTAAAAAATGTACTTAAAACCAGTGTTCCACGCTCTTAAATGTTTTTTCGTTTATTGTTATGTTCTTGTTTTGTATTGACGTAATATTATATGTTATATTTTCATGTTGTACTTGTGTTAGTGTTATTTGTAATAGAGTTTGCCTACTAACAACTAACACTGCACTAAATGATGAGCCGGTGGTATAACACAGTTTTCTGTGTTGGCAAACCATTGGTCGCAAGACGGAGCTTGCTATAGGCTCTCTTCGACCAATTCTGATAGTGTGTTAAAATTCTTCCTTATTCGTAAATAAATAGTAGCTACTTAATATTAATTTTATAAAGAAGAAAATGCAAGCAATATGTAAAATATTATTTTTGTTTTGTTTTTGTGGACTTTGTGGATTAGAGCCAAATTAAATAAATTGTATGACCTTTAGTGCAAAATGCGTTTCGCCCGAGCACGATAGTTGGGCTCATCAGTTAGATGCTATCGTACCCTTCTAAGATGCAATATTTGTAAATGTAAAGAATTATGTACTACCTAACTAAATTTTTATTTTAAATTTTATTCAATAATACTATTTATGAAATTTTATATTATTATACATAATAGGTACGTAAAATAATTCTATGGTCCTAATTTCATATTACAATTAAAAAATGTTTGGTTAAAATGACCATAAAAATGTAACTAAAGTTTTTTTTTTAATCAAAATGTTGGAGTTATCCATGCATATGATGTTGTTTTGAACGCATATAATTTTTCAATACATTTTGATTTTTCAAAAAAATATAATAACATGGGTCATAAAAACATCGTTACGATTTCTTTAAATTTACTATTATATTTGTTAATCCAATATATTTCAATATTATTGCACATCGCAACATTACCTAATTACTTAGAATTGGATTTAAGACAAATGATATATCTTTTGAATCTATTAACCCAAAAGTTAGATTTTGTACTTTTGTACCTATGGACCTATATTGTTTTGACCCAACTATCAATATATAATTTATCACAACACTCGTAATTACACCCGCACACAGTGCTGCTTTATAAAATCGTATTGGAAAATATCGTTAAAAAATAATTTATTTTATCATTCATACATTTTTAAAACCAAATTATTCCAATATTTTCAATTCAATTGTATTTAAAACCAATTTTAACATTATCTTATATTAATGCATAAGAACTTAGAGTTTGTCTGAGTAAGTTAATATTGTCGACATTTTGAATAACCAATGGAGTATTCCACTGAAAGCTAACGTATTTCATTCAAATATTATCACACATTTATTGAATATTTTATTAAAATAAATCGAGTTGTATTTTCGACCAATAACTAAGAGCAATAGCTCAGTAGAATATTCACTCAATTTGTCTAAATCATTCAATTAAAAAAGTTCGCGTTTCTTCTAAATTCGATTGGGTTTTCATAATGATGAACTATGTAAGTTTGAAGAAAATCGATTCAGCTTCTATTATTGCAATGCTGAGTTTAATTAGAATCCTAAGTTCAAATTGCTTGTAGGTATTACTTTACCAAGCTTAACCTAAATACATACCTACCTACATAACAATATAGGTAGGTACGTAATTGAATACTCCATTGGCAAGTAAAAATAAAGGCGCAAAATTTTAAACGATTTAGTAATATGTTAAATCATTTTAAGTATGATACTAGGTTAAAAAGAGGATTTTGCATATTTTAAACGAGTTCAGTATCGTACTATCTGATTAACATTTTACTAAGTTAAGACCACCAAATGGCTCCTTTAAATTTTTAGTATCGCGTACTAATTCCAATTGTCATCTGATAGTAAATATATCAGTTTTGGACCCGGGTGCCAGGTTCGAGTCCTGGTGATGTACAATTTTTGTTTGTTTTTTTTGTTGTAAATAATGAAGTTTAAAAGATGAAAATATAAACATCGAATAGTTATTTAGAGCACATTTTGGGTTTTCATCAGCATATAATCAATTTACAAATAATAAACACAATAATTGTGTTCATCAAAATTCAAACCCTACAAATGCTTTGCTTTCTTCTTATTAGCATTTTACTAGTTAACAAAAGGTTTAAAATTTATGAAATGTTAGTAGGCTACTATGTATGTATATAGTAAATTGTTAGCTAGTATCGCGTTAAGGCCTTAATAATAGGTTTCTTTCTAATTTTGCGCCAAAGATTTTTGTTTTATTTTGTTTGTTTTATTTTCGAACCTACCTAAATTTAATATTTATTTATTTGTTTTGTTTTTATTTTAAATTATCTACATATGTTCTAATATATAGGTACTTTACATTTTATTAATATTTCTTTTCCGATAAAGTTTTATTACCTACCTACCTAAATAAAGACCTTAAATTATTTAAAAATAAAAAAAACAAAATAATTTAGGGGGTGGCCGTGGCGCGATAGTTGTGTGTTCGCCTGTCAACCTCATGGTCACAGGTTCGATCCCTGCCGTAGTCTATGTCTTCTTATTTTCCATTAAGACCAATTCTAAAAATAATTGTCATACAATGAGTTGCTGGTTTACTCATTACATGCTGTTTAGGCATAACACTAACAACATGTGATTGAGTAAAACTAGTATACCGATACAATATGACAAAAGAATAAAAAAATTAATGCGAATTATAAGGGACATCGATAAATAAGACACGGAAATTTCTCCGCATTAGTTCAGCCGCCATCCCTGGAGATAAAATCTGACACATCAACCACCTACAGTCTCCGAATATCACGCCACACATCTTTCCTATCATTCTCTCTCTTCCTTAACCTCACCCTCACGCCCGCGCTGTGTTGAAACATTTAAAGGGTATTCATAATCCCTTGAGCGCGTGTAGATTATAAAAAAAAAAAAAAAAAAAAAATTTGAACATAACAGCAAATCACCTAGAAGGGAGGTAATAGCAGTAACATGACGTAGTTTAATGGCCATATACCTACCTACATATATACATCACTCACATGTAACCTATTTAAATAAAAAAAATTAGTTAGGTAGCTATGTATGTATATACCTAACCTAGGTACATTTGTCTTTTGTCTTTTACTTAATAGATGTTAATTTACCTACCTACGATTTTTTGAGCGCGCGACTGGGCCGCTTTTGGTAAAGTACCTACCTAATGACATCAACCCTAAAAAAAAGATTAATAAATAAATACCTACTAAAAATTTGTTAGAATAAATTCTTATTGTAACCTACCTATTTAAGATTTGTATTGTTTTCTCAAAACCAACAAAACCAAATCATAAAATAACTAAAATCGAAACCATTGTATGTAGGTATGCACATCAAAACTACCCCAACAATTGAGTACGAAACTTATAATACCATTGTACATAATGCAGAACCTACGATAAGCGATGGAAGTAACAAAATTACTTCAAGCAAAACGAAAAAAAATCCAGTCATATGGTATCTTATATTTGTATTACTCTTTGCCGTATCCTCATATAAAATAGAATAGTCGAAAAAATACACCACATTTGTCTTTCTCCCTTATACTCATTATTGTTATAAGAACAGAAATAAAACTACCTCATCTATTCCTTTTACCTCTTTTTTCTTCTACCCTAGTCATCAAACTAATCTCTGTAGAACTGAAAACAGCAACACAGACGACATCTACAACTTGGCAAATGAAACCAATTTTAGTGTTCCATAGTAGTACTATAGAAATGTATATACAATGGCATAATTAGCGATGATATAATTGGTAAACTGTGGCTCCGCCACAGATAATTAACATTGCCCTCATGTCGCAAGATGGAAAAACGGAAGCTGAAATTACTTCTCTGGCAACTAAAACTTGGGAAGCTTCGGCCACAGTAGGTGGAATTTCAGAAATACGTACAAGCACCAGACAAACTTCTTTTTTTTTCTGAAGACCAAATCCAACTTCGGTCTGAAATAATTGAACTGAAAGCCGTGGTACACCAACTTTCTAGTAGGATTAGTAGACAAAGTTTACGATCACAGCAAATTCGAACATAAGCATTTCAAGGAAAAGGCAAAGGTCTTGAAGTAGATCAGGTATCTGCTGGTTTCATTCAAAGTTTGGATCTAATACCCGAAATTTTTCTAGCCCTTGCAACTTCAGGAAAATGATTCTTCAAGTAGTGTTAATAAAAATGAAAAAAAAACTAAACGAACCACCTGTTTACGCGGCACAGTTCGGTTTGATCTCTACAAGCAAAGCCATCTTTTTATTATTATTATTATTATTATTATTATTATTATTATTATCATTATTATAATTTCTGTTATTATTATTATTATTATTATTATTATTATTATTATTATTATTATTATTATTATTATTATTATCATTATTATTATAATTCTTTATTAATTACCAAATTATTATTTATATTTCCTAAGAATACGGACATGGCAATTTTGCCGTCTGTCGGATGTGACATTTTAAAATGAAATTTTACTCAAAGTAAAAAAAAAATAATACGACATATATAAGCGGTCATCCTCCATCTTTCATCAAGTGGATATCCTCGTATCCTGAAGATAGGTTATATCAAGTCAAATTCAGAAATTCTTACTCAAGACCCTTTATTGCCAAAGCAGGTGTTCCGCAGGGAAGCCATCTTGGACCATTACTCTTTACATTGGTTATTAATGATGCTGCTCTTTGTGTAGGCAATAAGGAAATTCTTATCTTTGCAGACGATATGAAGATTTATAAAAATATATCATCTTCAAAGGATCAAACTCTATTGCAAGAGGATATTAACCACTTTGCCTAGTGGTGTGGAAAGAACAGTTTAACCCAAAAAAATGTCAATAAATGAGATTTTCAAAAAAACGGTCGCTTTCTTCTCATAACTATGTTATCTCACGGCACATTTTAACTGGTGTTATAACTGTGAGGGACCTTGGAGTTCTTTTTACGCCCTTTAGACTTTTCTGCCCATATTAATATCATCGTTAACAAAGCCAATTCAATGTTAGGTTTTATGAAGCGTTGGTCCAACGAATTTGTTGATCCCCATTTTACCCTTGCTTTATACAACTGCTTGGTTCGTCCCAATCTTGAGTACGCATCGCAGTTTTGGACTTCTTTTTATGATATTCATATTGAGAGATTAGAATCTGTTCAAATAAACTTTACTCGTTTCGCATTTAACTGGCTTCAGTGGAGTCATCCTTCTAATTCCCCCCTTATGACCAACGTTTATCTATTCTTTAAATGCAAAAAGTCGTACAGAGAAGAACTAACAATGATTTGGTATTCTTCCACCAAATAATAACTGGCATCCCAGATGCACCAGACCTACTATGTTCAGTTTTTTTTTAATTGTCGGCGAGGAGGTTATAATCTCCGTGGCCTCGGCTTGATTAGTTCCAAGACATAGGACCAACTATGGAATACATGAGCCCTTGACACGTATGGGTAAGCTTTTAATATGGAATTCAAACATTTTTGATTTCAATATCAGTAAAATTAAATTAAAAAATCCACTCAAAACCACTGTTCCACGCTTCTAAATATTGTCTGTTTGATATTATGTTCTTGTTTTGTATTGACGTAATATCATTTGTTTATATTTTCAGTTTTTACTTGTGTAAGTATTATTTGTAATAGAGTTTGCCTACTACAATTAACATTGCACTGAATGATGAGCCGGTGGTATAACACAGTTTTCTGTGTTGGCAAACCATTGGTCGAAAGACGGAACTTGCTATAAGCTCACAAGCCAATTCTGATAGTGTGTATATAGTATTAAGAATTTTACGTTTTAATACAATTTTCACGAGTTATAACAAACAATTTAAAGTGATTTGAAACACAAAATAATAAACAAGATGTAGAATATTTTCAAACAAATTTTGAAACACCTATTTAAAAATTTTAAATGAATTGAAACATAAAGGCAAGAAGAAGATGTATGAAGTGTATTTTTTTCAATAAAACTATTACGGTATGAATGACGCCATTTAATGGGTGGCAATGGCGCAGTGGATAAAGTGCTTGATTGCTAACTTAGACGTGTGGGTTCGATCCCCACGCTAGGCGCTTACATAGACGACCTTCTCATAGCTGCTGAAGACGAGGAAGAGCATAAACACCACCTCAGGATTCTTTTTCAAATACCTTCTGATTATGGCCTAAGTCTTAATCCGTCAAAATGTGTTTTGGGTACATCGACTTTAAATTTTCTCAGTCATACTCTTTCTGAGCATGGGAATACTACATCTGAAGAAAGTGTTGAGGCAATTATTAATATGGCACCTCCCACTTCGATTCGACAAATCAAACAATTCAGAATGGTCAATTACTATAATCGCTTCATTCCAAGACTTGCCGCATTGTTGTCACCTATTCACACTCATTTAGTTACTCTACAGATAACAAAGAAAAGCACACTCCATTTCAACTGGCCTCTGAAGCGTTATACTGCTTTTAAGGCAACAAAACAGGCATTATCTGAAGTTACACTGCTCATCCATCCGACAGAAAACGGTTTTTTAAGCAGTGCGACGGACGCGTCCAATATGGCGGTAGGTGCTGTTTTACAACGACAGAATAGAAACAAAGAATGGCAGCCACTGGCTTTCTTCTCAAAGAAACTCAAGCCTTCTGAGCAAAAGTTTTCAGCATTCGATCGTGAGCTCCTAGGTATTGACTTAGCAATTAAACATTTTCGGTGTTTCGTTGAAGATAGAGAATTTGTAGTCTTCACAGATCAGATTGATATGAAGATTTATAAAAGTATATCATCTTCAAAGGATCGAACTCTATTGCAAGAGGATATTAACCACTTTGCCTTGTGGTGTGAAAAGAACAGTTTGAATCTTAACCCGACAACATGTCAAACAATGACATTTTCAAAAAAACGTTCTCCCTCTTCACGGCACATTTTAACTCGTGTTATAACTATAAGGGACCTTGGAGTTCTCCTTACGCCTAATTTAGACTTTTCTGTCCATACATATATCATAGTTAACAAAGCCAATTCAATGTTAGGATTTATTAAAAGTTGGTCCAAAGAATTTGTTGATCCCAATGTTACCCGCCCTTTATAAAACTGCTTGGTTCGTCCTTATCTTGAGTATACATCGCAGGTTTGGAGTCCTCTTTACGATGTTCATATTGAGAGATTAGAATCTGTTCAAAGAAACTTTACTCGTTTCGCATTGAAATGGCTTCAGTCTAGTGATCCTTCTAATGCCCTCCCTTATGACCAACGTTTATCTATTCCTCAAATGAAAACACTGGCACAGAGAAGCACAAATAATGATAATATCAGGTGTCACAGATGCACCAGACCTACTATGTTAATTTTTTTTTAAATTAAACTATGGGATGCATGAGCCCTTGACACGTATGGGTCGACTTTTAAATTGGAATTCAAACACTTTTGATTTCAATATCAGTAAAATTAAATTAAAAAATCTACTCAAAACCAGTGTTCCACCCTCCTTAATGTTTTTTTTTATTTATTGTTATGTTCTTGTTTTGTATTGACGTAATAATATATGTTTATATTTTCATGTTGTTCTTGTGTAAGTGGTATTTGTAATAGAGTTTGCCTACTAACAACTAACACTGCA
Organism: Philhelius pedissequus; assembly: GCA_910595825.1. Classification (NCBI taxonomy): domain Eukaryota; kingdom Metazoa; phylum Arthropoda; class Insecta; order Diptera; family Syrphidae; genus Philhelius; species Philhelius pedissequus. The sequence goes on from OU343164.1 coordinate 31,344,663, forward strand.
TTAAATGATGACCAGATGGTAGAACACAGTTTTCTGTGTTGGCAAACCATTGGTCACAAGACGGAGCTTTCTACAAGCTCTCTTCGACTAATTCTGATAGTGTATTAAAAAAAACCTTCAACAAATGCCTTGATGTCCAAAACTTAGTGAACCACATGTCAAACTAGACAAATGGACTATACATCTCAATTTCCGAGTGATATACGTCACATTCGCGGTAAAGAAAACGGAGTGGCCGATCTCCTTTCACGTAGTGGTAGTAATTAGATCAATTCTATAACTTTTGATCTGAAGCTAATTTCGAAACTACAGGATGGTGGTGAAGAGCTTAAATTATTTATTTCAGGTAATACCAATCCTTCTACCAAAATTAAATTAAACATATTCAAAATGCCTATCACTAACGCAGAGATTTGGTGTGAAACAAGCACTGTAACAAAACGTCTATTTGTTCCCCAAAATTTACGAACTCATTTTCGACTCCTAACAATCTTTTACATGAAGGCATTCGAGCTACGCGTAAAAGAATTACATCAAAGTACTTTTGGCTATCTATAAATAAAAATTGCAACTTATGGGCAAAGACACGTGTTGCATGTCAACGCTCAAAGATATATAGGCATACAAAATCAAAATTCGATTCATTTAAAATTCCAACTCGACGTTTTAAGCATATACATATGGATCTTGTAGGTCCACGTACCCCGTCTAATGGATGCTCTTATATGCTCACCATAGTCGATCGTTTTACTCAATGGCCGGAGGCGGTTGCCATTTCTGACATTTGCGCAACTACAGTCGCCAAGGCATTTATAAACGAATACGTTTGTAGATTCGGTGTTCGAGCTCAAATTACAACCAAACAAGGAACACAATTTGAGTAGAAGTTATTTTCAGCGATAACAAGCATGTAAGGTTCTCATAGAATCCGTACCTCAGCTTACCATCCGCAAGCCAATGGAATGGTAGGAAGACTGCACCGACATATAAAGGCTTCCATTGTAGCTCGAGAAAACACTCTACATTGGAATGATGAGCTTCCACTTGTATTACTGGGTATTAGATCAGCCGTTCTATTTCAATTTCAATTTTATTTAACAAAAAGTGGTATGTACAATAAGATAAATCTTTTATAGTACTTAGGAATAACATTATTTTTTATATTAATTGAGTAATTTAATTATTTAATCAAGTAATTTTATTTATTTATTAATAATTTCTTGTGACATAGGTAATTAAGCATAACAGCATTAAATCACTGTTCAATTAATTGTTTTGGAAGGGAGTAGGAAGATAGAACAAAATTATGGTTGAGTTGTAAGTGCAGAAAAGTAAAGGCAAATAGCAAGTTTGAATTTATTGCGGTTAAATATTAATTTGATTGAAGGCGGGAGCGAGTTGCAGAGTTTGACAGCACGTATGAAAAATAAACGGGACGAGTTGAGGTAATTACTGAGATGAGGAATGCTATTTATATTTCTAGGAGAGCGATTGAATGAAAGCCTGGTAAATAAATATGACGGAGTCCTGAGTAGAATTAATTTGTGTAAGAATAAACAATTCCGTGCATTGATGTATTGCTGTAAAGTGCAACCGAGCAGATTTTAAGAGAATATGGAGACATGGTCTACGCAGCATGTATACATAACGGACGGCGTCATTAACTGCGACTTGTAACTTCCGCTTCGAAAGTGAATCGAGCTCACTGTATACTATCTCAGCATACGATAATATGGGCATAACTAGAGATAATATTAGTTTGCGTCGGGCCTCGACTGACATAAAGTATGCTGAATGCCATAGCTTTCTCAAGCACCCGTATATGCGACCGATGACAAAGTTAGTGTGTTTGTATCATGATAGATGGCGGTCAATTACAAATCCAAGGCTAGAACAGTGATCGACTGCTTTAATTTTGTTGTCTCTTAACCATATTTATGGTAAAGTACTAAGATCGAACTTCCTTTTACATATTGCAATAACTAAGGATTTAGTAGGATTTATGAGCACACAATTGTTGATAGACCAATTGTTAATTTTGCTGAGATCCCCATTGATAGAGTGAGACAATTCCTCAAGCTGATGATAAGGCCTAGCCAGATGAAGCTGAACATCATCGGGGTATAAGTGCACCGAAACATGTGAGCAACACGAGGGCAGATCATTGATGAACATGCAAAAGAGTATAGGACCAAGGATCGATCCCTGTGGGACTCCTTGTGCTACAAGTCTTCGATTTGAGCATTTCCCGCCAGAGATGACTCTTTGCAGTCTGACGTTTCTTTACAATGAGAAGAACTCTGGCAATTTTCCACGAAACAGGAAAAGTGGAAGTCACGATGCACCAGTTAATTATATGAGTTAGATGGGTAAGAATAAGTGGCAAAATAAGTTTGACGAACTGGATTGGTACACCATCTTCTCCGATAGAGTCAGATCTGATGGGCTTCACACATTTCATAACGTAACACATTTCTTCGTTGACTACTTCAAAGTCCTCTGGTCATGGGACTCCTCTAATTGAGGTGTTGGAACTAGAGGTAATTGAGGTGTTGACCTCATGCACATATTCACCGGCAGAAACAGCATCAACAACAGAAATATCTAAGGAAAACTGATCGTATAATTGCACGAGTGAGTAATCAGGAACAATAATCAGATCCAGGAGACTAGGAGGGCAGTTGGGAGCGAAGCGTGTGGGATAAGTGATGTTTACAATACTCATTCCCACCAATGACACAGAATCCTTAATTTGAAAGGCGCGATAATCTTGTTTGAGCAAGTCAGCATTGAAATCACCGCATACTTTTATATGCTCAGAGATAGCACAGTATTCACTAAGAACAGAAAACAATGGAACAGAAGAACAGTAGCGATTATTTTTATAAACGCATGACATTAAACATTTAGTGTAGAAGTCACTAACTTCAATAATAATGTATTCGCAACTTGAGCCACTAGATTGGCAATAATTTTGGCTTTAATGGACGATTTTACATAAATTGCAACACCTCCGCCAACAGTCTCGGTGATTCTATCATTTCTAAATAGATTGAAATTAGCGATTTCATTCAACTGATCACAAAAATTAAGTTTGAACCAAGTTTCACTCACACAATACAAGAACAGGAAAATAAGTAATTTAAATAATCGAGTTTGCAAACATTAAGACTACGTGCATTTAGATAACAAACTCTTAGGCCATCACAATGTTTAAAAATAATATTTACTAAAGTTGTAGATGAACAAAACAATATGTATGACAAATCGACGTACATTTTAATGTATGTACGTTTACATACTGTTGTGTTCATCTACAAGAGAATTTAAGCTTCCCAATATAAAACACTGACGAGCCGGAAAAAGAAAACCAAAAAATAAATAAAGACTTAAATTGCAATGTATAACTAAACTAAGTTACAGATTACTAGGGAGTGGAGAAATAGGAATTAAAGGAACAAAGATTGTCAAAAATAAAACTGATGTAATAATAATAAATTAAATAAATATGAGTGAATTAAATACAAAAGAATAATTTAAATATAAAATAATAATAAAGCTTACTATAAGATAAAATGTATGTACAATAAGAAATCATGTGGGAGTCGCAGTCACAGTCGTAGCAACAGCAGCAGTGGCAAGCAGATCTTCTAAGCTTTCGATGAGTGAGCTTTTGCCATTGGGTGTCTTCTTCATATACACGTTTCCTTGTTTAGTGTGCACATCAAAGAGTTGTTTCTTACGTTTTAAGCCCAAAGCGCTGTTCAGAAGAAATCTAGTTTGTCTCGTCAGACTCTCGTTGAGGTAACAGCTGTTTCTGGAGATGGAGACATCGTCACTCTGCTTGCGGTAGTGGGCGGCTGACATCAGAACTGAGTTCCTCTCATAAGAGTTCGCGAATTTGATGACGATTGGAGATGATGATGATGATGATGATGATGATGATTGGTTGTTACTAAATTTTTTTTTATGCGAAAAATATCTGTGAGATTAGCCGGCTTGCATTCGATTGTGTAACAAAGTCTATTGAACAAGTTGGTGAGGTTCTCATCTGGGCGGGCAGGTATACCGAAAAGTAAGGCATCACAGGAAACTTCTTTTTTTTTTTTGCAAATCATTGCATTGTTTTTGTAAAGTTGTCATTACGGCATGTCGGAGTTGAGCATTTTCATTGAAACTCTCTTCAAGTTGATTGACACGATTAATGATATTGGTGACAGTTTTGTTTTTTTTCATCAAATCGTTTGCTCCAGCTAGAGTAGACTTCCTCGATCTTATGAAGAAAGTCAGTCCGAAAGGCAGAAATCTCATTAGTGAAACTGAGACGGATTGAGTCGGTTTGTTTGGACAACTGTTCCATGAAAACATCAGAAGTGAGGGTTGCATTACTGAGAGTAGCATCAGAGTAAGTGGGAGAGGGTGGAGAAGCCATTCATCTTATCTTATTAACTGTTGATCTTGTTTGTTTTTGTTTTTGGACTTTAGCGTACATGTAGATGAGGGAGAGAAATTATGTTGGCTCTTATAGGTTTGATAGCAAGAGGTGATTTAAATTGGGTTAAATGAAATGAAATGATATGATTTTAAAACTTTAATCACATGAGTAATAAAGAAAAATGATGGTGATTAGATAACTGATAAACTGTACACTGTTTTGAAATGGTACAAGACATATCACACAAGTTTAGCTCACTAATTCTGGACTGATCTCTGACGCACGTCTTATTCAAACATCATTTCGATTTGAACTGTTAGAGAGGATATCTTGGCTGTTCAGCAGCATAGTTGGTATACGGCCAACACTGAAAGTTCCTGGAGAATATTTCAGTACCAAAATGGTTGAAAATACCGATCCGTCTAATTTTGTTAATCAGATCAGGCAAACCATGCATTCTGCAATCCGCACAGGTACAGAAATTCTGTACAGTCTAACATAAATGCACCCAAATCTCTAAGTACTTCAGGTTATGTATTTTTAAGAGTCGATAGAGTTCGACCTGTTTTAACAGCTCCATATGAAGCCCCATTTAAAGTAGTGCGCAAACTTGCTAAGCAATTCATAATTGTTATGAATAACAAAAATATATCTGTTTCAGTTGATCGATTGAAACCGGCGCATGTCCTCGCACATGAACCAAATTTGGCTGAAAGAAAAAAGTAACATTCGCATAAATTTTGCTATCATTAGTAATTTTGCTCGATAATTAATTATCTCGGACGCTTGCACCTGGAAGGGGAGTATGTAGTGGTCACACTGTACTTCCTAAAACAGCGTCATCTTATATCGCTCACATATCTTTAGTATGTCATTGCAAGATCGTAAGCCAACAACTCCATGCAGTCACAGCTTACACAATAGTTAGAGGCTTACCATTAAGTCAGTCGTTGTTGATTCGTCTTATAACTTACAACCCAATAAATTTAAAGAGTTTAGTCATGAGTAATAAAGTATCGAATATGATGTAGATTAAGGACTTAATAAAAATTCATTTTATGTGAAACAACAAAACATTATTTGTTTCACTCTCTATAAATATCAGCTCCACTCCACAACTAAGAGCACTTGCACTTGCAAACGAAGATATATGGGATCCTGGGAAATGATAAAATAGACTATGTTGGGGACTACGTGTACCTGTGACAAATGATATCGTTTGAAAAACAAAGAGATAAACAAATAACGAATATCAAATGGATGGAAACAGTACTGTAGTTTAAACGAAATATTGAAATCGACAACGAAATAAATAAAATAATGCGACTTATTAGAGACATAAATAAATAAGACACGGTAATTTTCTCCGAAGTAGTTAAGTGCCATCCCTGGGGATAAATCTGAGACAACAACCAGTCTTAGTCTCAGAACATCGCGCCACATATCTTTCCTATCCTTCTTTCTCTTCTTTCACCGGATGCCCGCGCTGGCTGTGTTAAAAACATATAAAGGGTATTCATAATTCTTTGAGCGAAATTAAAAAAAAATAAAATGCACGAATGGATAGTACGAACTTGCTCTTGTAACTAACAACTTTAATGTAGCTACCCACTGACGCTGTCAGTAGGTAGGTAGCCTAGTTATCCTATGCAGGTTTAAAGCCGATGTAGGTAATATTACCGTGATTCTTAGTATAATGAATTTTTAAATGGATGATTCAAGGAATAGTTACATACGAGCCTACCTAGAAATGTATCTATATTTAAATCTAGGTTATGGATTTTAATTATGTAAGTTAGGAGATATATGCATATGTACCTCCAAACATGGATGGAACATAGGTATGTAAATATGTATTTATTATAATGAATATGAAGGATGAAGGTTGGTATGTAGCTATGTATAAGCATATAACTTTATAATTTATGTGCAATGCATACATAAGATTCATGTTATTTTTAAAGGCACATAATATGTATACAAATTGAAACGCCGTTTTAAAGATAATTTTAATATACATATAAAATTCAAATTTAAAAAAAATTCTGTCACTGATTAAAAAAAAAATGTATTTATTTTTTAAAAATCGAAAAACTTTTGTTAAGAAAATTTGGGTATGCAGTTTTATTAACAATCTTAGGCAGCATTTTTTTTCAAAAATTTATTTTAATAAAAATATGAAAAGTGGTTCTATGGGAAGTACCGTTAATAAGTACACAAAAAGAATTATTTGTATACTTAAAAGTGAACTGTACTAATTTAAGAACACACAATATTTTTTATAAAAATTCTGGGTGCCGTTTTCAAGAAATACGTTTTTTTCTCAACGGTTTTTTAACATTTGTATGGGAGGTACCGTTGTTTCTTATTTTAGAAAAAATTGTTTTTTTTTACCTCTTCAGAATAATGTCAAAACCTACTAAATGCGAAGTTTCGAAAAAATCTATTGAGTCGTTTTCAAAATTTTGAATTTTCAAAAGCAAATTAATTTCCAATTTTTTTTTTCGAAAAATTTTGGTACACAATAGGGTTTAAGCTTTCTAGGAGCTTGTGTAAATAAAATCAAAAAAATCGGATTAACCGTTTCTGAGAAAATCGAAAACCAAAAAAATGGCTCTACTAGAGGTACCAAAAATAACAATTTTTTTCCAAAAAAAATATTAAAAGGTACCCTTTCATTTCATTAATTTTTGAGAAAAATAAGATTTTTATTTTTGGCCAAAAAAAAATGTATGGGAGCTACTGTTATTTGTCGTCTAAAAAAATTTAAAAAAAACGTGTGGGCATATTACCGAAAAAACAATATGTACCAAGTTTGAAGCAAATCTATCAAAGCGTTTAGGCTGTAGACACGAGGACAGACAGACAGACCGACAGAATGACAGACAGACGGCATTGTTGAACTCACTATTTTGGTGTTCTCTTTGATCGTAATGTCAGGTTTGATTGTTAGAAAACATTTTTTTTTTTTACGAATTAATAACTTGCCTTATAGTACCTATAATCGCAAGTAGAAGCAGTGACACAAGAAAATACGTAATCGACTCAACAATACTACTTGTTTTGACGTACGGGCTGCATTATTTTTATTATTTTAAGGAACCATTTGTAAAACTTTAAAAATCGACAAAATAAAGCTTCAAAAAATAATAATAATAATAATAATAATGTAAGAGATAGAACTAAGATAGGACTAGCAGTCAATGAGGCCAAAACGAAGTGCCTGCTGTCCACAAAAAGGAACACACAACACAGGCGGATTGGACAAAACGTCACAATAGACAGGTACAACTTTAAGATATAGTTAGAGACTTTGCCTACCTCGGATCCGCTATAACATCTAACAATAACATCTCTTTAGAAATAAAGCGAAGAATAACTCTTGCCAATCGCTGTTCCTATGGGCTAGGATTTTCTTTCTTTTCTTTTCTTTTCTTTCGAAAAACAAAGGGGACTCTTTATATGACTCTGATCATCCCAGTCCTGCTCAATGGCGCGGACACATGGACTCTACCAAAAGCGGATACAGATATCCTTAGTTGTTTCGAGCGTAAGGTTCTTCGCAAGATGTTCGGCCCTATCTGCGTTAACGGGATTTGGAGAAGAAGGTTCAACCACGAACTATACGAGCTGTAAAGCGCCATTGACCTGGTACAAAAAATACGTATATCACGTTTAAGATGGCTAGCTCATATAGAGCGTATGAACGCAGGATCTTCGATTCCAACCCAGAGGGAAGACGCAGTCAAGGAAGACCTCGCCTAAGGTGGCGCGCTCAAGTGGAAGATGACCTCAACCAACTTGGAATGCTTAACTGGAGGCAGCTAGCCAAAGACCGAGCTAGCTGGGGAGGCATGTTGGTTGAGGCCCAGGTTCGCCCCGAACTGTAGCGCCAATTAAGTAAGTAAGTAAATAAGTCAGAGATAGAACTATTGGCAGGAATAATGCTATTGCCAATATATCATCCATTAGATAATTGTTGGAAGAGACATATACTGGTCACATTAACTTCTTTAAGAACAGGGACTCCGATTTCAGATCTAGGTGGGATAGTGACTAAATGTGAAGGGATTAAATCATATTCGATTATGAACTTTTAAAGGAGAATGTAAGCATTTTAGTCCTGTAGTCGCTTTGAGCTTTATGATCATCTAGATAATTGTTACCGATGATTCCGTCAGTGCTTATAGGAAAGTTTTTATCTACAGCTCAAAAGGGCTAAGAAAAAGTAATATTTTTGGGTAGGTTTATGCGTAAGTATATAACACCCTTAGTACGAATCACGGTATCTGTAATACCAGATAATGAATGAATAATATTTGAGTCAATGGATAGTCCTGGTCTTAATTTATCTATCTTAATCAGATACATTTCGCTACCACCAGGGGGTGGCCGTGGCGCGATAGTTGTGTGTTCGCCTGTCAACCTCATGGTCACAGGTTCGATTCCTGCCGTAGTCTATGTCTTCTTATTTTTCCATTAAAAACCAATTCTAAAAATAAATGTCATACAATGAGTTGCTGGTTTACTCATTACATGCTGTTTAGGCATAGAACTAACAACATGTGATTGAGTAAAACTAGTATACCGATAAAATATGACAAAAAGAATTAAAAAATTAATGCGAATTATAAGGGACATCTATAAATAAGACACGGAAATTTCTCCGCATTAGTTCAGCCGCCGTCCCTGGAGATAAAATCTGAGACAACAACCACCTACAGTCTCCTAATATCGCGCCACACATCTTTCTTATCATTCTTTCTCTTCCTTAACCTCACCCCCACGCCCGCGCATTTAAAGGGTATTCATACTCCCTTGAGCGCGCGTAGATTATAAAAAAAAAAAAACCATCGATGAGAAATTTCGAAGTTTGAGGATTTAGCATTTATTTTATTATTTACGTTTATATGAAAGATGTAGCGAGATGAAATTAAGTTTGGGTCCGAAGCCTGATACTGGTTAAGGCCTCTAAATGGTCGTCCGAATGCTTATTTAAATTTTGATTTGTTGATGAAAATGGATTCGAGTTATTTTGTTTTTTTTATTGTTATTGTATTCCCATTTCTTACACTCGTTTCTGTTTATAAACTTAATATTATTGTATGAAGTGATTGAAAAAAAAAATCCTTTATTGACTACAGCAAATCAATTTTAAAAATTGAAAATAGAAATAAAAACACCAACGAATTTATTTAAAAAACAATTTTAATTGTATGCATTTCGAGCCGACATGCAGCCCATCATCAGCAAATTTCAATCGTTACTAACACAAAACTTATCAAAACAAAAATTAAACAATACAAACAAACTTTGAAATTTACGTTAACATTTTAACAAATATACATGAAATCATGCTAATGAAAATAATGGAGAGTCTATATTCCCATTGTATGTGTTCATCACATTTTTTGATTTAAATATTAGAAGAGACTCAAATGCATCTAGTTTTCTTTGGTTGTGTAGATTTTTAAGCAACCGAACACTCTCTTCAAACGTCGATGCTGTGCGGTGGTTCATTTTTGTCACAAGAAGAAGACATGAGCAGCGACTGATGAGCTATTTAGTTGTTTATTTTATATACTCAACAAAACAAACAGAACAAAAGCTGATTTAATTTTTCTGAAACAATGTAAAAAACAAAAGATAATACCATCTTTTATTAAAATTCGGTGTAATATTTCTAATTCAAGAACAAATAAAATTATAAAAATGGCGGAAAAATCGTGGTTAAAAAGTGAAATAAATTTCCATTATAGTAAATTAAACGAGACACAATTAAAACTATATGAACTACAATTGGAACTGACGAAAGGTTTAAACGATTACGAATTTTTCGATTTTATTAAAAAACAAAATATAATTATTGATATTTCAAACAACACATTTAAGAATAAACAAATTATACAAAACCAAAAACTCAAAAATCAAAAAATAAAGCAAAAAATTAACACAATAAAAATCGAAGTAAAACCACTAGATAATTTAGTTATAAACCAATCATCCGCCCAGTTTGAAGCTGAAGAACTTGATTTATTGAACAAAGGACTTAGCTATTGTGGATATTGAATCGGCGATCCAATTTAAGTCAACCGAATCCAAAGAAAAAATTCGAAAAGCAGCCAAAAAAGTTATTAAAAAAGTAAAATCAACTAAAGTTTCAGAAGAACAACAAAAATATAGAAATATAATCAAAAAGTTAAAACAGAAAGATGTATACTACATGAAAGCCGACAAAGGTAACAACATTGTCATTTTGGACAAGCTTAATTATGAAGAAAGAATGATGAATTCAATCACTGAAGATGGCTTCACGATCGTGAAGAAATCACCGTTAAATAAAATGGTAGATGACGCAAAAGGAATCATCAAGGAAATCTGCGAAACATTCAAAATCAATAAATATAAATTTATTGTTTCAAATCCTGAAGTACCAAAGATGTATGGCTTGCCAAAAGTTCATAAACCAGGGGAGAAAATGCGCAAAATTGTGTCAAACATTAATTCCCAGCTTGTTAATGTCTCAAAATGGTTAGTGGATGAAATGAAGATGTATGGAAGGTTTGAAAGTGCTAGTGTAGTGAACACCTTTGATTTCGTTGATAGAGTAAAAGAAATAAGCCTTAAAGATGACGAAACCATGATTTCATTTGATGTTCAAGCTTTATTTCCAAGTATTCCAGTCGACGTAGCTATAGAATCTTTAAAATTACATCTAGAGACCAAAAATATAGAAGAAAATAAAAAGAAAGTATACATGAAAGCAGCAAAAGTTTGTATGTCCCACAACTGTTTTGTTTTTCGGGATAAATTTTACAAAAATGATCATGGAACTACCATGAGAAATCCCTTGTCACCATTTATCGCTGAAGCATTTATGTCTAAGTTTGAAATGGACCTCCAAAACGAAGGTTTATTACCAAGGATTTGGTTGAGATATGTTGACGATGTCTTTAGTGTTATAAAAAAGAACGCAGCAAATGACACCTTAAATCTGGCATATACGAAATCAGCTGTAAAGACTGCAACAAAAAATATATAGGGCAGACGAAACGGAACATCAAGACGAGATTCAAAGAACATATGAGTTGTATAAAAAATAAACAACTAAATCGCACAGTATCGGACCGTTTGAAGAGAGTGTTCGGTTGCTTAAAAATGTACACAACCAAAGAAGGCTAGATGCATTTGAGTCTCTTCTAATATTTAAATCAAAAAATGTGATGAACACAGACAATGGGAATATAGACTCTCCATTATTTTCATTAGCATGATTTCATGTATATTTGTTAAAATGTTAACGTAAATTTCAAAGTTTGTTTGTATTGTTTAATTTTTGTTTTGATAAGTTTTGTGTTAGTAACGATTGAAATTTGCTGATGATGGGCTGCATGTCGGCTCGAAATGCATACAATTAAAATTGTTTTTTAAATAAATTCGCTGGTGTTTTTATTTCTATTTTCAATTTTTTAAATTTTTTTGCTGTAGTCAATAAAGGAATTTTTTTTCAATCACTTCATAAACTTAGACTACAATATCGGTTAAATACTTTTAAGTGATAAATTTGAAAGTTCAATTATTAATATTATTGTTTTACCTAAACTAAAAGCCCGAATATAATCTATTAAATATTGTGGCAACCCAAACTTAAAACGCTAATAATTAGATTTATTAAATTTTATTTTGGCCCAATTAAAAGGTAATATACTTCCCTCTGTCATAATTTCTTTTTACTTGCGATTATAGGTAAATACTATAAGGCAAGTTATGCATTCATTGAAAAAAAAAGTTTTGAGATAACAATCAAACATGACATTACGATGATAGCGAAGACGAGAAAAGATGGTCTAAAAATCCTGTCCGTCTGTCTGTCTGTAGAACGATCTACAGCCTAAACGGCTGAACCGATTTGGTTCAACCTTGGTGCTTAGATTTTTGGATCGTTGTTTTAGCCCCAAAAATAACGATACTTGCCATACAAATTTTTCTACCATTTTAATTATATCGAAAACGGCTCTAACGATTTTAATAAAAACTGGTGTGTGTACTATTTCGGATATGGTCTATATTTTGGCCAAACACTTTTTTCAAATATTTTGTTATTAACGGTACCTGGCATACAACCATTTTATTGATTTTCGAATTTCTCATAAACGGCTCAATGGATTTCGATCAAAATTTTTATACAGGAGTTACTTCAAATTCTTAACAATACTGGATTTCAAAATTTTCGAAAAATAGTTTTTTCGGATTTTTGAAAAAAAAAATATATTTTTTTGAAAATTCAAAATTTTGAAAACGGGGGACGATTTTTTTCTGAAATTTTGTCTTTGAATTTATATTATTAAATATTTCAAATTTCCATACCAATTTTTTTTTGGAAAATATTTGAAAATGTTTATATATAAAAAATTAAGTGAAAAACGACTTTAAAAATACATTTATCCGTTTCTATTAAGAATCTTTTGCATATAATGTCCTAGAACGTAGGATCAAGTACGTGCGAACCAGTCCTGCATTTTATTTGATGGAAGTTGCTCCTTGTTTTTCTTTAGATGGCATTGTTCTATGTTCTGTCCCGACTTTTTGCATGAAATAGATTTTCTGGATTTGCTTTGTGATGAGCTAGTGGAAAATTGTGTAGGATGAGACGAACTCGTTTTCTCTTCTAGGACGGCTTCCGTCAATGTATTAAATCTTGAAGCTTTTATAATTAGTCCTACTCGATAATTAAGCCCTCTTTCGAACGCTTTTAAGGCAGTCTTACGATTAAATGTTTTGATTGTGTCAGCTTTATCTGAGCCTTCACTTGCAATGCAAGCATCATTCAGATTAAATATAGTTTTTTTCTAATTTGTTTGAAAACTGACGAACAGATTCATTCATTCGCTGTTTTATATGAATGAGATCTACTTATAATTGAGATAGAGATGTAGCCTCTAGGAATTGCTGGAGTAGCTTTTCTTTGAGTCTCCCAGTCTTCGAAATCAGTGTACTTAACACATAACTACATTATATGCACTTACAGTCAATTTCGTTTTACTATAAGACGAAGGATGGGTAGTTCTGAAGTAGAGGTCTCTTCTGCGATTAAGTCGCAGGCATTTGTGAATTTATGAAGGTTCGGTCTGTCCCCATTAAATTCAGAAGTGAACTTGAACGCAAAAGATCAATGGTCAACCGCCGTCCAGCGAACATTGTTCTATTAGAAATAAATTTCCAAGTCGAAGTATTACTTTTCTTTAAATTTTTCATTTTATTATTAAATAGTTCTTAAGTTTGATTTAATTCTAAAGTTCTAATTAACTTTCTAACAATGTCCTAAAGTTATACTAAATGTGGTAAACCCGATTGGAAAAGTAGGATGTTGCTAAAAGTTTCACAAGAATTGTACATTGCTATGTGAAAAATCAAAAAATGCATTATTTGCTGATCCCCACTTACTATGGAGATGTGCTTATTGTCTTACTGCAGGTGATTCCCTTTATCAAATTTTAAATTATAATGCAAATAATAGCACTCAAAAGAAAATCTCTGACAATAAATCAACAAAAAAAAAAATCATCAAGATAATACCAATACAAAAAATAACCGATCAAATCAAAACATAGTCAAGGGAAACCGGACCTAAACAAGCAACTAACGGGTGATTTTTTTGCTACTTGGTTTTTGACGTTTATATTTTTGACAGATCACACATGACAAATTCCACGAACATTTGACATTTCGATTCAGTATTGCTTGCCATTTCATCATGAATAGACTTACGCCTGAACAACGTTTGCAAATTATTGAAATTTATTATCAAAATTCGTGCTCTGTGAAAAATGTGTTTCGCAAGCTACGTCCGCAAAATTGTCTTCAGCGACGAGGCTCATTTTTGGCTAAATGGATACGTGAATAAGCAGAATTGCCGTATTTGGAGTGAAGAGCAGCCAGAGGCAATTCAGCAGCTACCAATGCATCCCGAAAAATGCACTGTTTGGTGCGGTTTATGGACAGGCGGCATCATTGGGCCGTACTTCTTCAAGGACGATGAAGGCCGCAGGGTTACGGTCAATGGAGAAAGGTACCGTTCGATGATAACAGATTTTTTTTTGCCGAAAATGCAAGAATTGAACTCGGTCGACATGTGGTTCCAACAGGACGGTGCCACATGCCACACTGCACGCGAAACCATGCATCAATTGAGAGGCGAATTTGGTGAGCAGTTGATCTCACGTTTTGGCGCAGTCAATTGGCCACCACGATCATGTGATTTGACCCCTTTAGACTATTTTTTGTGGGGATATGTTAAGTCTATTGTCTATGGGGACAAGCAAAACACGATTGCTGCCTTGGAAGCCAACATTGAACGCGTCATTGGTGAGATTCCGGCCGAAATATGTGAAAAAGTTTGCCAAAATTGGACCTTCAGAATGGACCACCTGAAGCGTAGCCGCGGGCAACATTTAAGTGAAATTATTTTTAAAAAGTAAATGGCAGAAATTGATTTATCGTTCCAAATAAAAATTTCATTCACTTTTTACAAGTTTCTGTGTTTTTTTGAATTTTCAAAAAACAAGCTCTTAAAAAATCACCGTTTACAATAGTTGAATTAATACAATTAATAGCTGAAAAAAACCGAAATCGCACAAACAACAAATCCAATAGCCTCCGTCATTGTATTTATATTTATATAGTACTAGCATGGAACATGAAAATCTGTTCATCAGCGAGTCTGTTTGTGAACGCGGCGGGGAAATAAAAGAGGGAAAGAAGAGATGAGGTAGTTTTATTTCTGTTCTTATAGCAATATTGAATAAAAGGGAGAAAACCAAATGTGGTGTATTTTTTTGACATCACATTTGTAGTTAGTTTACTATTTTATATGAGGATAAGGCAAAGAGGAATATAAATACAAATAACTTATGAATGGATTTTATTTTTCGTTTTGCCTTAATGTAGCAAGGTAAGTAATTTTGTAACTTCCATCGCTTATTGATTGTTCATACGTGAATACGTCCCTACAATGATACATACGTATTATAACTTTTGTACTGAATTGTTGGGGTAGTTTGGATGTGTACATATATACAATTGTTTGGATTATAGTTATTTTAAGATTTGGATTTGGTGAACAAAAAAAATTATTCTAACAAATTTTAAGTACCTAGGTATTATTTTATTAAGCTTTTTAGAGTTGATGTCTTCCGATATATGGTAGGTACTTCACCAAAAGCGGCTCAGTCGCACTTAAAACAATCGTAGGTGGGTAAATTAACATTTATAATGTATAAGACAAATGTACTTATATACATACCTAACTATTCTTACTTACGATTATAAGTAAGTTATGCATTCGTAAAAAACAAACAAAAATTCTAACAATCAAAAATGACATTACAATCATAGAGAAGCCTATAAAAGTAATCGACAAAAAATGTCTGTCTGTCCGCCTGTATGTATAACAGCCTAAACGGCTTAAGCGATTACCTTCAAATTTGGTACGTGGGATTTGTTTGGCATTCCTCAGACGGGAAATTGAAATTTTATTTTAAGCCTAAAAATAAAGGTACCTGCCATACAACCGTTAAGGAAATGCCTATTTTTCCCATAAAAATGTTTGAGAATTTTTTTGTTAGCTATCATTTAGTAAGAACCAAGTTTACGGGAAAAGTCTATTAACGGCACCTTTCATATAACGGTTTCTTAATTTTTTGGGGCTTTCGGTAACGGTATACATTGGATTTCTCTCAAATTGTATATCTAAGAAGATCTAGGTAGCCAAACTATTTCTGCATATCAAAATTTTGAATAAGTTTTTTTTCTAATTAAAATAAATTTTTGAATGCATTTTATTTTTTGTTTAAATAGATTGTATGTGGGTGATGTATGTCCTAGAAACTAGGTCATGTATCATGTTATAGCTATTATCTACTATAGGTGCTTTGCTGTTATGTTAAATTATTTTATGTTTTTTTTTTAAACATATTTAAGGTTGTTAAGTGTAGGTGGGTATTAAAACTTTAAAATAAGAAAAACTTAAAAAAAACATATTATTAAAACGCAGTATATTAAAAAAAACAGGAATGAATAAGGAAGTTATACACCTTAATTAATAAAGGCTTAGGACTTATTCCATATTGTGTGTGCAAAATGCTAATAATACAACAGAATTTCTGATATTTCACATTTACAAACTTAGTCCTGCGCTAAACCATCGAAGACCGTGTGAAGGAAGGACTGTGTGAAGGAATAAGAATTGACACTAAGATAAAAATTTACTTGGACAGATTAAAATCAAATGCACGACTGGATCGTACGAACTTGCTCTTGTAGCTAACAACTTTAATGTAGCTAAACATTGGCGCTGTTAGTATGTAGATATAAACTATGCAGGTTCAAATAGAATAATAAATTGTTGAATGGTACCTACCAACTATTTTTAATTATTAGGAAGGTAATAGCTACATTTTATGTACATACATACATATATGGAACCTAGGTATGTAAATATGTACATATAATAGTGGAAGTGAAAAATATAGTTGGGTATGTATCAGTGGCGAGGCGTGAATAATTTCAAAAGGTAGGTCGAAGAAAAATTAGTCACCAAAAATTAAATTTCGGAAGTTTACTTGAAATTGTTTCGTTCAGTGCATAAGTTAGTATGAAACCATAAGGTTCAGCAATTTAAACCAATTTATTATACCTTAAGTCATTTAAATTAAATGTAACAATGAGCTTAATGCATAATAAAAGCGGTTTCCAAAAAAAAACTTTTTGGCGGATGCATATACATGTAATAATATAAATTTATTGTTAAGTTAAAAATTTGCGGGAATGTATCACGCAATATTTCGTTTTCTAAATGGTTATGAAGTGCTAAAACGTCAAGTTGTTGAAGAGAAGAAGTTGTATACAAAACTATATGTTCATTTTTTAAAGCTGTAAAATCAAAAAGCCCAGGGCAAAAATTTATTAAAGAAGATATTTTTTAATTTCGATTGGAAACTTCGAAATTATCATATTTTGATTTATTAAGTAAATTTAAAAAATAAATTCGTGAAAGTTTTATATCTTGTATTTATTTGGGATATAATATTGTCCTTTGTTTCTACAAAACGACGTTTATAACGTGTTTTGGAATCAATTTCGAGCAATCCTCGTTTTTTGTGGTGTTTTCACGTAAGTCAGAGCTATGCCAAGACTCAAAGCTTTCGATCTCTCTTTTGCTAATTTTGAACCAATTGTAAAGAAAGTCAGTCTTATCAAAAATTTCAGAAAGAGTATTAAGAAAAAAAAAAGAAAAATCTAGTGCCTCTTATATAATTTACAAGCTCTCGGCAAAGAAAGCGAGTCAATGTTCTATTGGTTGTCTAATATTCTAATAAAAGTTAGAATTATATCTAATCTACAATTTAAAATGGCGTTTATTATCCACGAATGATAATACCGGCGAGTTTCCGAAAACCCAGGCCTTCGTGGGTTGGCTATTTGTTTTAAAAGTTTTGAACATTTAGTTGATTTATTAAAAAAACGGACAATAGTATTAATACTGCCAAGAAAAACTATTAATTCCGATATATTTTTAAGTGATCGGGATAAAACTAAATTTAAAACGTTAGTTAGCCATTCGACAAGCATCAAGGACTTTCTTTTTAACACCACCCACTTCCCCAGACATAGCTGCAGCACCATCGTCAGATTCGCCAATAAGTTTGTCCTTGCAGGAGAATATATCAAGTACATATATTAAAAAATATGCTTTGTCAGCTCATCTGTGTGGCGAGACTCACTAACGTAAAAAAAAAACCAAGAAACTTTTCTTCAATTCCGCCCTCCAAAAGGTACCGTAGAACAGCACTCCAAGCACTTGGAGAGTTGGAAAAAAGGTCAAGGAAACAAAACATTTTATTTAAATTACAACTCCCTGTCAGTCAAGTATATATATATATATATAAGTATACTTTTGTTACTATGAAACTTTAAAATAGGAAACGATAAACCATCTTTCCGTGTTTAATCTACTTTCATTGAAGGTAGAATGTTTTGAAATATTTGAAAACAATCAAATGAACCGTTTTCCAGAAACTCGAAAGCCAAAAAAATGTTTTTATTAGAGGTACCAAAAATGAACATTTTTTTTTTTCAAAGAAAAAAGATTCCCAAAAAGTACCTTTTCCCTTTATTAATGAACTGATTAAAAAAACGGTGGATTATTTTTATTTATTGACTTATGTTGTTATGAGCAGACTCCATAAATATTAGAACACAATTTAAAATAAAAACAAACCAAAATAAATAAATATTAAATTAGAATTTATTCGCAAATAAAACATAAACAAAATAAAACAAAAATCTTTATTTTTAATTGCGATATATTTGGTGTATATATTAAGGCACAATTGGGTAAAGTAATAAGAAAATCTATATGTTAAGATTTTCATAAAACTCAGCATTCCAATGTTAGAAGCTGAAGCGATTTTCTTCAAACTTGGTAGACACATACTTACATAGTTTTGTTTTGTTCATTATTATGAAAATGCAATAGATTGTTAGAAGGAAAGCGAACGTTTTTTAATTGATTGATTTTGCCACATGGAGTGAATATTCTACTATTCTCTTAGTTATTGGTCAAAAATCCAACTCGATTTTTTTTAATAAATGTGTGAAAATTAGTAATAGAAATACGTTAGCTTTCAGTGGAATTCTCCGTTGGTTATTCATTATGACGACAATGTTAACTTACGCAGGCAAACTCTAAGTTCTAGTGCATACAAAAATGAACCATAGAATCATTTTCTTACGATTTTCGAAATTCGCGATTATTTTATTTTCTACTTTCTTTATCGATATGAAACATTTTTTTTTGCATTTTTGAAAAAAGCTAAAAATATTCATAGGCAATTTTCCCAAAAGCTTTTAAAGTCAAATCCAATTCTGGTTGCAGTAGGTGCAGGTGAAATATAATTGTCCTACTTGAAATGGTTTGCTATTAAATGTTTGTTATTAATATATAATGGAAACATTTTTTAATTTTAATTTTAAATGTTTGAAAATGCATACAAAATTTGTATATGTAGGCATTCCTTTCGGATTTATTTACATTATATTTCAATTCAATTTCAAGGCTTGATATATAATTTAATATGTGCACTTCAAATTTCAAATATGTAGGTATGTAGGTATAGAACCATTTTTCATATTTTATACTTTATAATTTTTGAATGAACCGATCAAAATAATTTTTTTAGGTACCAAAAATGAACATTTTTTTTTTTCAAAGAAAAAAGATTCCCAAAAAGTACCTTTTCCCTTTATTAATGAACTGATTAAAAAAACGGTGGATTATTTTTATTTATTGACTTATGTTGTTATGAGCAGACTCCATAAATATTAGAACACAATTTAAAATAAAAACAAACCAAAATAAATAAATATTAAATTAGAATTTATTCGCAAATAAAACATAAACAAAATAAAACAAAAATCTTTATTTTTAATTGCGATATATTTGGTGTATATATTAAGGCACAATTGGGTAAAGTAATAAGAAAATCTATATGTTAAGATTTTCATAAAACTCAGCATTCCAATGTTAGAAGCTGAAGCGATTTTCTTCAAACTTGGTAGACACATACTTACATAGTTTTGTTTTGTTCATTATTATGAAAATGCAATAGATTGTTAGAAGGAAAGCGAACGTTTTTTAATTGATTGATTTTGCCACATGGAGTGAATATTCTACTATTCTCTTAGTTATTGGTCAAAAATCCAACTCGATTTTTTTTAATAAATGTGTGAAAATTAGTAATAGAAATACGTTAGCTTTCAGTGGAATTCTCCGTTGGTTATTCATTATGACGACAATGTTAACTTACGCAGGCAAACTCTAAGTTCTAGTGCATACAAAAATGAACCATAGAATCATTTTCTTACGATTTTCGAAATTCGCGATTATTTTATTTTCTACTTTCTCTATCGATATGAAACATTTTTTTTTGCATTTTTGAAAAAAGCTAAAAATATTCATAGGCAATTTTCCCAAAAGCTTTTAAAGTCAAATCCAATTCTGGTTGCAGTAGGTGCAGGTGAAATATAATTGTCCTACTTGAAATGGTTTGCTATTAAATGTTTGTTATTAATATATAATGGAAACATTTTTTAATTTTAATTTTAAATGTTTGAAAATGGATACAAAATTTTTATATGTAGGCATTCCTTTCGGATTTATTTACATTATATTTCAATTCAATTTCAAGGCTTGATATATAATTTAATATGTGCACTTCAAATTTCAAATATGTAGGTATGTAGGTATAGAACCATTTTTCATATTTTATACTTTATAATTTTTGAATGAACCGATCAAAATAATTTTTTTAAATGGAAATGCTTCCAAAAATGTTTAATAATTTGGCATATTCAAATTTAATATTCAATTGATAACTAGAATACCTATTTTCTAACAGCTTCAATTTTTACCTACATTAAAGTTGTTAGCAACAATATCAAGTTTGTACGATCCAGTAGTGGCGCATTTTATTAATATAAGAATCCATTTTTACCTACAGGTACCTACATACCTAGGTATTTTGAGCTGAAAAAATATTATTATGTACCTACCTGCCTATAGGTCGGTAACTACTATAAGGTATAAAGACACTTCACAATTTTTTCACCGAACATCACTAATTAACTTCAACTTCACAAAAACACTTTATCGCACAAAAAAAATACCGAAATGCATTTGTACGAAATCAAATTAAATCTTTTTTTTTACACACAACCGACGACCGACGCGACGGCAAAATATATTTCACACACGTACCTACAATGTCCCAAGAAAAATTACACAAAATCTTGGTTAAAAAAACCAAAACAAAGCGAAATATACCTAGGCACATAAACTAATAACTTAAAGGCCCGAAACCTCTGCTTTCATTTGACATTTGCCTACAAGCTGAAACACGAACACAAATAACTTTTTTGTTCCTCTTCCAATAGACACATTGATAAAAACGCACACAAGAATCTTTTCTGTTCCTCTTCCTAAATGATAAATGTGAAAGAAAAATGCAAAAAATATATTTTCTTTTATCGTGCTTTAGCTTTTTGCATTCTTCTCCCTCATTAGCAATTTGTCTTACCATATTTTTTATTTGTCAATCCTACAAATTCTCGCTCTCTGAGAGTCTGCACAATCTGAAGAGTTGTACCTTTCAGCGAGTTCACCTCTGACGTTCCGCATCATGATAGTACTATGGAATATATATACAATGCCCAAAGAAAAAAACCGATCGAGTTAACAAATGGACACGGGTAACTCTGAAAGCACATCAATATTTAATGGGGGGTGAATAGCAGCAGCAGCCCATGAATCAGTTAAAACAAGATTACGACACTTCTGTTTTTGTCTTATTTTATTGATCTCACCAGAGATCAAAAATAGTGCAATTGTTGTTGCTTGTCCGATGCGGATTAATGGATTTCGATCTCTGGTGACATCAATAAAATAAGCCAAAAAAAAGAAGTGTCGTAATATTGTTTTAATTGATTCATGGCAGCAGCCACATGCCAGAGTAAAAGCAATTCAGTCCACACTCACACGTTAGATGCAATGACATTTTTTTAATTATTTAATATATATTTAGGGGCGGGCACACACTTTTTATTATGGTGCAAAAATATGACACGCTATTGATTTTGAAAAAGCTTTCCCAAAAGACGTGTACTGCCTATTTTTCTGGGACAGGGTAAAGCTCGCCGGGACGAAATGCCAATTTTTGGTGGACTAAAGGTGGTTAAAAGCTATTTTGAATCAATAATTCAACAAGTCCAAATATTATAGTGCTAAGTCTTCTACTTGGCTGATGTATTTCGGTAGTATATAGAATTTGTATTATTAAAAAAACCTTCTTAAAAAAATTGGTTTTTATTTTCTTTGTGCGGTGTTCAGTGATGGTTCAGTGTATTAAGAAGATCAATGTTATTAAAAATGGATTCGTCTAATGAAACATTTAAAAATGACAATTTCTCTGGGAAAAGTGCAAGTTCAGATTCTTCAAACTAATTTCAACATCGACTAAACTAAATCTGCAAAATGAAAATGGGAAGATGGAAAACAGCACACCCTTCACGTATCTTATCGGCGAACAAGATTTAGTCAAATGTAATGATGTCAGATACATGCAAAGATTCCAGAACAATATGGTTTGCCCACAAACAACAGAATCATTCTCGCCGATCGGTTTTTGAGAAAATCACGTCTTATGCATTTCTATTTTCGTTTAGTGGAAATATTTTTGCATTTAACTACACTGAGAAGTTTTCCATGAACGGTTGGGATGCTTATGATAGTGCAACCGAGTACGGTAGATTGGGACTACCGAACGACCTTTGAAGAGTATCCAAAGTGAATGCTAATTACTCTCTGATAATTATCCAGCAATTTGGGCAGTTCCCTCGTGCGCTTCAGATCATCTTTTGAAAAAAGTTGCGATGATTCGATCAAATCATCGCAATTCAGGTTAATATTTATGAAAGAATATACAATAACAACTTCAAAACAAGTAGATGAAGAACAATCGAAAGTAAATACTATTTAGGCCATTACAACTATTGAAGCAAATACTGATAGTCAAACATTAAATAAAAACAAAAAATCGATAGTAATTAATTAATACTGTTTACGGTAACCCAGTAGTGACCATTTGATAAATAAATCCTGTTATTTAATAACAAATATATATTTATGTGGAAAGTTTGCCATAAAGTGTAGTATTTGCAATAAAAAATGTATTTTTTAATGGTAAAATATGAGTTGAGTTGTTATTGTTAGATGTATTGAACATTTGTTCGTGTTGATTTCACAGATTTATACAACTTTTGGTAAGAGTTCATACGAATTCCAAATTTTATAAAAAAAGGTAGGTATGAAGACATGTTAAAGTTTCCATAAAGAAGAATCGGCAAAAATTTACGGAAGTATATCCTTCAAGTTACTACGACTTGAATTCAGCTGCCATAGTAAGTAGGTACTATTGACATATAGCTCATCGTTATTGGGCTTGTAGGCTTTTAAAGGTACCCTTTCCCATCGTTAATAAATTAATGAATTAATTTGTTTATAAAATTCTTTGGAGCCGTTTTTGAGATAAATAAGATTTTTGTTTTTGGCCAAAAAAAACATATTTGAGCTACTGTTATTTTTCGTCTTTAAAAAAATGAAAAAAACGTTCGGGCATATTACCGAAAAAACAATATGTACCAAGTTTGAATCAAATCTATCAAAGCGTTTAGGCTTGTGGACAGACAGACAGTCCCCCACTTTTTTGTTGTTCTCTATGATCGTAATGTCATGTTTGATTGTTAGAAATTTTTTTTTACGAATACATAACTTGCCTTATAGTACCTATAGTCGCAAATAAAAAATAAATAAAATGCACGATTGGATCGCACGAACGTGCTCTTGTAGCTAACAACTTTAATGTAGCTAACCATTGAGGTTAAGTTAGTTAGGTGTAGTTATCCTATGCAGGTTTAAAGCCTATGTAGGTAAGATTTACTTGACCCTTAGTATAATGAATTGTGGAATGGATGATTCAAGGAATAGTTAAATAGGAACCTAGAAATGTATGTTTAAATCTAAGGTATGGATCTTAATTTTGTAAGTAAGGAGAGTGAAATGTATGTACATATATATACATATTGATATAACCTAAGTATGTAAACATGTATATATAATAATGAAAATGAAGGATGTAGGTGGGTAGGTAGCTATAGATGTACATACAATTTCATAATTTAGGCGCAATATGCATACGTAATATTCATGTAATTTTTAAAGCACAGATGTATATATAAATGTATGAGAGCCTACATTGTATTTAGTATGCAGTGACATACGCAAAAATTCGTAAAAAGGGAATATTATTATACGTAGAAATAAATGGATAATACACTTAATTAATATGTTTTTATATTGCTTAGTCGTTATAGTTTTTGGGAAAACAAAGATACCATTTCAATTCATGGATAAATAAGAATATATAAAAAAAAATTCAAAAATTGTTGGAGTGGTTGGAGTGTTAATTTTTTATGTATAAAATTTTGAAAACATTTTAAGAAAAAAATTTGAAACGCAATTTGGAAAATATTATTAATATACAAAAAAAAAATTCTGTGACCGGCTTTTGAAAAATCGATTATTCAAAAAAAAAAATGTATTTATTTTTTAAAAATCGAAAAACTTTTTTTTTTAAATTTGAGTACACAGTCTTATTAACAATTTTAGTGACCATTTGCATTAAAAAATTTATTTTAATCGGTTTATCCAATATTGAGAAAGCCGTAAATATGAAAAGTGGTTTTATGGGAAGTACCGTTAATAAGAACGCTAAAAAAAATATTTTTATACCTAAAAGTGAACTGTAGTAATTTAGGAACAAACAAATTTTCTTATAAAAATTCTTGAAGCTGTCTTCGAGAAATAATTTTTTTTCTTAACGGTTTATTTACATTTTACGGTTTATTAATTTGTACGAGTATTTTAGAAAAATAGTTTATTTAAATATTCAAGATAATGTCAAAAAAACCACCAAATACGAAGTTTAGAAAAAAATCTATTGAGACGTATTCGAAATTTTGAGTTTTCAAAAAAATAATAAATTCATTTGTTGAAAAATTATAGTAAAAAATTTCAAAAAAAATCAAATTAACCGTTTCCGAGAAAGTCGAAACCCAAAAATTGGTTCTACTAGAGGTACCAAAAACAACTATTTATTTCCAAAAAAAAAATTATCAAAAGGTACCCTTTCCCTTCGTTAATGAACCGATTTTTTTTATTAAAATAGTTGGAGCCGTGTTTGAGAAAAATAAGATTTTTGTCTTTGGCCAAAAAAAAATGTATGGGAGCTACTGTTATCTGTCGTCTTAAAAAAATGAAAAAAAAAACGTGTGGGCATATTACCGAAAAAAATATATGTACCAAGTTTGAAGCAAATCTATCAAAGTGTTTAGGCTGTAGACTCGATGACAGACAGACATACTGACAGACAGACTGTCTGATTGTTAGAAAACAAATTTTTTTACGAATACATAACTTGCCCTTATAGTACCTATTACGGCAAAGCCATAGCTATAAATTCATTGTATTGTATCAAATGAAATAAGAAAATTTGAAATAAATGAAAATAATGAATGAAATTACTATGATTTAAAAAAGAAAATAAATCAAATTATCTATCTATCTTATTTTTTCTTCTAAAAGTTGAAACAAAAAATGAAATGTAATTTCAACTTATATTACGCAGTGTGTGTTAAATTTTATTCGTTTAGTCGAAAAGTAAAAAAACTAAATTGATATTTGATCTAGCTTTAATCGTATTTCGTTCATTCGCAAAGAACAATAATATAGTTGCTTATTGTTTTCTGTAGAAAATAGAGAATAGGACATTTTTGGATTCGTGTACGGATTTCCTTGAAAAAAATCCCTTAAGCACTGGTTTGACTTCATAATATTCTTCACTACCGCAAGGACTAAAATGGTCGCTGGTGATGCTTTTTTCAAAACGAACCATCGTGAAGTTGGCTGCCAGCAGTCCATATCTTGTATGTCAATGGTGGAGGAGGAGAGTTAGTGCATTGGATATTGGATTGTGTACTGGATGATTGTGTATGATGGTGTGGCGGATTGAATTTTGGATTGCGCCTTGAATGAAGTTGTGAATGGTTAATTAGATTATGGATGTTGTATCTGATAGTGGTGGAATTTTGATGCCGGTGGGGGTGGAAAGTCAGTGGTGGATGTTGAATATTAGGTACTGGATTTTTGTTACTTATTTTTTCCAAATATATATATTTTTATTTTCTTACTTTTCTTGATGCTGTAGAATTGGTGGTGGATTTTGGATATTGGGTACTGGATTTTTGTTTCGTACTTTTTCCTAAGTAGATTTCTTTTAAGT
Source organism: Philhelius pedissequus (assembly GCA_910595825.1). Taxonomy (NCBI): domain Eukaryota; kingdom Metazoa; phylum Arthropoda; class Insecta; order Diptera; family Syrphidae; genus Philhelius; species Philhelius pedissequus. The sequence continues at coordinate 31,371,051 of OU343164.1, forward strand.
GTATTGGACGATGATCCCGGTGGCATGATTGAGGATGCTGTATATTAGTTACTGGATTTTGTTTCAATTCCTATTTTTACTTGCGACTATAGGTACTATAAGGCAAGTTATGCATTCGTAAAAAAAAAAAATTCTAACAATCAAACATGACATGACGATAATAGTGAAGCCTAAAAAGTGATCGGCAAAAAATGTCAGTCTGTCAGTCTGTCAGTCTGTCAGTCTGTCAGTCTGTCAGTCTGTCAGTCTGTCAGTCTGTCAGTCTGTCAGTCTGTCAGTCTGTCAGTCTGTCAGTCTGTCAGTCTGTCAGTCTGTCAGTCTGTCAGTCTGTCAGTCTGTCAGTCTGTCAGTCTGTCAGTCTGTCAGTCTGTCAGTCTGTCAGTCTGTCAGTCTGTCAGTCTGTCAGTCTGTCAGTCTGTCAGTCTGTCAGTCTGTCAGTCTGTCAGTCTGTCAGTCTGTCAGTCTGTCAGTCTGTCAGTCTGTCAGTCTGTCAGTCTGTCAGTCTGTCAGTCTGTCAGTCTGTCAGTCTGTCAGTCTGTCAGTCTGTCAGTCTGTCAGTCTGTCAGTCTGTCAGTCTGTCAGTCTGTCAGTCTGTCAGTCTGTCAGTCTGTCAGTCTGTCAGTATAACGAGCTACAGCCTAAACGGCTTAAGCGATTACCTTCAAATTTGGTATTTGTGATTATTTTGGCATTCCTCAGAGGGGAAATTGAAATTTTATTTTTAGGCCTGAAAATAACTATACCTGCCATATGACCTTGAAGGAAAATCTTATTTTTCCCGAAAACGGCTCCAATGATTTTGATAAAAAAATTTGATAATTTTTTGTTGGTAATAGCTATCATTTGATATGACTCAAGTTTACGGGAAAAGTCTATTAACGGTACTTTTCATATAACGGTTTTTTAAATTTTTGGCTTTCTCGGTAACTGTTCATTGGATTTCTGTCAAATTAATTCTTTATATTAAAATTTTAAATAACATATTTTATATAATTAAAATTAATTTTTGAATTTTTTCTTTTTTAAAATCAATATTTTTAAAACTACTCAGAAAAAATAATTTTAATTTTTATCCAAAGTTATTTTACCAAAATTTAAAAAAAAAATTTGCTTTCAAAAAACTAAAAATGAAAAACCGGATTTCATAAATATCCTTCCTACAATATTCGAGATATTTTTTTTTTAATTTTTCATTGATCCGCGGCATCTAATGGCGTTCTTTGTTTTTTCAAGAAACTGATTGAAGTGATCGGTTTAGCACTTTTTATCAGTTTAAATCACGATTTGTATCCACCTATACACCATTCACTTTCATTCTTATATATATGTATAATATATACATAAATATGTACATATATTTACATACCTAGGCGCCATCTATGTAGGTAGGTACACATTACCCTCCTAATTTACATAATTAAAATCTTTATAAATATACATTTGTAGGATGGTACCTATGTCATCATTCCTTTAATCATATGCATTCGACAATTCATTATACTAAGAATCAAGGTAATCTTACCTACTTCGGCTTTAAACCTGCCCAGGATAACCAAACTAGACTACCTATACCTACTAACAACTTCAGTGGTTAGCTACTACCTTACACTAAAGTTGTTAGCTACAAGACCAAGTTCGTACGATCCAGTCGTGCATTTTATTTTTCTACGCTATTCTTTTGGGTTTATTTTTTGGTTTTATTTTTTTGGGTTTGTTTTATAGGTTTTTTTAAATTATTTTTTGGGTTTATTTTTGTTGGGTTTATTTTTTCGGGTTTATTTTTTTGGTTTATTTATTGGGTTTATTTTTTGGGGGGTTTATTTTTTGTTTTTTTTTTTTTAAGTTGTGAAAGAGTTTCTATACTAGGAATACTCATGGTTTTAAACATAATCTTAAAGGCGTCAGTTGCAAATACAAGCAAATAGGAGACACACATTTCATTGAAATTAAAACTGATCGATCCTTACTTAATCTCATCCCTATATACTTAAATTGCAACAGCTGGGAAAGTGACTTCACTAAGCTTGGAGACATTTTATTTGATATGGACATTAACAATTTAATGCTTATTGGAGATTTCAATGCCCGAACCGGAGGGCTAGAAAGTGAAAGTAAGCTTATAGAAAATAGGAATCGTAGTTCGAAAGATACAACAATTAAAAGAGAAGGTAAAAAAGTTATCGATCTATGTAATTCCTTTGGATTGAGTGTTTGCAATGGTACTGCGGAAGGAGACAAATTAGGTGACTTCACTTTTATAGGACCACAAGGAAACTCAGTAATCGACTACGCAATGGTGTCAGGAGACTGGAGTGCTATGATGGACGATTTTGAAGTCATAACAGACATACATTCCGATCACCTCCCAATCCAACTAACAATCAACCTAAACAGAAACCAGAGGCAACCAGAGGACTCAGTAACTCCGGGAAAATTCAGGTGGAAAAATGTTATTGCCGAAAGGTACTCACATTGTTTGAATAATAGTCTTCTCCTTCAAGCGACATCATCTTCAACATTTTGTCTTAGCTTATCGGAGCTGGACAATATTGCCCTTAAGTCTATTCCGGTGCAATGTCAGGTAAACAACAATTTTATCCACTACCACGAAAAATGGTTTGATAATGATTGTATGGTAGCTCGTGGAAAATCTTTTGCTTGGCTAGGATTACTAAGAAGTTTTTCAGAGAATATCTTTTTTAAAGCGCAATATCTTGCAGTTAACAAACAATACAAAGAGCTACTAAGCTATAAACGTCAAACCTACTCAAGAAAACTTGCTCAAGACCTTGCAGACTGCAGAAATGCTGCTGAGTTTTGGACAGTAGTTAGAAAAATTAGTAAAAAGCGTAACAATCAAGTTATTTCACCCATTGAAATCGAAGACCTTGCAAAACACTTCAAAACGTTAACAAAATTCAATTTGCCAAACCTTTTTATGAGAACGAAGAGTTGGACGCACCTTTTTCCTGTGCAGAGGTTCAACTTGTATTAAAAGAGCTCCAAAACAACAAGTCTCCAGGATCGAATGGCATACCTCAAGAGTTCTATAAAATAAACACTTCTATTTTTATAGTGACTCTAACAAAAGCTTTAAACCACGCATACGATTCGGCTTATTTACCGTTCTATTTCAAAGAAGCCATCATTTGCCCAATTTTTAAACAAGGTGACAAGGGAGATGCTGCCAACTACAGAGGAATATCATTGCTGAATTCATCTATGAGAATTTTTACGAAACTTCTTTGCAAAAGGCTTTCTGATTGGGTTCATAACAAAAACTTACTAAGAGAGTCGCAAGCTGGGTTTCGAAAGAATTACTCGACCATAGATCAAATCTATTCAAATCTACCAATATAGCTGAAATCTTTATAAAATCCAATAGAAAACTGTACGGCTTTTTCATCGACTTTAAGGCGGCATTCGATACCATAGACAGGAAAGCACTTATGCTGAAGCTGTGTAACAAAGGAGTATCGTCAAAGTTTTTGAACGTTTTGGAAAACCTCTATAACTCAACAACTTCTGCAGTCGCTTTTAGATCCAAACAATTCGAACAATTCGAAGTGGAAATAGGATTGAGGCAAGGATGTAATCTGAGTCCTTTATTATTTGCTCTATTTATAGATGACTTAGAAGAGGTATTGCAGGGTGGAGCACGTGTTTCAGCGGATCTTTTAATCAAGGTACTAATGTTTTTTCGACGATGATATTCTGATGCTAGCGGAGTCGCCTGGTAGTCTCCAATTGATGATCAATAGATTGTTCGAGTACTGCAACAAATGGAGGCTCCAGGTGAACCTAGGGAAGTCTAAAGTCATGATTTTTCGTAGAGGAAGCGGCCGAAACGGCCGCAGTGAAACCTAGAAATTTGGAGCTCAAAACATCGAAGTCGTAAATGAATACAACTATCTTGGTATGCGGATATCTAGAAACCTGAACTGGCAAAATCATATGACTGATAAGTTGGCCGAATCGAAGCATGCATTAAACGCAACATGGAGGACTGTGGTTCACTGTAAAGATGTGCACTACGAATCCAAATATCGTATTTTTGAAACCACAGCGAAAGCGATCATGTGTTATGCAGCTCAAGTTTGGGGCCATAAGGAGTTCGATGAAGTTGAGCAGCTTCTGTGCTATTTCTTAAAAAGAAGCTTGAAACTACATAATAGTACTGCGAATCACATACTAATGCTAGAGACAGGTCTACCATCTTTATTTATTTCAACTCTGAAAATACAGATATACTATATTTTAAAGACTACAGCAATGGATGATAGGAGACTACCAAAGTGATTCAAAAACAAATGTCATGGTTCGAGTCATGGAGAGATCTACCAGAGTACTGTGGACAGCCACTATTACTCCGAAGCGATTGGATGGAAACGTGGAAAAGCGAACTCTATAGCCTCATATCGTTAGTGGCCGAAAGAAAGAGAGAGCATTTTACTATGAAAGCCAGAAGTTCATTACACAGGGACATATTTGCAAGGATAAACTATAACCTGTTACGAAATAACTACTTCAGGGCGGAGTATCCAACCGATCTCATGTCACTGGTTTTAAAAGCAAGAGGGGAGATACTTCCCCTGAACTATGTTCCTCATAGGAGTGATTTGGAAGAAATGTGTGGATTATGTAACACTAGAGAACACGAAAACGTGATCCACTTCGTGGGAAGATGTCCTGTTTTGGTGGAAACCAGAAGGAGTACACTTGGAAAAAACTACCTCAGTGAGAAGGAAGTCATAGATGTTTTAAACGGAGTTTTAGACTGGGAATCCCTTTACAACTACACCAAGCTAGCACTTAACTACAGAAAACGGATCTTAGAAGAACTTTTTTAATTTTATGTTTCAATTTTGTATATTAAACAAAATTAATTAATTAAGTATTAATAATTGTCAACTGACAAACGGCGTAAGCCATGTTTAAAAAATGAATGATACACTAAACTTTTGTAATTTGTATGAAATATAATCATTTGGAACCTTAAACCTTACTAGGAATACAAGTCCAGACGAGATACATAATAACCAAAAACAGTATCATCAAAAGCAAAAGTAATATTCTTCATTTGTTGGAAAAATAAGAAAAAAGAAACAAAGAAATACTTAAGTACATGTTTTTTTTCTTTTCTTTTTTTTATTTGTTTTTTTTCTCTCATACGATACAATATATATGTACATTTTTTTCTTATTTTTTCCTATGATACAATAAACACATTTCTTTTCTATGATACAATACATACATTTTTTTTCCTAAGACACAATATATACATTTTTTTTCTTATATACAATAATATACATTTTTTCCATATTTACATGTCATTTTCAAATTCGGTTTTATGAAGCATTGGTCCAAAGAATTTGTTGATCCAAATGTTACCCGTGCTTTATACAACTGCTTGGTTCGTCCCCATCTTGGGTGTGTATCGCATCCTTTTTACGATATTTATATTGAGAGATTAGAATCTGTTCACAGAAACTTTACTCGTTTCGCATTGAAAGGGCTTCAGTGGAATGATCCTTCTAATGCCCTCCCTTATGACCAATGTTTACCTATTCTGCAAATGCAAACACTTGCACAGAGAAGAACTAACACTGATTTGGTATTCTTCCACCAAATAATAACTGGCGTCACACAGATGCACCAGACCTAATATGTTCAGTTTTTTTTTAATTATCGGGGAGGAGGTTATAATCTCCGTGGCCTCGACTTGATTAAAGTCCCAAAACAGGACTAACTATGCATGATCCCTTGACACGTATAAGTAGACTTTTAAATTGGAATTCATTTTTGATTTCAATATCAGTAAAATTAAATTAAAAAATATACTCAAAACCGGTGCTCCACGCTCCTTCCTAACTGTTTTTGTTTCATATTATATGTTCTTGTTTTCTTTTTGATGTAATATTATTTGTTTATATTTTCATTTTGTACTTGTGTAAGTGTAATTTGTAATAGAGTTTGCCTACTAACAACTAGTCCTGCACTAAATGTTGAGCCGGTGGTATAAAACAGTTTTCTGTGTTTGCAAACCATTGTTCGGAAGACGGAGCTTGCTATAAGCTCTCTTCGGCCAATTCTGATAGTATGAAAAAAAAATTTAATTCTGTAATGATCCCAAGCTAGTGTATTTACGTTATTACGACATATATATCGTTTGTCATCAGCACAACTTAAGCTTAATTTGTTGATATATTCAGTGTATATAGTATGGTGTTTAGATCTGAAGTCCAACATCTTACTATAAAAGTTCTACTTATGTAGCAAACAACCTCTGTAATTTTGTAAGGACCACTTTTTTACAGCTGTCGACTTAACACCTTTTGCTGTTTTTATCACAGCTGCAACTTCTATATCTATGCTATACACTTCGACTCTAAACCTAATAAATTCCTTCATTATTCACCATTATTTTGATCCTTCATATAACCTAATTTTTGTGCATTGAGCTGGGCTACCATAGGGGTTATGGAGTGGATAATCTGAAGTTAGTTAGGTGTAGTTATCCTATGCAGGTTTAAAGCCAATGGCGCAAAATTTTAAACGATTTAGTAAAATGTTAGAAACTTTTAGCATTTTACTAAGCTAAAAAGATGATTGAGCTAATTTTGAACGATTTTAACATTTTACTAAAGTTAAAAACACGGAATGGCTACTTTAACTTTTAGCAATTTGCTAAATCCATTTAGAAATCTGATAGTATATCAGCCTGGCACGCGGGGTGCCCAGGTTCGAGTCCTAATGTTGCACAATTTTTTTTGTTTTTTTTTGTAAATAAGGAAGTTAAAATGATGAAAATAGAAGTAACTAATACCTTTTTAGAGGACATGTTGGGTTTTCATCAACAAATAAATAATTTACAACGCATAACAACAATAATTGTGTTCATTAAAATTCAAGCCCTACAAATGCTCAGCTTTCTGCATAATTAGCAATTTGCTAGTTTAAAAAAAGGTTTAAAAATCTTGAAATAGTTATTCAATCAGTAAGCACTTAGGAAATTGCTAACAAGTAAAATGTTAAGCCCTTAACAATGAGTTGTTTAAAATTTTGCGCCAATGTAGTTAAGATTACCTTGGCGCAAAATTTTAAACAACCCTTTGTTAAGGGCTTAACATTTTACTAGTTAGCAATTTCCTAAGTGCTTATTGATTGAATAATTATTTCAAAATTTTTAAACCTTTTCTAAACTAGCAAATTGCTAATTATGCAGAAAGCTGAGCATTTGTAGGGCTTGAATTTTGATGAACACAATTATTGTGGTTATGCGTTGTAAATTAATTATATGTTGATGAAAACCCAACATGTGCTCTAAAAAAGTATTAGTTATTTCTATTTTCATCATTTTATCTTCATTATTTACAAACAAAATTGTTCACCAGCAGGACTCGAACCTGGGCACCCCGCGTGACAGGCTGATATACTATCAGATTTCTAAATGGATTTAGCAAATTGCTAAAAGTTAAAGTAGCCATTCCGTGTTTTTAACTTTAGTAAAATGTTAAAATCGTTCAAAATTAGCTCAATCATCTTTTTAGCTTAGTAAAATGCTAAAAGTGGCTTTAACATTTTACTAAATCGTTTAAAATTTTGCGCCATGATTCTTAGTATAATGAATTGTTGAATGGATGATTAAAGAAATAGTTATATAGGTACCTACCTACAAATGTATGTTTAAATCTGAGTTATGGATTTTAATTATGTATGTTAGGAGAGTAAAATGTATTTACATATATTTACATATTGATGGAACCTACGTAGTAAGCATGTACATATAATAATGAAAATGAAGGATATTAGTGGGTAGGTAGCTATATACATATAACTTTATAATTTAGGTGCAATATGTATAAATAAGATTCATGTGATTTTTCAAGGCACATATTTTGTATATATATACATATGTATAGGGCCTACATTATATTTAGTATTCAGTTGCGTACGCAACAATTCGTAAGAAGGGAATAATAATAAGGTAGAAATAAATGAATAATACACATAATTAAACGTTATTATATTGCTTAGTCGTTATAGTTTGAGGTAAAACAAATATGCAATTTGAATTCATGGATAAATGAGAATATATAGAGTCACCCAAATAACTTTTTTTTTGAAAATGGGCGCAAAACATCGAGTGTAGCTTCGGCTGTGTGGCACGTTGAAACCAAATATTGCCAATATCCTCCTCTTCAATTTTTGTGAACAAAAATTCTTTCAACATGGCCCGATAACGAACGCCATTGACGGCCACTCCTTGCTCATTTTCGAATTATGCCTCTGGACCAAAATCCGCACCAAACAGTGACTCGTTTTGGGTGTATCGGCTTTTCAATGTATGCGTGCGGGTTTTCTGTGCCCCAAATGCGACAATTTTGCTTGTTACATACCCGCCAAGGCCCACTTAGTGAGCGCTGTTCAAGCGTATACACAACCATATTCGTTCAGCGGAAGGATAAAACTAATTATCTCTCAAATCAGACATGAGCTAAGTGTTTACATTCACGAAATAAGCACTAGTTGGCAAGAAAAACGTTAGATGGCGGACCCGTTATCCAGTAACTAATTTACAGCATCCGCCGCCGGCATGGTGGATTAAATATTATATATAAAGGAAATATTTGTATATTTTTCTTTTTTGTTCTTTAAATTAACTTTAAGGTAAATCTTTAATTTAATACCCCAAAAAATGCTTTCTTTCTTTTAATTCAATATTTATAGATTATTTGCCGAGGTTTCAATTCTGGCTTGGATCTTTTTCAGGGCTGAATAAGTAATATCGACTCTATAAATATTGCTTATCAAAAGAGCCAAAATAAACAATATTTTTCTTAAAAATATGATATATCAAATACTTGTTTTAAAAAAATATTTTATAATATTTCATAATGATTCAAATAAATAAAAAAATATAAAGCAGGTAGAAATGATAAAACAAAACATGTTTCCTATCCTTCTTTCTCTTCCTTAACCTCACGCCCGCGATGTGTTGGATCATTTGAAGGGTAGTATAATCCCTTGAACGCGTGTAGATTATAAGAAAAAAATATTTTAAATAGGACTATTTACATAACTTCACGTTGACAAACTAAATAACTGCGTTTAATGTATTATAAATAAAGTTTTTATCGATGATAATTAAGAATTTGTTTCTATTATTAAAATGGATAAAAACAAAACAGGTAAAAAAAATTTAATTTAAAAAAAAAGTGTGAAAAAATGCCAAAACTTAGATATTCCTACGAATGTTGAAGTATTTTTAAAACCAATTCCGAATAAAATTTTCTAGGAAATTATATGGACCAACTTTCATGTTCAGTATTTTTCATACTTTATTGTTAAACTACTTTAGCATTTTCAGACGTTTCTTATCGACATAAAAATAATCCAATGTGGTATACAGGAAGGCATAGCCACTAAATTAATACTACTTTTTGTTTTATGTTTTTATCACTTAAAGTAAAATTATAAAAATTGGTAGCTAATACTAGAAATGTTGAATTTTTTTTGATATTTTTGCTTTGGTTAATTTTCAAATGTCCAGTGCATAAAAGTGCTATATCCATAGGAAACTTGAAGTTTGGTTTTCATAGATTTCGTATTCGTATGGGAGAGGGTTATCAGTTCTATATATCTATTTTTGAATTTTTTCAAGGCTTGTTTTTTTTTAAATAACCGTAACGTTTTTTGACAACAAGACTTCAAAATACAAAAAATATATTGATAATTAGACTAGTCTTAAACATTTTTGTCTAGCTTTAAGATAGTTATAAGTTAATATTAAATAAAAATGAATTGAAAAAAAAAAATACAAAAAATAAATTTGGAATTAATATGTATATATAAAAATTCAAAAGTCGTAATTGTCAAGTACAAATTAACGGAATTATTTTTCAAACCTTAAAATTCGTTTTCTTAGGAATAATTTTTATGTATATGGCGCACTTAGGCATTCTGCCGGCGATTTGGAAAGAAAAATCGAGCTCGAGATTTTGATCAAACTTGACATTACGATGATATTAAAAATAAGTTATTGACCAATTTGGATTAAATGATGATAGAGAACACGAGACAGAGAGCCCCGCTATTCCTTCTGTATGTAGGTTAATATACAGCCTAAACCGCTAAAGCGATTTTCTTCAAACTTGGTATTTACATACGCGTCTTAGGTGATTGAATAGATTTATTTTTACAGGTGTTGTATATTAATTATTTCGAAAAATTTTCTCAAGAAATTACTCATTTTAGTTAATAGCTAGCGTGCGTTGTGTGTTGATGTAAACAAATATGTTTTGTACTAATCGATTTTTTTAACAGCTATTTAGCTTTGCTAATGCTTCTTTTCAAATATTTTTATTAACGCAAAGTCATTATTTTTAATATAAAATACTTCTTAAAAACAAAAACAAAATAAAAAAAACAGAGATCCTGCCATAGAAAATATAAACTATTACTTCCTTTAATGCTATTGAAGAACATCCCGAAATAACAAGAAAAAAATTGACAAAAAATAAAACAAACGTTGTTCAGTATCAAGAACACCAATTTGATACTGCCAAAATCCGCTCCCAGCAGCGCAAACATCTTCCTCAAGAGGATCAGATTAAGACTAATAATGATATCCATTATACATAAAGTTTGCATTTTTCGGAACTAACCGCGTTAAATGTTAGAAATATTTTCAAATTTCCTTTTACCCCACGATTCGAAGAAGTTTCTAGCTTCAAATTTTCGCCAACGTGGGATCGTCTCATTAGCATAACCAAAGTAAAGCAAATCAAAAAACCTGTAGCCGACGCGACGTCGTAAGGTTGGCATGTATCCAAGAGTACATCGACTCAACCCAACAAAAACCTAGAACGAGTACACCACCCACAAGTAATTCAAGTGCAACAACAACTACGCACCGGTACTGTTTGAGAGCGAGAGCTAAAAAAACAATAAAGTAGTCAGCATCCATCAAATGTTAGTTTCATCCCGTGACCACGAAGTATGAAATTTCTTCGAAACATGTCTGGTAAAGAGAAATTTGAAAATATTTCTAAAATTTAAGGCGGTAAGTTCCAAAAAATGCAAACTTAATGTAATATGAATATCGTCCGCAAAAATAAAAATCAAAAGTCTCAAATAGTAATATATACGAATGGAAGTTTTTTAGTAGGCTCCAGGTCAATAAAAAGACAGATTTTATATGGTGTGCAACGTTTCGAGCGCGAATACACTCTTCATCAGGCGACAAAAGCAAATAAATTTAATTTAATTTAAATTAATTAAATTGAAGTCAAACATTAGTTTTGTGTGAAAAATTTCACCTTTTAATGTTTTTATTTCGAGCAATTGTGTTAATGCCGTGATATTAAATTTATTTGCTTTTGTTGCCTGATGAAGAGTGTATTCGCGCTCGAAACGTTGCACACCATAAAAAATCTGTCTTTTTATTGACCTGTGATTGATGATTTACTAAAAAACTTCCATTTATATATTAAGTGGAGAGGTCACCTATAAATTCCTATAATCAAATAGTGATATCAATATCATTAAGATGCCGAAACACGCCAATAATAAGGCTAAGACTAATAACAGCAGAAAACAAAGATGACTATATTCAGTTCCCAGTAAGGGACCTCAACTTCAGGTGGAAGCTACAAAAATATATGTAGCCCAATTAAAAACCAAGTAAATTTTTAAAGAACCCAGTATTATAAGCTTAGACGCAGAGAACCAACAGGAACATAAAGTGAATACGAGGATTATTTTTAGACGGACTAATCCAATAGAGATAGACCATAACAAACGAAAGAAGGGGTGGAAAACAAACATGATATAAAAATCTGTAAATGGTACGATGATCCTCAAACGGAAAAATAGCAAAATAAATGCAGCCATAAGATATATAGTAACTTAGAGTGTAAAATTTGACTAGCAAGATTGTTCATTTTATTTTTAGTCAATTAATGCTTTTCTGCCTGTTTCTATTTCATTCGATGTTTAACCCATATGATACATTATTTTGTTTTGCTTTCCTTGATAATACTTTGTATGATTTCTATTTGTGTTTTAATCTTACATTATTAAAAAAATCTGACAAACATTTTTGTTTTTTCTCTCGTGCTTTTTCCCAATCATTTTTCACTCTAGAACTCTATGTTCCCAAGGAGATACCTCTTAAAAGCTACGCGCCACCACCTGAAACATCTAACTATGTACCAAGTGGCGCATTTCCTGTATATCAGTACTCATCTTGCGTCCAAGTTCCCAATGACAATAAGTCACATTCAGGATTTCCGTTCACTAAACCTGGAACAAATATTCAGCCGCAATCACCTTATCCAATTTCCAGATGGAATCAACTTGAAAAACAGCAATCGTGGATTCCATCAGTATATCAACAACCATCATCTTCAAATCACCCAACCCCAGTAAACTTCAACCCATCGCCGTTGCCATTCAATAAGTTGGCCAAATTCGAACAACTAAATCCATCGCCGACACTTTCCTACCCTCAACGCTCTTTAGATGTGTTATCCACTCCAAAGAAACAAGGAAATATTTCACCTACAATTTTTGGAAGTGGTGCAATGAAAACTGTAAGCAAACCAATTTATCTGACAGAAGGATCGCCCGTTGATCAGTGGACGAGGTCGAGCTCTACCTCACCGGTTTCACCTAGACCTTTAACTCAACAATTCCCAAGGCAAGATTACAAATATCATGCTGTTGGTATATCGGGAAATGAAAGTTTGTCTTTTTCCAGGGTTTCCTCCGTCGACTTGTCACATTGTCAAAATTTTAACGTTTCTGCTAGAGGATGGGGTGGCGCAAAAAAAAATGAACCTTACCGTCCAATACTAGTGGGACCAAAAGTTGTTCGAAATCTTCATTATTCAGATTTTTAAATTATACAAATCATATGAATAATAAAGCCAGGGTTACACTTTTAGATACACTATAAATTAGTCTTGTTGTTGTTTATAAATAAATTTATTCTTACGTAAATAAATGTAAAATGCATACTCATATCTTAAATTAAACCGCAAATGTATTGCACTTGATTTGTTTTTATTGTATTAATTAATAAATTTTGGTAGGTACAATGATTAAGTTATAAATTAAGCTTAGATGACCATGCAAATTAACCATTCAATATCATCTCGCTAATTTTTTAGTTGCGTTCCTAGCCACGCGCCAATAGTATCGGTTTTTGGTGTCAACGCATCCCATCCAAGATCAGCCCATCTTAGGACAGACATCCCGCAGTATTCATCTCAGGTCTCAACACATCCCAAGACAGCTCATCCCGGAAGTAAAACTCCTTCCCGGTAGCTTTGTATATTAAAACCATAGTACTATCATTTTAAATAAAACCTATAGTACTCTTATAGCTAAAACAGATGTGCAGCATGTTTGCACGCATCGCTGCATACAACGCTGCGCCCGAAACACATGTGCATACTCTTTGACATTTATGATGCATAGTTTTGCCAAAATGATGTCCCCATTCAGAAATCGATACATAGCTATCCGTATAGGTTGGTGTTGTTGTCATCCCGTCTAAAACCACAGCTGGTGACAAAATAGCTGCTACCAAAATATAATCTCAAGCTATTCGAAAAATGTTTGTATACTCTTGTATCCCATGAGAAATTTAATAACATATGCAGGAAAATCTACAAATTTAATCTATCCGGTTTTGGGTGTTCAGGAACTTATATAGATATTAACCTATCTTAGATAGGCTATCCTATCGACATCTGAACGCGCCCAATGAGAACAGTCATTGTGGGGTAAAACAATTTAAATTTATTAAAAATGTATATTAATGAATTAAAAAGGGAAAAACAATTTCGTAAGCTCATTTTTCAATCATAAAGATTCTTACGAGTATAACAAGAGCTTATGATATAAACATTTATTTTCCTTAACCAATTCATAGATTTTCTTCCATTTTTAAAATGCTAAAACAAAAATTTTTTTTAAGTCAATATGCCAGAGGCCAATTATTTCAGATTTTTTTTCTTCGCTGTTGTGGCTGCAATGAAATTTGGCAGCCAATTTAAAAATAGACATCGTGCAGCGAGCGCTACTTGCAGCCCTTGGAATGTGTCAACCCTCATAAGAACCTGTTTAATTTATTTTCGCTGCTTGTGAAAAAGCTGCACATCTGTTTAGGGCATTATGGAGTCTAGTTTTTGTACTCTCTTATTCCATGTGACGGCGCTAGTTTGTGATAAATTTTACTTTTTAGACTGAAAAGAAGAAAGAGATGGTTCTATTCAACAGTTCTGACAATTAGGTCTATTCTGCCACATCTGTTATTCTGCTATGAATTTTCTGTTATGATGCATAACAGATCTTCACCATAAAAGATATTTTATAATTGTTATTCAGGATCTCGATCTTTTATAAAAGTCTGTTATGTAACTTCGAAAAAGAAACATTTATACGAACAAACCTAAAATCTGCTATCAAATTATCAGCTGTAGTAGGTAAATAAAAACTCTCGGCAGTAGGCACTGACTAATGAAAATATTAACTTGCGCAATTATCGTGTTTTGTTTCGCGTAGATAAATAATATTTAATTTTTGCAATTTGCCCATAACAGTTCCTGAATTTATTATATCCAATATAAAAACTTGTGCAAAACGAACTCCGGCAAGATAAGCGACACTTTCTTTTACGTTTTATCCATCAAATGTGTTCTGTGCTTTCGTGTATTGAAATAATTACTTTGAAATTATTTACATGTTTGTTCTTGTTATTATGTATTTTAATAATATTTTGTTATATCTGTCCTTTTACGAACAATTCATTAACAAAATAAAAGTTTTTACTTCATATATTGAAATATTTTATGATAAAAGTAACAAAAATGTGTCTTTTATTCTTTTATGATTCATAAAACATTCCATAACAGATTGTGGCATGCAGAATACCAAAATTATAATTCATAAAAGATTTTTTGACAGCTTAAACTTTTGTATGAAAATTCATAACAGAATAGCAGAATAACAGAATAAAAGATCTCGCCGAATAGACCCAAATATAAGTGCGAGTTAAAGAGATTAGCAAAACGGCATTGTCCGCCATTGCTGCGAAGGGAATTGAGGGAGAAAAAAGAAAAAAAATGCACGATTGGATTGGATTGCTCTTATGTTCGATCACATCGTATGCAAAAGATTTCTATTAAAAATCTAAATATATTTTTAAAGTCATTTTTAACTCTATTTTGTATATGCATACGAGTATACAAAATTTCATTAATTTTGTTCTAAAATAAATTGGTATGACAATATTAAATATTTAATAATATAAACTTAAAAACAAAAGATTAAATCTGTTTAATTAAAGAAAAAATAATTCAAAATTCTGAAATAAATACTTAAACTAATTTGAGCTCAAAAAAAAGTACGCCATTTTATTTCTTGGATAAATCTGAATTTATGAAAAAAAAGTTTTAAATGTGTGGACCGGTTTTTGAGAAAAATTTTTTTTTTAACTTTTTGAAAATATTAAAAAAAATTCAAAAACTCCAATTCATAGGTATTCAGAAAATACAAATTAATATAATTTTTGAAAAAAATTTAAGGAGCAGTTTTCGAATAATTTTTTTAAATTTTTTTCTTAAAAATGATTTTAAAAATACAAAAAAAATATTAATTAAAAATATAGGTAAGCGATATAATTTGGGCAACCTAAACCTATATTTCTGTGAAATTTTGAAAGAATCGGTTAAGCCATTTATAAGATAGTCGAAAGCAAAAAACCGTTGGAAAGTACCGTTTTTAGACATTTTTCTAATTTTTTTTTCAACTATATGATCGGTCGTAGCTAAAAACCCACACTGATTTTTTTAATCAAAATCGTTGGAGCCGTTTCCGAGAAAAATAGGTTTGAATGTAACGGTTATATGGCAGGTACCGTTATTTTTTGAGCTAAAAAAAATTTCAATTTGGCCTCTGTACAATACCTAAAAAACTTTATATACCAAGTTTGAAGCAATTCGGCCCACTCGTTTGGGCTGTAGGTGTCTATACATACATATAGAGACAGACTAATAGACTGACAGAACAGACTGACATACAGGCGGACAGAATTTTTAGACCATCTTTTTTCTTCTTCGCTATCATCGTAATGTCATGTTTGATTGTTATCTCACAACTTTTTTTTCGATGAATGCATAACTTGCCTTATGGTACATATACTCGCAAGTAAAAAGGGTGTATGTGTATTTAATTTACGATCAGCTTTTGGTTTGAAGGTATTATATCAGTGTAGGTTATTTTTTACCTACAATTTTTTTCATCTTTGCATTGTTGGGAAAATAATGATTACTGAAATCTATACTATTATATAAAGTAAGACTTGTTTGATTGTCGGTTTGTATGTGTGTTTCCACTAAACTGACAAACAAACAAAAGTATTACCTTATAAATACCTTATTATGTCAGTGACGTTCACTGATTGTGCAGTAGGGGTCTCTGAAAATTAAATAAATAAGTAATAATACTAAAAAAAACATTAAACATTTAGGCCTATTCTGCCACATCTGTTATTCTGCTACGAATTTTCTGTTATGATGCATAACAGATCTCCACCATAAAAGATATTTTATAATTGGTATTCCGGAGTTCGATCTTTTATAAAAGTCTGTTATGGAACTTCGAAAAAGAAACTTTTATACGAACAGACCTAAAATCTGCTATCAAATTATCAGCTGTAGTAGGTAAATAAAAACTCTCGGCAGTAGGCACTGACTAATGAAAATATTAACCTGCGCAATTATCGTGTTTTGTTTCGCGTAGATAAATAATATTTAATTTTTGCAATTTGCCCATAACAGTTCCTGAATTTATTTTATCCAATATAAAAAGTTGTACAAAACGCACATCGGCAAGATAAGCGACTAATTTCTTATGTTTCATCCATCAAATGTGTTCTGTGCTTTAGTGTATTGAAATAATTTAGTTTTCAAATTATTTAAATATTTGAGTTTGTTATTATGCATTTTAATTATTTTTGGTTATATCTGTCTCCTTTTAAGAACAATTCATTCACGAAATAGAAGTTTTTACTACATATGTTGAAATCTTTTATGATAAAAGTAACCAAAATGTGTCTTTTATTCTTTTATGATTCATAAAAGATTCCATAACAGATTGTGGCATGCTGAATACCAAAAATGCAGTTCATAAAAGACTTGTTGAGAATTTCGAAATTTTGACAGCTCAATAGCAGATTTCTTAAAAGATTTCATAGCAGATTTAGCATGCAGAATACCAAAATTATAATTCATAAAAGATTTTTTGAGAGCTTAAACTTTTGTATGAAAATTCATAACAGAATAGCAGAATAACAGAATAAAAGATCTCGCCGAATAGACCCAATTAATTCATTACACCTACCTAGAAAAATTTCTTGGAAAAATTGAATAAACTGATAGCCAACGAAAAGCTGTCTGTTTCTCTCTATTTTTCATTTCTCTTTATTATATTAGCCGTGTTCGGTAACGTGAAAATTTGTATCCTCTATATTATATAATACTGCTTTTACATCAATCAATTTCAGTTTGCGATTTTAACACTGTGTCTCCACTTACAATATTTCAGACAAGCAATGGCAATGCAAATATTGGGTGCGCATTTCATTGCTGGCAATTTGAATTTCAATACACCTTATTGTTTCTATTTTTGTTAATTTAACCTCACTCATTTTTAATTTATATTGTTTTTTTTTATTTTTTTGGATACATTTATTTATTTGTTTAAAAGTATCTTAGCAACCAAATGAAGTCCAAAAGAGAAACATGGATTAAAAATCGTATTGGTGTAAGAGCAGTTTTAGCTGTTTGTTGAAACGTGAAAATTTGTACGGATTTGTACAAATTCATACAAATTGTCAACACATGAAATGCCTTGCAAAATTCTTTTCGTCAATTATGTTTGATATGCATTTGTGCAAAAATCATGTTTTAACATCTATGTTCAAGTACATATTAAAATCATTGATTCTCCTAGCTGCTAAACATGCAAAACTATTTACAATGGCATAAAACGATGTGTGTAAGAGGAACATCTTTCTATTTCTGCAGACCTGTTCAAACGTAGTGGTCCGATGGTGTGTTAAGCAATAGGTTTGTTTAGTACCTTTGTCCAATAAAATGTGTAATGCGGGATATACACTGATCAAATGCATGTCATGCATATGAGAGTGCATTCGTTGATTGAACAAAAATCAAAACGTGTTGATTTTGCTTCAAGTACACACAATGTATACGTGAGTTATTTTTACGAATACACTCTCATATGCATGACATATGCATTTGAACAGTGTACTTTCCGCATAAGACAAATCAAATCAGCGAAGGTTTTAGTTTGGTAATGTAACAGTTTCGTTTGACGTCCGTTTTCCGTGAAAAGTTCAACCTGGCGTTATATTCGCAACGTGTATTTATACATTTTTTTGTCAATAAGATTTTAGCGTGTGAAAATGCAATTATTTGTTAAATAAAATTTAATTCAAAAATTAATTCAGGTTCCAATTGACATTAGATCAAACAAAATTGGATTAATGTTCGTATTAAATAAGTGAATAATATGGAATTGGATTACTGTATTAAAATTTTAGTCTAATCGACTGAATAGACGTGTGAAAATGCAATTATTTGTTAAATAAGATTTAATCCAAAAAGTAATTCAGGTTCCAATTGACATTAGATCAAACAAAATTGGATTAATGTTCGTATTAAATAAGTGAATAATATAGAATAGGATTACTGCATTAAAATTTTAGTCTAATCGACTTAATAGACCTTAATTGCATTTAATTACTGTTTGTGAAAAGTGTCAAAAAGTGGAAAGTGAAAAATTAAATATGCCTGTGAGTCAAAATTTGTAGGAAAGTTATGTTTAATTCGTCATTTCAGATTGACTTGATAGTTTAAACAAATTTTATTGTGTACCCTGTTAACTCTAGCGGAATTTGTAGTTTTTCACTTTTTCCACTTTTTGCTACTTTGCACGAAAAGTAATTGAATGTAGTTAATCCTTAATATGTGCTTTTTCAATAAAATTTTAACAAGTGAAAAATACAATCATTTGTTTAACATATTTTTGTCACTTTTACCACCATATTATTCAGTGTTCTTTCATTTCGAACTCATTTTTTGTCATTTTATATATTTGTTATGAAAGAAACTTTATGCTGGGCTTATTCGAAGGCAAATTGTTATTAATTCCAGTCCAAGACAGGGCGATAACTGCAATTTTTGAACATGAGCAATTATTGCCTACTCCATATTCGTCCCTCACCGCGTGCTTAAAAATTTCGAGCTCAAATTGCATGATGTAAAAGCAGTATTTGTGAACTAGCCTAATAAATTTTACATGTTTGTGAACCGACCTAAAATATCACTTTTTTTTTAGAAATGAGAGGGAAGAAAATTCTATGTTTGAAAGAAAAGGAAAAAAGAAAAAACAGTTAACTGTTAATTTTGTTTTACTTGATGGCGATTGCTGAAATTAAAACTTTTTAAATGTTGTTGTTTATGTATTATGAAGTGTACCTTGTGCGAACGCGATTAATTTTGTTTATAAAATAAAAACCGTTGGCTCAAAAAATAAATATAAAAAAGAACATATAAAGTGAAGAATATACATACCTACACACTAGGTAAATAGAATCAAAAAGAATTGAATTTGGATTTGGACACAATTTTTTTTACAAAAAAAAAAGAAACAGAAATACGTGGTAAGTTATTATTATTATAACCTTATTAATTTAATAATTGTATTGAATTGTAATAAGTACAGTACAAATATAAACATCTAAATTATGGAAAAGAAAATCAAAAATATAATTTTTTTAGCTAAAAATGGATTGAAAAAATTCTTTTTTCTCCATAAATTTTTTTAACTACACAAGCATTCCATCGTCATTTGTCACGTACAGCGATGTTTCTCATGAACACGAACCTTACTATAATTTGTATAAAATAAAATAAATTATAAAGTACATTCACATATCATCTACACAAACCATTTCACAACGAATGTTATGTAGTTTTCGACGTGGCGGCTAAATGACGTTAATTGAGTGTATTATGGTGATCATTGACGGAATTTTAGGGCCGTGTTACAATTGCGTTAAAATTTTGGTTAAATTTGATCCGTTTTTATATGGGTGAGTAAAATTGAAGGTTTTTGCTGTGTCAATTGCATTAAATGGGAGTTTTTTAAACATAAAACTCCCATATACAGTATTTGCGTTAACAAGAAGAAAAAAAGCCAACATCTAAGAAGAGGTATTCTTATTTCATGTTTTTCGAGCTAACTCGGAAGGTGCGCTGGTCGATCGGCACTCTAATTAAATTGTTTATAGTCGATTCGTGACGAGGAATGATAAAAAACAGGACAAACCAATAGCACCAAAACAAAATATGAACATTTCAAATTCATTTTTCGCATACCTATTTTCACTTTTTTTTTTTTTTTTTGAGAATGCGAAAAATTAAACTTCTTTTGGATGGCTTAACTTCAGAATGTAGAGGTGAGCTCCCTGATTGCAAATATGGTGGTCCAAGACGTTTTCCTTGCGGCATCAATTTTTAGCTAAAAAATTATTTTTTGAATATATTTCCTTAAATAATTGGATATTTATATTTGCACTTATTATTATAGTTCGTATGCAACTACAGTGGAAATAAAAAAGATATGTCGGCTTACTTAATTTTTTTTAATGCGATTAGGTTTCTGGTCAGATTTAATACAAAAATATTATTGTTCTTCCTACAGTTTGAACTATTAATATTT
Organism: Philhelius pedissequus; assembly: GCA_910595825.1. Classification (NCBI taxonomy): domain Eukaryota; kingdom Metazoa; phylum Arthropoda; class Insecta; order Diptera; family Syrphidae; genus Philhelius; species Philhelius pedissequus. The sequence continues at coordinate 31,391,868 of OU343164.1, forward strand.
TTGTTTATAAAAGTTCAACAGATTGCGGTTTTTAATTTTCATAAAACATAACGTTTTGTAATACATATGTACGTACATAATACATAATAAATAGTCAAAGTCAAAAGATCGATTAAGTTTTTTTTTGTTACTTTTCTGATCTGTTACTTTTGGTCCGATTAAAAAAAAAAAAATCTTGTCCTTATTACCTATATACAAAATCATGAGTTCATTCATGTACTATACAGAAATTAACTTTTAAAATTAAAATTAACCAAGTAGGTGAGGTTTTTTACCATTAGATTTTCTCGAAAATAGTAAGACTTAACTCGGTAAATTAAAAAAAAACAACAAGTATTCTTGAGATATATTTTATCTTACATAATATTTTAATATGCCTTATTACATACGTATCTTTATACCTATATAGTATAGATACAGACAAAGTTAAAAGTATATTTCAGTTTACTTAATTTTTTTTGTATACTATATTTTTCATAACAGTTTAATACAAAAATATATATTTTTTTAATAAAAAAGAACTTACAGATGTAACGACAATACAGTCAAGGTCACAATTTACTCAGATTTTCTTTTTTTTCTTTTAAAATTTGTTACTCTTAATAGCGGTTTAGCATTTGGATAAACAATTTTTTATATAGGTACACATTTAGGAACCATGTAGCAAGATAACAGTTAAATTAGAAAAATATTTTGGAATATATTTTTTACATAATTTGTATGTTTGTCTAAACACGTTTATTTGCACTTATAATTTAAAATTAATAATATAATAAATTAAGTAATATACAGGGTGATTTGCATAAGGTGTGACAAAATACTAGGTCTTGTACGTTGGGTTGAGACAAGAAAAAATCGGATAGGTATATAAAATAGAAAACAAATTATTAGAAACAATGCAACACTTTTAATGTTATGTTATATCTTTTTGGCAAGCCAGTAACCTATTCTTAAATTTGCTTTTTAAATCAAGTGTTTTGAGCAATTAGCTTATGGGAAATTAATTTTCAAACTAAAAATTTAAAAAAAAATATTTTTTTCTTCAAATTGGAATTTTTCAAATTTTGCCGTTATTAAGTATTATTTTAAATTTCAATCAGCCTTATTTTTAAATGCGAACGAATAGCCAATGCGATAGTATATATATATATTCGTTCGAATGAACTTTGTATATTTTGACATTGGAACTTTAAAAGATGTCACAAAATGAAACTGAATTAATTTTATTTTCAAAGTCAGATGTTTGAAATTTACTGAGATTTCTATTTGATTTATTATGACCAGTGACATTTTTCTTAGAATTTTTTTTACTAAAAAAAATTATTCGGAAAATAAATCCTTATTATTACAGAACCACATAGTAAATTAAAGTTATGTATTGTGCCTGGTAAGTATTTAAAAAATACATCAATAAAAATATTATTTTGAAGCATTTAAAAAATAATGGTCAGTTTATTGATAAGAATAATCAAAACAACTATAAAGCTTAAGTATAATAAAATACTAGATTTTTTCTGAAATTTCGTTTCATTTAATTGTGTTTAAAAAAATTTACTCAAAACAAAAACAGTTGTTCAACACACAACCTTAGTGGTTAGTAAATTTGCACACTTAATATAGTCCCACACTTTATTAATAGCCATACTTTTTAATTGTCAAAACCAAAAGTAAAGTCGCTTGCCGAAACAATTGTTAATCCCTTGAAAAAAAAAATAAATAAGTTGAAGATAAGCGAGAAGCATCTAAGTAGGAAAAGGATACTTGATCCAAAAAAATCGAGTGAAATTTTTTTTACAAAGTGGTAGTTAATCCATGAAGCACGAACCACTGGACAAAGTTGCTTCATTAATTTAATTAAAAGTGTACACATTTTACATTTGTATATATATCAATATATCAGACTTATTTATTTCGGTTTTAAACTAAAATCAATCAAAAAACATAAACAACTCTTTTAACTCACAAAATGGAGGAACTTTTTTTTAATAGACTTATCACGTTTACTTCTTCCTGCTCCTGGTTGGTCCGATAGAAATGCGATTGCTATTTTTTTTTTTTTTAAGTCAACAAATAACTCATAACAGTAATTTGTTTTAATTATTTTTCAATAAAAAATATCCAAACTTACATGTTCTGTAAATCTATTCGCCAGAAAAAATTGAACGAGAACTGAATGACATTTAATTCGAATGATTCGAAAGTCAAAATTTGCTTATTTTTGAAAAATGAACTTTCGATCGATTAAGTGAACTTTCGAATCGTTCGAAACTCAAAATACAAATCATTCGAATTCGACCTTCTTTCGCATGAAAGTGAATTATAAAATAAGGATGGATAGTTTATGCTTTTAACTTTTATGATATATATATCGCTGAAATAATCATATGAATTGGATTTTTCTTCTTTTTGTAACGAATTTTGTTTTGATGTTTTTGTAACATTATGTCGAGTTTGAAAATTAATTTTTCTAAAACTATTTGCTCAAACAATATTATTTAAAATTTTAAGAATAGGTTTCTGGCTTTCAAAAAATCTATTGCATTTTATTATTAGTGTTTCTGTTGTTTTTTAATACATTTTTTTTGTTTTAATTCATTTTTTTTAATTGTCATCCCGCCTTAACGGGGGAAACAGACCCCCTTCCATACGATTTTAACTTGACTTAACCCAACCTACACGCCCTTACCTTTTGTCAAACCTTATGCAAATCACCCTGTATAATAAACTTATTACTAATATAATACATTACCAATATAATATGTAATAGTTAAAAATATAATATTTTAAAATTAAAAAATATAGGATTTCCTTTCACAATTCTTCAAAATGCCAAAAAAAATCCAACCTTAAGCGAAAAACTAAGCGATCACCCCATGCAGCTCGAATTCGTCAACAAGAATCTTCTGTTGAACGAGAAACTCGATTAAATAACTCACATCTCTATAATAAATTTAAACGTAATCAGGAAAGTGGCCAAGAGAGGCGCGTTTAACCAAGAACTCAGATAGAATTGCTCTATCAAGAAAAAAAAGCCCGGCGACTTGCAAAGATAGCTCAACGAACATCGCACAACAGAGCGGAGGGACTGCAGTCTGATAGAATTGAGCGGTTATCAAATGAAGCTCAACGCACAAGACGTAAACGAAAATTGGAAACGGTGTCAGAGAGAGAGAGAGCGGTGCCTAGAACTACAATCAATTCCAACGACAGCGTATAGGAAAAACTCTCATCCTATGTCAAAACATTTATTTGATAATAAATATAAGAAATTATAATACATTTTTTCAAATGACATCATTTGGAGCTAAAGAAATTAGAGAAGGTAACTTTATGCCCACTTTTAAAATACAAGCGCAAGCTCATCATCTGATTGGCAGTTTATTTCCTGTTACCTATAGCCCAAAATTTTTACAAATTTATTTTGTGTCCGATGCTGACCAAGTTTCCTTACGACAAAGTATAAAGTCAAATTTAAAAGCAGAATTGATTCAAATATTACAGAATCTATTGAACGAACACAATTGATATATTTTGAGTTTTAAAACCACCATGGAAACCATACCGCCAGACACACCGGACTTAAAATTAATAATTCATGCCGATAGAATTCTAACAGAACAACATAGAGACCGATACAATGCACCATATACAAATGAAGTCGCTGTACTCATGGTAGATGAAGACAAAGGGCCGAGCGACATAGTGTTACATGGCCGTGATGGAAAACTACACAGAGTTTCTGAATTGCATAGATCTTATGACCCTTTGCAATATCCTCATCAACCTACTTTTACAAGATCCAATAATAAAACAAGAGCACACAAATAAAGCATGAATTTTTATGCATATAGAATAATGGTAAGGCAAAACCAAACAAATTATCGCCTGTATAACCGACAATTGTTTACCCAATACATTGTTGACATGATGGCATAAATAATATCTGAAAGATTGAATTACATTAGCAATAATCAACAAAAATTAAGAGCGGACAACTATGTGCATCTTCGAGATGCTTTGAACGCAGATGCAAATGTCGATCCTCAAAGTATTGGCCAACGTGTTATATTACCATCTTCGTTTACGGGTTCACCAAGTTATATGCATGAGAAAACACAGGACGCAATAACCTATGCCAGAAAACATGGTTGCCCCGATCTATTTATTACATTTACGACAAATCCGGAATGGGTAGAAATTCGACATTCTTTATGTGAAGGTCAAATGTCTTCTGATAGGCATGATCTCACTGCAAGGGTATTTAATCTTAAACTAAAAAAATTGATTGGCCTCCTAACAAAAAATTGTATTTATGGAAAAGTTCTTTGATACATGTTTAGTGTAAAATAGCAGAAAAGAGGACTACCACATGCTCATATATTACTTTGGTTACCAACTAAAATACAGCCCGAACAGATTGATTCCATAAGAAGTGCTGAAATCCCCAATTCACAACTAGATCCTTTGCTGTATGAAATAAAAAAGTTAGTGCGATTCGCAGAGTTTACACCATTCATCCCAGTCTCACCAAATGTTTCTACCTTAGAATGCTTTTACACTACGTCAAAGGTCCGGATTCTTTTATGGGACTTATTACAGTTAATGGATACGTATTACCTACGTACCAAGAGGCTTGCCGAGAGTTAGGACCACTGGAATCTGATGAACAGTGGACCCTGACGTTGAAAGAAGCTGTTATTGTGCAATCTCCTTTCCATATAAGAGGATTGTTTGTTATCATTCGTATATTTTGTCAACCGTCAAATCCACTTTCACTTTCGAATGAGTTCAAAGAATCTATGTGTAAAGATATCCTATATGAAGAGCGCCAATTAAATCAATATGCTGTCTTAGAATTTTCTGAACGAATTTTTAATAAAGGATTAATTCTTTTACAAAGAAAAATCACTATTTTAAGTGAAAAATGGTCTCAAAACTATAACATGAGTAAGTAATGATATTGGTATCAGGGTGCAAAATCTTAATGAACTAATAAATAACGTCTATCCTGATTTTAAATTTGTATGTCAAATGGTTTTGAGTATCTCTGTGAAAGAGCCATAATAACACCAAAAAATTCATCTGTAGATGAAATTAATGAGATTATTCTTCAAAAGTTCACCGCGGAGAGTAAAACGTTCCCTTCCATAGACAGCGTAGTAAATACGGATGATTCTGTGAACTTCCCATTGGAATTTTTGCAGAGCCTTAGGCGTTCCATTTCATATGTTATTTATTAAAATTGGCTCTCCAATAATATTGCTGAGGAACCTTGATCCACCTAAATTATGCAACGGAACAAGACTTGGAGTAATAGGTTTCAAAAATAATATAATTGAAGTTAAAATTTTAACAGGACCTTCAGCCGGTGAAAATGCCATTATACCGAGGATTCCAATCATTCCATCAGACTATCCATTCCAATTCAAAAGATTACAATTTCCTGTTAAAAACTGTTTTGCTATGACAATAAACAAAGCCCAAGGTCAAACTTTTAAGTGTGTGGGGATTGATCTCAGAGAAGAATGTTTCTCGCATGGTCAGTTGTATGTTGCTCTTTCACGGGTTGGTAGAAGAGACGCACAACATATTCTTTTGTCAGCGAATGAGCGAACTTCTAATATTGTATATCCTGATGTACTAAACTAAATCGACACCTTTACTTCATCTGAGGCCTCTCCCTTTCTGAAACTTACCTATACATTTGTAAAACATGTAAGTAAAGCCGTTTTTAACGTCATTTGTATTGACGTTTGTAACTTTAAAGATTAAAATAAATTATACAAAACGAGACTTCTTCGTAAATTGAAACTTTGAGCAAACCGAATAGCAAAATATGACGTAGAAAACTCTTGGTTAAACTCAAATTATATATTGACATTTGGCTTCTTTAATACGAAAAAATTATAAAAGTCTTAAAATTTTTATTCCAGATGGATCCATACAAATTAAAACAAAAAGTTTTAAAATTAATTTTTCAACTCGAATCTGCTCTATTAAACGAGATTGAAAAAAACGTGGCCCGAATTGAATTTTTTAATCAAGTATACATTTTCTTGCAAAAGTCAATGGAAGCAGCAGGTTAGTTGGTATTTATATTTAATGGTCTGTTTAAAGTAAATAGTATATGAATTTGAAGAAATATATACGCGAGTTCAATTGAATTATAAGTCAGTTCTACTTCATGTTGTGTTTTGCCCCTATAGAATAGTAGTAGAGTTCACTTAACATTTTACTTGAACTTAATTCGCTCCACTTAAAATTTTATTTGAACTTAATTCATTCATCATTTTGCTTCACTTAAAAGTCTAAGCACTGGAATTTTTTATTTTAGAAATATCTGAATTAAATTCCCCTAAGAAAACAGAATTCAAAATGTATAACTATAATAATAATTATAAGAGTCGATATTCACCGATCAAAATTCGAGTCTACATACATTCATACATTCATATTTTTATTTTGTTATTTTTTAAGGAGATATGGGGTCCGCACAACAGCAATGCCAACCTTGTCGTAATCTTTACGAACACAAACATGCACATTCAAAAACATTCAAATATTCGAACGCTGAGTTAATAGAACAGTCCGACTGTTCGTCTATAAATTTTGATGAGGAAATCTTTGAACCATCAGACGAAAATAAAAATATTAAAACTAAAACAACTGATGATGATGATGATGAAAACTAATGATAATAAAAATAAAAATTAATACCGTAATGACTGAAGGAAACCAAACAAATTATGTTATTAATTTAATTTAAAAAATAAAATTTAAAAAAAGAGATGTTTTTTTTACGAAACAGAAATGGAAGTTTTGTATTATAACTTAGTTTTCATTACATTGGACTTTGTGTGTGGCGGAAATTTGTTCCACAGAGACGCGGCAACGCCGGGTATTTTCTGCTAGTTTGTATATAACCTTGAAACAAGAAACCTATTCGTAAAAGATGTTGTAAATCTTTTTTACCAATAGGTTTCTTGTTTCAAGTTCAAGGATGTATGTCAGTAGATGTAATATGTTATTTATTTACAATTCCCTGTTTATAAGCTATGTGATACGTTGCAGGAATTCACGATATCTATGTAGGTATGCGGTATATGTGGGAATAGTAGGTAGGAAGGTTGCAATTCGTAAGTTTTTACTTGCGATATATGTAGGTAGGTATTAGGTATACCTATGGCAAGTTTTGGATTTGGAAAAAAATACCGAACTTGAGATTTTAATCAAACTTTACAATAAGCTGATGAAGAACACCAAAAGAGTGTGTCCCGCCATTCCACCTGTCTGTCTGCACAACGCTTTACAGCCTAAGCGACTGAAGCGATTTTCTTCAAACTTGGTATAGGTACCTACCTATCTAGGTAGGTACCTATTTAAGTGTCTTTGTCTAAATTAAATTTTTGTACTAATTGGCTCTAAATTAAGGTAGTTTGTACAAATTGGCTCGAAATTAAGTTAGCAGAAAAAGATAACTTCGGTAAAAATTACCTCAACTAATTCTAACAGGTCATTTTAAAGCTACAGTTTTAATTTTATCAAGGTCTAGCAGTGAGACAGGTAGCAAAAAATTGTTTCTTATGAAAATATGTGAACACGCAAGGTTTTTCGATTTGTAAAAATGAAATAAAATAATTTTTAAAAGAAAAGTTTATACCTATGTAGTTACTTATCAAACTAAAAAAATGACTTTTTTTCCTTACATTCAAACCACATTTTATTGTATTCATATGTAATATTATGAAAATAGAGACAGCTCGGCCTTTGTACATAAAACCTATAAAATGATTTTATAACGGAACATTGAATGTTGTATTCACTATAGGTATATCAACATATGCGAGATATGGGAATTGTAGGCAAGGTTGCAATATAGGTATCATCTGTACTAATTACATAGCTATGTACATAGGTAATGTAGTTAGTTATTCTTTTGCATTATTAATTTAAAATAATATAGGTAGGTATATTGCAAGTTTTGGATTCGTGAAAAAAAGAAACTTGAAATTTTGATCAATCTTGACATTACGATGATGAAAGCGAAGACGAGAAAAAGTGGATATAATACCTATGCCGGCACATTCTTTTCATTTTTTTTAAACACCGCACATTCCATACAAAAATTTCACAAAACCGCTAAGAAATTTCCTTTACCAAAAACGGATCTAAACAGTTTTGATAAGAAAATTAGAGTTCTTAGTGCAGTTTACATTTACCCAAATGCATTTTTCTTGCTTTCTTATTAACGGTAAGTAGGTAGATAAGGTACATATCTACGTCCCATTGAACTACTTTTCATATTTTCGACCTTTCATTATTCGACGATTAAAATTATTGGCGCAAAATTTTAAACAACCCATTTGTTTTGAAATTAAAATTATTAATATTTTTGTAATTCATTTAATTACTTAATATGTTTCATTCAACTTACTTTATTTAAAAAATAATTAAGAAGTTGTTTAATTAACTTCATTCAATAATTATGTAAACGAAAACTTTTAATCATCACTGTATCTGCGGATTATAACCTTGAATACTTTCTATTAGTTGTTCACATAATCCAAAATCATCTCACGTTGTTGTACGGTAAATTAAATTTTGTTAAGTTTATTGGAAAACCGCAGTTACAATGGTGAGTGAGAGTTGGAGTATTTTTGGTAATAAGCTGTATAGAAATTCTTTTCTCGTCCACTTGGATTTTGGACTCTTGACTGTGCACATCACAGCTTTGTATAAGTATATTTTTTTTTTATATTATTAAAGAATTTTATAACGTGTTGAATTTGCTTTCTTAGTGGTTAATTTATTCTCCACTTAATTTTAATCATCGTTGGTTTTCTTCAGTTTCTGGGCTTTTCTTTTCGACGCATCGCTTTTAACCCATATCGTGGAGTAGTTTTCGTTTGCCATTTATAAAATTAATTGAGAAATTAATTGTTTAATATAGACGCGGTTTTTAATCTCTTTTTTTTGGCATTCATTTCTCGAGCGTTATAAATCATTATTGGTCCTTCGAGCCGGATTTACTCGTAAGAATCGTGGACTACAGAACATTTGTGGGTATTTTTTTGTATTGATGCGTAAAAAATGAATGAGCAAAAATTAAAACGTGGTCACCTCAAGGGATGTATTACACGCTCAGAGACATTCGCTCGTGGTATAGATGATAGAGTGACCATTGAAATGCTTGAAATCCAGCTACAAAAATTGGAAGAAACATGGTCAGATTTTAATGAAATTCATTGTGCACTTTTAATGCTTTCGGGATCTAAAGATTTCGTCGATCCTGAGCCCGTCTTCGTAGAATACGAATCCAAGTATTTCTATGCTCAGTCGACAATTTTAAAAGCACTTCGCGATCGAAAATGCGCGTGTGAAACTTCCGATCATCTCGTGGTAGAGAAACTTGCAGATCAGCAGGCTTCCTTTCTAGAAAAACTCAATTCAAGTACACAGCCGAAAACTGTTAACTTGCCTGCAATGAATATTGAAGAATTTTCCGGGGACTTTAAAGATTGGCCTAGTTTTAAAGACCAATTTACAGGTTCAATCGATCGTAATAATGATCTGACCACTGTTCAGAAATTTCGGTATTTGAAATCGTTGCTTCGGGGCGACGCTGCTGGTTTAATAAAACATATTCGCGTCACAGATGCAAATTATGTCGATGCATGGGATCGACTTGAAGAACGCTACAATCGTAAAAAACTTATTACGCAATCCTTTATAAATATGTTCTTGTCGTTGCCTTCTGTGACTGGCAGTAACGTTAACGCCTTACGGAAAGTGACCGACAGCGCAGATGAGGTTATTCGTGGTCTCAGCGCAATCGAATCAACTGGTCGTGATCCGTGGTTGATCTTTATTTTGATGGACAAACTCGATAACGATACAAAACGTGCTTGGGCAGGGAAAACATCTTCTGACAAGGAAAATACAATCGATGAACTATTAGACTTTTTGAAATCTCGGTGTAATGCTTTAGAATCTTGCCAACCGGTTGCACGTCTGCTTCCTTCGCGTAATAAGCCTCAGGGCAGCAACTTCAAAGCGCACTTCGCCGAATCTCCACAGATAAAAGTTTCTTGTCCGAAGTGTAAAGAAAATCATTACCTAGCGCAGTGTGCAAAATTTATTGCTATAGATATTGAATCGCGTCGTACTTTCGTCAAATCGAACAATTTGTGCTTCAATTGTCTGAGAAGTGGTCATCCGTCGTATAGATGTCACTCTGCGTCTCGTTGCCGTATTTGCAAGTCGCGTCACCATTCACTGGTCCACCCTTCGGATCAAAACTCGTCTTCATCGCCTTCTTCCGCCAAGCCTTCTTCGTCATTGTTCAATCCAAATGATTCAGCAGCAGTTTCTGCTTCATCATTAGTTCCGCAAATTATAAGCAACCATTCGCTCAAAAATGGTTGTTCAAAACAAACCATACTTCCAACTATTTTGGCTACGGTAGAAAACATGCAAGGTGTTCCAGTTAACTGCCGCATTCTTATAGATACTGGTTCTCAGGTGTCCTTCGTTGTGGAATCATTTGTTCAAAAACTCGGACTCCATCGAAAGCATGCAAGGATTCCTATTACTGGTCTTTCCTCATCAGAAGCGGGCTATACAAAGGGTCGTGTTTCGATTAGTATATGCTCTCGATTCAATGATAACAGTAAACTACACGTAGACGCGTTCATACTCCGTAAAGTCACTTCTAATTTGCCTTCTTCGACATTTGATATTTCAAATTGGACTCATATACAAAATTTACAGCTGGCAGATCCATTTTTCAACATTCCGAATTCGATTGATATATTACTAGGTGCAGATAGGTTGTGGAACATTTTAGAGGCTGGTCAAATTCGAGGTTCGCAAGGGGTTCCTATAGCGCAACAAACGTCATTTGGATGGATAGTTACTGGGGAGCTTTTTGAGTCTCGACCTTCGGTATCATCATTACATGCTTCGTTAGATGTGGATAACATTTTGCAAAAGTTCTGGGAAATTGAAGAGGTAACCCTTCCTACTGTTCAATCAGGTTTTGACGACGAGGCTGAGTCACTTTTTGTTAACACCTTTTCTCGAGCTGCTGATGGTAAATACGTGGTTCAATTGCCTTTTAAGAGTTCCATTCCCGTGTTTGAAAATTCGTACAAATCGGCTGTTTCTCGTTTGTACGCAATGGAACGTCGCTTCGCAAGTGATCCTGTTTTAAAACAGATGTACTCAACCTTTATGAAAGAGTATTATGACCTAGGTCATATGGAATTAATATCACCTGCTGATCTTAAAGCCGCAACAAAATCCCATTTTTATTTGCCACACCACGCAATATTTAAGCCCGATAGTAAAACCACCAAACTTCGCGTCGTGTTTGATGGCTCCGCAAAAGATTCACTTGGAAACTCGCTCAACAGCAGCCTTTTAATCGGTCCTCCCATTCAGCGCGACCTCTTTGGTGTTTGCTTGCGATTTCGCGAACATCGTTATGTCTTTACTGCTGATGTGGTCAAAATGTTCCGTCAGATCTGGGTGGCTAATGAACATACTGATTTTCAACGCATTGTTTGGCGTGAGAATCCATCTGATGAAATTCAGCATTTTCGCTTACGTACCGTGACCTATGGTACAGCTTCCGCTCCATTCCTGTCCGTTCGTGTCTTGCAGCAGCTAGCTGAAGATTATAAAACAACTTATCCTAACGCATCGCATGTTTTACTAAGAGACGTATACGTGGACAATGTTATGACGGGTGCTGATTCCCAGGAAACCCTCATAAGTCTACAGTCTGAACTAGTTGCTCTTTTGTCAGAAGCTAAGCTGGAGCTCCGGAAATGGAATTCAAACAGCTGGGGTTTGCTTGCTACTCTTCCGAAAGAAGACTGTGAATTTTCGTGGTTTGATACTGAAAGATCTAAATCTTTGATCAAAGTGTGGGGAATGTATTGGAATCCCCCCAGCGATAACTTCTCATTTAAAATGACGGAGAGACTTCCGACTCTCACTCCAACTAGGCGTACCTTATTATCTGAAATTTCTCGAATCTTCGATCCCCTTGGACTATTAGCTCCATCTGTCGTGCTTTTTAAAATGCTGTTCCAGGAGCTATGGTCATCTGAATATAAATTAACGTGGGATGATCCACTACCTGCGCAATTAGGTAACAAGTGGACTTGTTATCGAGAGGAGCTACATTTTTTCGATAAGATTCAGGTTTCGAGACATTTATTCGCATCCTTAGAGTGCATTGAACTGCACGGATTTTCCGACGCCTCTTCACTGGCATACTCTGCTGTTGTCTACACACGAACTAAGACTGCCACAGGAGAATTCATTTGTAGAATCATTGCAGCGAAAACTAAAGTGGCACCGTTAAAACCAGTGTCTATTCCACGACTTGAACTTTGTGGAGCACTCCTTCTCTGTCGTTTGGTTCACAATGTCATCGCAAGCCTCACAACAAAACTTTCTAATGTTTTTGCTTGGTGTGACTCAGAAGTCATCCTTCACTGGTTATCGTCACCACCACGTCGTTGGAATACATTTGTCGCAAATCGAGCTGCGGCAATTCTTGATGAAATTCCACGACACTCTTGGCATCACGTACCGTCCGAGTCAAACCCAGCGGATTGTGCATCACGTGGAATTCTACCATCGAAACTTTCAGATCATCATCTCTGGTGTACTGGGCCATCCTGGTTATCATTGGATCAAAGCCATTGGCCAATATCAAAATTATCAGTCCAAAAATCATCGAGTATGGAAGTTATTGCAGAGGAACGATCTACAGCAAAAATCGCACTCGTGGTAAATATAGACTCAAATCGTCTTCAATATGTTATCGAAAAATCCTCTTCTTGGAACTCGTTACAACGTGTTGTGGCATATTGCATTCGGTTCGCGATTAATTGCCGCACCAGAAACGCGAACAAACATAATAGAACAGTCGGTGGACTTAAATTCAGTGAAATACATCTGGCGCGGCAATGTATTTTTAAACACATCCAGCTAATTTCCTTTAATGAGGAAATCGGTCATCTTATAAAACATATAACGCTCCCTCCAAAATCAAAGCTATTGAGATACGCAGCATTTCTTGACAAAGATGGAATTTTAAGAGTTGGCGGTCGTATAAAACACGCTAATATTCCCTTTTCATTAAAACACCCTATAATATTAGAAAATAATCATCTTTCTTCTCTCATAGCTACTCAGATACATTTAAGTAACCTGTATACTGGAGTTACGGAGACATTTGTTCTGGTTCGTCAACAATACTGGATCTTGGGAAGTCGAAACCTGATCAGAAAAATCGTGCATTTGTGTAAGAGATGTTTTATGCAACGAAAGCAGACAAGTCATCAACTCATGGGAAACTTGCCTCCGCAACGAATAACCCCCAGCAGGCCTTTTTCCAATACCGGGTGTGACTATGCTGGGCCTTTTCCTATCAAGCTTTCGAAAGGGCGAAACCCGAAGGTGTCTAAAGCTTATTTTGCCTTATTTATCTGCATGACAACGAAGGCGATCCACTTGGAGTTGGTGAGTGACCTCACAACAGATGCCTTCTTAGCAGCACTTCGGCGTTTTGTGTCTCGGCGAGGTAAATGCTCAAATATATACTCCGATAATGGGACAAATTTTCAAGGAGCGCGTCGCTGCCTTGATGACATGCATAAGCTTTTACTATCACAAGTTCACAACGATTGTATCGCAACATCTCTTGCCATGGATGGAATCTCGTGGCATTTCATTCCTCCTTCCACCCCACACTTTGGTGGGTTATGGGAAGCGGGAGTTCGGTCCATAAAACTTCATTTGAGGCGTGTTGTAGGGTCCTCTATATTGACGTTTGAAGAACTTTATACAGTTTTGACCCAAATCGAAGCTATTTTGAATTCACGTCCTTTATGCTCTCAGATGAAGATCTCAACCCATTAACCCCTTCACACTTTCTTATAGGTGAGCCGTACTCAGCCGTTCCAGAGCCGAACCTACAAGACATCCCAGTGAACCGATTGTCACACTGGAATCATTTGCAGAACATGGTCCAAGGATTCTGGAAGCGTTGGCAGAACGAATATCTTACTACTCTTCAAGTGCGACCAAAGTGGCAGAAGCCGACCGACAACGTGAAGCCTGGTGACTTGGTTGTAGTCAAAGAGCCAAATCTTCCACCTACTAAATGGTTCCTTGGCCAAGTAACAGCCATTCATCCTGGTACAGATGGCCTTGTGAGAGTAGCAACACTTCGAACAAGCAGAGGGTTATTCGTTCGACCGATTACAAAGCTAGCAGTTTTACCTACTTCCTGAAACATGTCTCAGCGGGGCCGGAATGTTTTGAAATTAAAATTATTAATATTTTTGTAATTCATTTAATTACTTAATATGTTTCATTCAACTTACTTTATTTAAAAAATAATTAAGAAGTTGTTTAATTAACTTCATTCAATAATTATGTAAACGAAAACTTTTAATCATCACTGTATCTGCGGATTATAACCTTGAATACTTTCTATTAGTTGTTCACATAATCCAAAATCATCTCACGTTGTTGTACGGTAAATTAATTTTTGTTAAGTTTATTGGAAAACCGCAGTTACAATGGTGAGTGAGAGTTGGAGTATTTTTGGTAATAAGCTGTATAGAAATTCTTTTCTCGTCCACTTGGATTTTGGACTCTTGACTGTGCACATCACAGCTTTGTATAAGTATATTTTTTTTTTATATTATTAAAGAATTTTATAACGTGTTGAATTTGCTTTCTTAGTGGTTAATTTATTCTCCACTTAATTTTAATCATCGTTGGTTTTCTTCAGTTTCTGGGCTTTTCTTTTCGACGCATCGCTTTTAACCCATATCGTGGAGTAGTTTTCGTTTGCCATTTATAAAATTAATTGAGAAATTAATTGTTTAATATAGACTGCGGTTTTTAATCTCTTTTTTTTTGGCATTCATTTCTCGAGCGTTATAAATCACCATTGTTAAGGGCTTAACATTTTGCTAATTAGCAATTTCCTAAGTGCTTATTGATTGAATAACTATTTCAAAAATTTTAAACCTTTTCTAAACTAGGAAATTGCTAATTATGCAGAAAGCTGAGCATTTGTAGGGTTTGAATTTTGATGAACACAATTATTGTTGTTATGCGTTGTAAATTAATTATATGTTGATGAAACCCCAACATGTGCTCTAAAAAGGTATTAGTTATTTCTATTTTCATCATTTTAACTTCATTATTACAAAAAAAAAAAACAAAAAAAATTGTGCACCAGCAGGACTCGAACCTGGGCACCCCGCGTGCCAGGCTGATATACTATCAGATTTCTAAATGGATTTATCAAATTGCTAAAAGTTAAAGTAGCCATTCCGTGTTTTTAACTTTAGTAAAATGTTAAAATCGTTCAAAATTAGCTCAATCATCTTTTTAGCTTAGTAAAATGCTAAAAGTGGCTTTAACATTTTACTAAATCGTTTAAAATTTTGCGCCATTTTTTTTAAACAAGTGCTCCTTAAAAGTAAGATATTAATAATAGCTGCGTTTTATTGTCTACGGGTCTGGGTTATTTTTTAACACGTATTACAACACGAGATCCAGGTTTCTATCTGGGTTTGCAAATATTAGTGTTAAATTCGGCGAACAGAGGGTACATATCAGTACATAACCCAGATCGTTATATTTTTACGGGGTGAACCATGTGGGTTATTAGC
Source organism: Philhelius pedissequus (assembly GCA_910595825.1). Classification (NCBI taxonomy): domain Eukaryota; kingdom Metazoa; phylum Arthropoda; class Insecta; order Diptera; family Syrphidae; genus Philhelius; species Philhelius pedissequus. The sequence continues at coordinate 31,407,578 of OU343164.1, forward strand.
GATAAATTAAACATGGCTAATATTGCATAGACAAATTTTTAAGAAAATGTTTTTTTTTGCGATTAAAAAAAAACAATTCTTATTAATTACCTATGAAACTGATCAGAGATTTTTTTAAGTTAAAAATGAATAGACATATATGAATATATCAAAAAAAAATTTCAAAGATCGTTGGAGAGGTTTTTCAAAAAAATTATTTTGTATGTAGTTATAAAATTTAAAAAACATTTTTAGAAAACAAAAATTGAAACGCCTTTTCACAATAATTATTACCATAATATTTTAGAAGTTTTTTGACCAAGTTGGTTTTTACTTGGACTTTGGAGAATTTTTAAAAAGTGATTCTCATCGGCTTTATTGGTCGTAATGATGATTAAATGAAAGCAATTTTCATTTTATTTTCCCAACGTTTCGACGGAGGTTGCCGTCTTCTTCAGGGGTGTCTTTATTTACAAGTAAACGAACAAAATATGACTTACATAACGTTAAATTTTAAGATTTTTAATATACCAAACAATAATTTGTTTGAAACATATAAAAAACAGTTTAAAAACAGATTTTTAACACTTCTCATTTGTAGATTAGTCTACGTTTTATGAAATTTACTGCCAGAAACTAATGAACAGTAAACGGCAGATATATTTTGTGTGTCTTGTTTGCGGTTCATATTATTTTTGTTGTTAAATATATGCAGTGTCTCTAGTGTGTAAGGTTTAGATGTATGTTTTTCTATTGTAAGGATCTCCACTCCCTCGAAGTTTTGTGTGTGACCGGTATCAATGCTGTGAGAAGCCAGTGCCGTCTTCTAAGAACTTTTTAGGCGAATATCTGACTTGTGGTTCGCCATTCTTTGCCGAAGGAGTTGTTTAGTGGTGCCGATGTAGCAAAGTTTGCAGGATTCATCCGTTTTCCCCTGGCAATTTATTTTATAAACTACGTCTGAACGGCGATCTTTGTCGGGTTTCGTCTTCAGGTTGGTGACTAGCGATGCAACAGTCTGGTTCGACCTATATGCTAAGTTGAATTCCGGGTTGTTTTTCGCGACCATTTCTTTGAAATTTTCGGAAAGTTTGGGCACATAAACGGCGCTCTTATATACACGTCTCCTCTCTTCCAACTTATTTTCTAAACGAACTTGGTGTTTTTGACGAAGTATCAAGTTCCTTATAGCTTCTATCGAAAAGCTGTTGTCTAAGAGTATTTGCGTAACTTTTTCTTCGTTAGCGGAATGGAATTTTCGGTCACTCAACGCAATAACTTTGTTAATTAAGTTCCACGCAATGTTTATACGAATGTGCTTGGCTTGATTAGATCGGAAATTGACAAGTCGCCCAGATGCCATATCTTTCTGGTACCAGTCGAAAGAAATTCGATCATTTTCGCTGTAGACTTTAAAGTCAAAGAACGTTATCGATATGTTTTTTCCCTTTCGACGGTGAATTGTATTTTTTCACTAAACTGTAAGACATTTTCAATTTCTTCTCTATCCACAATCGCAAAGATATCATCAACGTATTTTGCTATAAACTTAGGTTTGTAGCTTAGTTTAAAACATTCCTCGAGTAAAAAATCTAAAACCAAGTCCTCAATCATCGGTGAAAGAGGATTTTCCATTGGCAGTCCGTGTACTTGTTTGTACAAATTGTCCTTAAATTGCAGATAGTTGTTATCTTTGAGGCAAAAATTTAATAATTCGATAAATTTGTTTTGGCTCAGCTTGGTATTTTCACCTATAATTTCCGATTTCTTTTTAATAATGTTGATTGCAAGCTGAACAGGAACATTAGTAAAAAGAGAAACAGCGTCATAAGAAACCAAAATATCGTTTGTGTCAAGTATAAAATATTTTGCTTTGGATTTAAACTCCAACGAATTTTTTACAGAGTAAGGAGATTTTTTCGTGACACATTGTAATATTTTACCCAGGTACTTTGAAAGTTCATAACAAGGAACTTTCATCGATGACGGTATCGGCCGGATAGGCATGTTTGGCTTGTGAATCTTTGGTAAACCATATATTGGGAAAATAAAATAAAAATTGCTTTCATTTAATCATCATTACGACCAATAAAGCCGATGAGAATCACATTTTAAAAATTCTGCAAAGTCCAAATAAAAACCAACTTGGTCAAAAACTTCTAAAATATTATTTAATTCGGACGGCTCGCCGACATTTCTTTATTTACAAAAGATGAGAAATTATTATGAATATATGCTTTACAAGTATGGTGAACACGTATGTACGTATCTGAAAGAATACAGCAACTTTAAACGTAAATCAGCAAAACAAAAACAAACTCTTAAATTGTTGATAATCTGTGGACAATATGGATTTATTCCCAAACATTTACAAAGTTCCACAGTTAACACTAAAGCGCTTTTCTCTAGCAAGGAATCACAAAGCTCGTACGACAAAATAGAACATAAATTCCATCTCAACGTTCTTAACCTGGAAATAACCGAAAACTTTCACAAAATAAAACCATCCAACAACACACTGAGAATGCTTAGCAAACGAATACAAGAAAATATAACATCACAAGAACACAAACAATTTATAACTCAACAGCAACAAAATTTCCTAACCATTTGCACGAAAAAAGAAGAAATCCACACACAAAAAATTAATCAACTCAAAGCTGATCTATTGGAAAAATTAAACATTAAAATGAATGACGACTGGTATGTAAACAAAAGTTACGTAGAGTTTCCCCACGAAATCAAATGGCTTCTGTCCTTGGGAAAGAAATTTTCTTTGCCAATTGGCAAAAATGCATTCCCTCTTTTCCAACTCAATGCAGATGGCGAAGAAATCATAAGAACAGATGCGGTAAATTTTCTTAAAAAACACAATAGCATCATAAGTGTAGTAGCTGATAAAGGCAATGTGACTGTTGCTATGAATCATAAACTGATAACATAAAGACCCGAAACCTCTGCTTTAATTTGACATTTGCCTACAAGCTGAAAGACGCACACATATAACTTTTTCGTTCCTCATCCAATAGACACATTGATAAAAACGCACACAAGAAACTTTTCTGTTCCTCTTTCTATAGACACATAGATAACACAGCCCTAGTAATTTGTTTTTGTTTTGTTTTTCGCTTTCACATCTATTCATGGATAGGGTGCTAAATGTACAAATACAACGATATAAACAAATGGGTTTTGGGGTACGAACGCTTCCGATCTTAGTATGGCTTATTTGTGCTTTGAATATGACGGAATATGAAGACAAGATGACGGAACTAATGTCTGACCGCTCTACATACAGGGTCGCAAGAGCAAGACCCCTCACCACTCAACAAAACAAAAATAATGAATTTGTGAAATAGTTGCACACCAACAAGATTATCAATGATAGTGAAAAAGCAATATTGACTACCTACACAGCACAAATACCTGCAATATATGGTTTACCAAAGATTCACAAGCCAAATATGCCTCCACCGATATTCCACCTCCACCGATATTCCATTTCCACCGGCATCAAAATTCCAACACTATCAAATACACAATCCATAATAATCCAACTAACCATGCACAACATCATTCAAGAAATAATCCAAAATTCATTCCACAATCCACAATGCCATCCACTATCCACCACACCATCATCCACAATCATCTAATACACAATCCAATATCCCATGCACCAACCCTCAACCTGAATTTCACCACTGAGGTTGATCCGGTGGCCCTGAACCCTCTAAACGTTACTACTATGATTGCTTTCATCTTTGAGTAAGACTAGTGTTCCTATTTGAAAGTCTCCTGGGTTTTATTTTTTATCGTATTGTAATTATGAAGATTCCTTACTCTTCAGAAGTTTGTCTCTAGCGATTTGATGACAATGTTGAAGCATTGATTTAAGTTCAATGGTACCAGCTGGCCGATGTATCAGGAGGCATATTCATTGTATATACATTTCTATAGTACTATCATGAAGAGGAACGTCCGAGGAGCCACCTGAGTAGATTCTATAAGAATTACTTATCTTGGGCTCATTTGCAAAATGTGTTAGACTAATTGAAATCCAAGGGGGAGGAGAATGCATATGCTTTAACATTTTCTAAAGTTAAAGCAAGAGAAAAGAAAATATACCTTTTTAAGTGAAAACCAAAAGGGAGAAGAAAGCATATGCTTTAACATTTTCTAAAGTTAAAGCAAGAGAAAAGAAAATGTACCTTTTTTGCGTACTTTTCTTTCCTTATATTTATTTAAAATTGGAGAATCACCTACATACATACATATGCATGTATAAAGATTTTCGGAAGAATTGTATCCCGTTCGACCTAGTTTTGGTTTTGGCATTATTATAATTATATTATAGGAAGGTGTGGATTAAATGTTTGCCGTGTGTTCGTTTTGTGTTTGAAAAAAAAAAAGTTTTTGACCTTGATTTACTGCACTTTTCGTTTCGGCAATAAATTTGTTTGAAAATAAATTTTTCCGTCGGTTTGTTTTGAGTTTAAAAAAAAATATTAAATTCAGTTTACTTGATGCCGTAGATAAGTAATTGAGTTGTGATGAGTGTAATTCAAGCAACCTACGAATTTAAATAAACTCTTGATAACAGTGTAATAAAAGTGTTGTGGCATTGAAGATAGGTGGTAGGTACGTACTTATGTAGGTACCTTCAAAAAGATAGTTAAATACCTACAATGCTTCTGATTTAAATTCAGGTTCAAACCGTATTGGAATAAAAATTAAAGAGGTAAATTAAATACTACCAACGTATAAATATTATTTATTTTTACGTAACCATACTAAAGCAATAAATTTACATTTTTGTAATATGATACCAATGTAATATACCTACTAATATTTAAAAAATAAATTTTATGAGATAACTTTTTCATTTTATGTTATTTAATACGTACCTAGGTATACCTATCATTAAGAATTCATAATTTTTTTGCATTTCTGATTGAGACCAAAAATAACGGTATATTTTATTATGCCAAAAAGGTAAATCTTGAAAAATCAGTGGATTAATCAAGAGAGAAGGTACTTTTTGTTAATCGTTTTTTTTTACTTGCGATTATAGGTACTATAAGGCAATTATGTATTCGTAGAAAAAAAATTTCTAACAATCAAACATCAACAATCAAACATTATTTTTTTTCCGTGGGTAGGTGTAAAACCTTCAAAAGCCTCTATGAGGACCGAAAAACGCGCCCTCATAGGAGTGTGAGATTCTAACTGCACTAAAACTACCTCATCCTCCCGATTGCAACTAAGTTGAAACTTATCTAGCAATTTATTTTTAACGAATTTAATTAACGTGTTGCAGGTAACTATCCGGTGATAGTTCCTGCTTATACCGCGATTTTAAAGCGGATTCTCGTTTAGTGCACCAGATCGGAAGGCTTTGTCCTCCGCCGGCGGCGTACTAAATTCGTCTCATCGATAATTTCGATTATAATACTATTGCAGTGTTGTAATAGCCGTTTTCTATGATTTCGGGCAAATTTTTTTATTTCATCGCGAACCGTGGGAATCCCGAGGTCTCTGTGGAGATCTTCGTTTCTAATGTACCAAGGTGCACTTACAAATGATCTTAGGAGTTTATTTTCAAATGTTTGTAAGGTATTTAAATTAGAATCTCGCGTACAATCCCAGAGTTGTATACCGTAAGTCCAGATAGCCTTAAGCACAAGCCTGTACAAAATTAGCTTGTTTTCGATACTGAGCTTAGAGTGTTTCCCGAGCAACCAGAACATATATCTGAGTTTATTATTCAACTCTTCGTATTTCTTTTTAACAATCAAACATGACATTACGATCATAGATAACACCAACAAAGTGGGTCCCCCAATTCCGGCCTACACGGTTCGGGGGATTTGATACAAATTTGGTACATATTGTTTTTTCGGTAATATGCCCACAAGTTTTTCCATTCTTTTTTCAAGACGACAAATAACAGTAGTTCCCATACATTTTTTTTTGGCCAATAACAAAAATCTTATTTTTCTCAAAAACGGCTCCAACGATTTTCATAAAAAAAAGTTCATTAACGAAAGGAAAGGGTACCTTTTGATAATTTTTTGTGTGAAAAAAATTGTTATTTTTGGTACCTCTAGTAGAGCCATTTTTGAAGTTAAATTGATTTTTTTACGGAGAAGCTCCTAGAAATTTAAACACTACTTTGTACCAAAATTTTTGAAAACATTTTTTTCTGGAAATACATTTTTTTTAAACTCTAAATTTCGAAAACGACTCAATAGATTTTTTCAAAACTTCGTATTATGTGATTTTTTGACATTATCTTGAATAGTTAAAATACGGGACCTCCCATACAAAACCGTTAAGAAAAAAATTATTTCTCGAAAACGGCTCCAAGAATTTTTATAAAAAAATGTGTGTGTTCTTAGATTAATACAGTTCACTTTTAAATATAAAAATATTTTTTTTGCGTACTTATTAGCGGTACTTTCCGTAGAACCACTTTTCATATTTTCGACTTTCTCAATATTGGATAAACCGATTAAAATAATTTTTTTATACAAATGCTCCCTAAAATTGTTAATAAGACTGCATACTCAAGTTTTCAAAAAAAAGTTTTTTGAAAAATGTTTTGAAAATTTAATACATAAAAATTAAAAACCGATCCGATTTTTGAATTTTTTTTGATATATCCTTATTTATTTATTGTTAAGTTATTGACCAATTGGTTGAATTATTATGTGTTCGAGATTTAATATATATCAGTTTCGGCTGTTTTGGTCGTCATGTTTTTTTAATGAAACAATTTCATATCCTTTCCCAACGTTTCGACGGTGGTTGCCGTCTTCTTCAGGGGATCTTTTATTTACAAAACTAAATTGAACATATTATACACATAAGAACATTTGGTGTAAAATTTGGCAAACCTACATTTAGTAGGTATTACAGATATACATATCTACATATCATAGATAAAAATCCTTTTATGATATAAAAAAAAACTTCGATTGAAGTTTAGTCGGCTTTAAATTGTCACGGGTTCTGCCTAGTCACCAATGAGAACTAAACCGATGAAATGTTTTGGCTGTCTTGTTTACGATTCATATTGTTTTGTTATTAATAATTAGAAGTGTTTCTAGAGTATACCGCTTGGAGACATGTTTTTCCCTTTCCAGGATTTCCACTGTGTAAAAATCTGGTTTGTGTCCACGCTCGATGGAGTGTAAGACCAATGCCGTGTTTCCAGTGCTTTTTAAATTAATGTAGGATTTGTGGTTGGAAATTCGTTGACGAAGAAATTGTTCCGTTGTACCGATATAGGAAAGATTGCAATTTTCTTCCTGCCACGACAGTTAATTTTATTGATTACGTCAGTGCACTTATCCTTTTGCGTTTTTGTTTTCATGTTGGTGAAAAGAGCTGCCAGCGTCCTATTGGATTTGTACGCTAAACTGACGTCATAAGTACTATTATTTACCGTCTCTTTAAAGTTTTCTCACAGTTTGGGAACATAAACTATACACTTATAAATACCTCTCTCTTTTTGCCGATTATCAACAGGACCTTTGTGTTTTTTGGCAAAGTATCAAGTTCCGTATGATTTCCATTGGATAGCCATTGTCTAGGAGAATGTGTGTGACGGCTAGCCGAACACACTTTTATTCGCAAAGATGAAGATATATGTACATATCTCAAGGAATATAGTAACTTTAAAAGAAGACTGGCTCAACAAAAAGAAACCCAAAAGTTCCTGCTTGCTTGTAGACAATATGGCCTTGTAACCCAGCACATAAACAAATCCACAAACAGCACCAAGAAACTCTTTTCTTCCATAGAATCCCTCGGTCAATATGACAAAGTTGAACAAAAATTCCATTAAAAAATCCTCATCTTAGAAATCTCGGAAATTTTTCCCAAAATAAAAAACACCAAAAATACGCTTAGATTGCTTCACAAAAAAATATAAGAAAACGTCACTGTTGATGAATGTAAGCAATTTATTACAAAACAGAATCAAGCTTTCACAAATATTTGCATTAAACAACAACAAATCAACACGCACAAAATTGACAAACCAAAAAGATCACTGTGGAAAATGCTAAATATCACAATACACTATAAGTGGTTCGTTAATAAAAGTGATATAGAATTCCCACTCGAAATTAAATGGCTCCTCTCTCTTGGCAGGAAATTTTCTTTGTCTTTTGATAGGAGCATATTTCCACTTTTTCAATTAATTGCAGATGGATAATAAATAATTAGATTTGTAACAAATGACATGGAGCAACATGTTACAAGAGCGAAAAACAGCAACATGCTTCACTCTTTCCAACGTCATGAAACCAACGACCGATTTGCCAGAAACATACTGAAAGTTCATAAAGACACTACCTACTTTCTTAAAAAAACAAAAAAACAATTATTATTGTATCAGCGGATAAAGGCAATACCACAGTTGCATTGAATGGCGTAGATTACGACAACAAAATGAAATACCTATTGTTTGGTCGTTATGTATACCGGCCTACTCGGGGAACAACTCTTTCTTCTCTTCAAAATAAAAACAATGAACTGGTGAAATGGCTACATGGAAACAAGTTGATTGATGATAGCCAAAAGATAGTGATCACGACATACACAGCACAAATACCTGCAATTTATGGATTACCGAAAATTCACAAACCAAATATGCCTCTTAGACCTATAACGTCATCAATGAGAGTTCCTTGTTATGAACTAGCAAAATACTTATGGAGAACTTTACAGTGATTCGGTCTACTCAATTAAAAGTTATTATGAATTTAAAGATAAGTTAAATAATCTGGTTCTAGAACAAACTGATGTTTTAGTATCTTATGATGTTGTATCATTATTTAGTAATGTTCCTGTATAACTGGCAGTAGCCATCATTAAGAAAAAATGGGAGACAATTAGTAAACATACACAGTTGAGCCAAACCAAATTCATAGAGTTGTTGGATTATTGTCTTAAAGAAAACAATTACCTTCAGTATAAAGATTACTTATACAGACAAATTCATGGAATGCCAATGTGAAATGCACTTTCTCCTACCATTGCCGATTTAGTTTTAGACAACCTTTTGGACAACAAATTTGCCGATAATAACAAACCAAAGATAATCGTCAAATATGTAGATGATATATTTGCAGTTGTTAATGAGGGGAGGTCTACAATGTTTTACGATCCCTTAATTCATATCATGAAAAAATACAATTTACCGTTGAGAGGGAATAAAACAGAGCTATAACGTTCTTAGACTTCAAGATTCATTGCGTTAATGATAGCATCTCTTTCAATTGGTATCAGTAGGACACAGCATCTGGAAGACTTGTCAACTTTCGATCCAATCAAGCAAAGCATATTCTTATTAATACAGCCTCTAATCTAGTTCAAAAAGTCTTTACGTTGAGTGACCGAGAATTTCACGCCGCAAATGAGAAAATAGTCACACAAATTCTCCTAGATAATGTCTATCCAATGGAAATCATACGGAACTTAATACTTCGCCAAAAACACAAAGATCCTGTGATAATCGGCAAAAAGAGAGTGGTATTTATAAGTGTATAGTTTATGTTCCCAAACTGTCAGAGAACTTAAAGGAGACGGTAAAAAATAGTACCTATGACGTCACTTTAGCGTACAAATCCAATAGGACGCTGGCACCTCTTTTCACCAACATGAAAACAAAAACGCAAAAGGATAAGTGCGCTGACGTAGTCAATAAAATTAACTGTCGTGGCAATGCGGAAAAAATTGCAATCTTTCCTATATCGGTACAACGAAACAACTTCTTGGTCAACGAATTTCCAACCACAAATCCGACATTAATTTAAAAAGCACTGGAAAAACAGCATTGTCCTTGCACCCCATCGAGCGTGGACACGAACCAGATTTTGACAGAGTGGAAATCCTGGAAAGGGAGAAACATGTCTCCAAGCGGTATACTCTAGAAACACTTCATATTATTGATAACAAAAACATTATGAATCGTAAACAAGACAGCCAAAACATTTCATCGGCTTACTGCTCTTTGGTGACTAGGCAGACCCCGTGCAATTTAAAGCCGACTAAACTTCAATCGAAGTGTTTTTTTAAATCATAAAAGGATCTTTTTTTAAACATTGCCTTATATTTGCCTTTCATTGTATTATGTATGTATGTCTGTAATACCTACTAAATGTAAGTTTGCCAAAATTTTACACCAAATGTTCTTATGTGTATAATATGTTCAATTTAGTTTTGTAAATAAAAGATCCCCTGAAGAAAACGGCAACCTCCGTCGAAACGTCCGGAAAGGAAATGAAATTGTTTCATTAAAAAATCATTACGACCAAAAAAGCCGAAAGAGATATATTTTAAATCTCGAACACCTATAATTATTATTATTTATCCATGAATTCAAATGGCATCTTTAATTTCCCTCAAACTATAACGACTAAGCAATATAAAAACATTTAAGTATGTGTATTATCCATTTATTACTACCTTATTATTATTCCCTTCTGCGATTTTTTGCGTACGCAACTGAATACTAAATATAATGTAGGCGCTATACATATGTATATATATACAAAATATGTGATTTGAAAAATCACATGAATCTTATTTATACATATTACACCTAAATTATAAAAAGAGTGTTCAGTGACGAAAAAGTTAGAACAGGACAGATTCGTGAGAAACTTCAGAACAAGATAGAACAACTTAGAACAGCCAGTCATCTGACAAAAAAAAATATTGTTGTTTACATAGAATTCAAAATCGTTTATTTTTGCAGAAAGGTTCTTGAAAATAATCTGAATGGAATTGAATTTATTTAAAAAAATATTTTTCATAAAATTGAGATGATTCCGACACGGAAAATGATTTATCAACTAATTCTAAAACCGAAATGTTTTTTTTTTAAACAACAATTGATTTGACTGTTCTCACAAATCTGTTCTACCCTGTTCTACCTAAAAAGCAAGTGCAGAAAATCCTGTTCTAAAGTGTTCCAAACTATTCCAAACAGACTCATTGAACACCAAACCAGAACAGTTTAGAACAGAAAATTTCTCATTCAACAGCAAAATCCTGTACTTTTCTGTTCTAAAGTGGTCTAATCTGTTCCGAACAGCCTCATTGAACACACTAAAAGTTATATTCATATAGCTACATACCCACCAATATCCTTCATTTTCATTACTATATGTACATGCTTTCATGCTTAGGTTCCATCAATATGTATATATATGTAGATGCATTTTACTTTCCTTACTTACATAATTAAAATCCATAACTTAGATTTAAATATACATTTGTAGGCAGGTACCTATTTAACTAATCCTTTGTATATGAAACCTATAGTAATACTACGAGACTGAATTTTTTAGCTAGTAGTTCCGTCGATGAGGGTTTCTCTTTTCTTGATATTGAATTGTTGATGTGGAAGAAGTAAATGTAGAGGCAATTACGAAAAAAAGCAAGGGAGACGGTCAAAACTTATTAGTTCTGACAACAATATAGAGGGTAAGGGAGAAAACCGAATAAGCTGTTTTGCCATGGCAACCTACAAAATATGGTGGGCATAAATAAATTATATCAAGGCTATTGCCGTATACATGAATTCGAAGTAAGAATGTATATGGGTATGCATGCATGGATTGGTTATTATAGAATTTATTTTAAATTTTTCTTTCAAATTTTAGATATTTGGTGGATTTTCGGATTTTGAATTGTAGCAACGTTGCTACTTTTCACTTTTTCTATTTGAAAATAGCAAAGCAATGTTGAGATATTTCAATATGTTTTGTTTAGGTAGGTACATGTGTACCCATATACCCACCTACATACAGTATGTATATGTTTTTGTTCTCTTTCAAATATAATATCTATTGAAAATAATTAAATTTTTTCTTCAGACAGTTTTATTAAGAAATAAAGTAGGTATACCTAGGCAGTATTTTTTTAATTTTGTTTTGACTAGCGATATTATAAATATAGGTACTATATTACAAGTTATGGATTCGAAAAAAATCGAACTCGAGATTTTGATCAAACTTGATATTACGATTATACCGAAGACGAAAAAATGGGTCCGCAATTCCGTCTCTCTGTCTGTCTGTCCTCGAGTTTACAGCCTAAACGTTTTTTCATAAACATGTCCCCAGTTTTTTTATCAGTTTTTTTAAGACGAAAGATGACAGTACCTGCCAAACTTTCTTTTTGACCAAAATGGTAAATATTGTTTTTCTCAAAATTTTTTTTTTCTAGCAATCAAATTTGACATTAAGATCATAGAGAACACCAAAAAGTGGGTCTCCTAATTCCGTCCGTCTGTCATTCTGTCTGTCTGTCCTCGAGTCTACAGCCTAAACGCTTTGATAGATTGTCTTCAAACTTGGTACATATTGTTTTTTTCGGTAATATGCCCACACGGTTTTTCATTTTTTTAAGACGATAAATAACAGTACCGCACATACATTTTTTTTGGCCAAAAACAAAAATCTTATTTTTCTCAAAAACGGCTCCAACGATTTTTATAAAAAAAAATTAGTTCATTAATGAAGGGAAAGGGTACCTTTTAATAATTTTTTTTGGAAAAAAATTGTTTTTTTGGTACCTCTAGTAGAACCATTTTTTTGGTTTTCGATTTTCTCGGAAACGGTTAATCTGATTTTTTTTAAATTTTTTTACGCAGAAGCTCCTAGAAAGTTTAAACACTATTGTATACCAAAATTTTTCAAAACAAATTATTTTGGAAATTATTTTTTCTTTTTAAATTCAAAATTTCGAAAACGACTTAATAGATTTTTTCGAAACTTCGTATTTAGTAGTTTTAAGACATTATCTTGAATAGTTAAAAAAACAACTGTATCTTCCATACAAATGTTAAAAACCGTTAAGAAAAAAATGTATTTCTCAAAAACGGCTCCAAGAATTTTCAAAAAAAAAATTGTTATTAAATTTAATTTTATTTTTTGTATATTGAAAAAAAAAACAATATTTTGCAAATAAATATTAAATGTTTTGAAGATTTTTTTAAATAATATTTTCAAATGTATATATATATTGTTGAATACTCATTAAAAAAAAAATAAGTAAAAAACGACTTGAAAAAATATATAATACCTATTAATAAACAATTCTTATTTGAAAATTCGTCAACGCGATTTTTTACAAAATTACTTATCAAATCTGAATTTTCAAAAAAAAAAATATTTTTTTTTTAAATCCAAAAAAAAATAATAATTAAAAAAAATGTTGTCACAAGAACAATTTTCTTTTGCACAACGATTAACAGAAATCTCAAATTTTAACTCTTAAATTATTATCATGTTTGTTCATTTGGTAAAAAAGTTTATTTTACTGAGTAGTGACCGTTGTACACAAGTGAATACCTGAATATTTAAATATTCCCTACAGCCACCGAACAATTTTCATTCTATCTGCCCGTAGAATAAAAAAATACACACACAACCAGCTCCTACTCAACAAAAAAATCCTCATAAAAAAACCTATGAATTAAATTGTTTTCCTTTTCTCCTCTAACTTATAATAATTTTTTTATATATTTCTCACATCAATTTATTATCACATTATTGCCCTTCATACGTATTTTCATAACACACCAACACTAACCTCCGATTTGGTAGTGGAACCCATGATGAATAGTAGAACTTATTGCGGGCTGGATGAATTTCGTCGTCATGATAGTACTATTAATTGGGTCGGCGAGATCTTTTATTCTGTTATTCTGCTATTCTGTTATGAATTTTCATACAAAAGTTTAAACTGTCAAAAAATCTTTTATGAATTATAATTTTGGTATTCTGCATGCTTAATCTGCTATGAAATCTGTTAAGAAATGTGCTAATGAGCTGTCAAAACTTCGAAATTCTCAACAAATCTTTTACGAACTGCATTTTTGGTATTCAGCTTACCACAATCTGTTATGGAATCTTTTATGAATCATAAAAGAATAAAAGACACATTTTGGTTACTTTTATCATAAAAGATTTCAATATATGTAACGATAAAATAAATTCAGGAACTGTTATGGGCAAATTGCAAAAATTAAATATTATTTATCTACGCGAAACAAAACACGATAATTGCGCAGGTTAATATTTTCATTAGTCAGTGCCTACTGCCGAGAGTTCTTATTTACCTACTACAGCTGATAATTTGATAGCAGATTTTAGGTCTGTTCGTATAAATGTTTCTTTTTCGAAGTTCCATAACAGACTTTTATAAAAGATCGAACTCCGGAATACCAATTATAAAATATCTTTTATGGTGGAGATCTGTTATGCATCATAACAGAAAATTCGTAGCAGAATAACACATGTGGCAGAATATGCCTAAATATCTATATACAATGACTATTCCTTGAATCATCCGTTCCACAATTCATTATACTAAGAATCAAGATAATCTTACCTACATAGACTTTAAAACTGCATAGGATAACTACGCCTTACTAACTAAACCGCAATGGTTAGCTCCATTAAAGTTGTTAGCTACGAGAGCAACTTCGTACGATCCAGCCGTGCATTTTAGTCTTCACAAAACCATGTTGATTTTCACATAGCTATAACAGAAGAACAATTAAAAGAAATTATGTCACAGACAAGAGACTCGAACAGTTTAGGAATAGCAGAAAGTTTCGCTATAGGACGATAGTTTGTTATTAAATTCATAGGTCCTTTTTTGTGGACTGGTATAATGTATGAATATTTCCAAAGATATGGGAATTTATAACGTTTCAAAGACTCGTTGAAAAGAATAAACAATGGATAAGAAATATATGATACATATTTTTTCAACATAAATGATGGTATACCATCAGGACCAGGACTAAAATATTCATCTCGTTTTAAAATATTTTCACGTATATCAGCCTCAGAAATCAAAATATTAATCGAATTAAGATGTGTGTATTCTAGTGTATTAGGAGGGATAAAAGAAGTGCTTGCTGAAGAGAACTCTTCGAAGCCACTTTTAAAATAATCAGCAAACATGTCAGATATTGGTCCTGGTAGACAACTAGAACAATTTTGAAAGCTCATACTAGCTGGATAACCGTCAGATTTACGTTTATTATTAACGTATCTCCAAAAGATTATATCTCAACCAGGCCTTATTTCTTTTATTTTTCAAAGTTTTTAAATGCGAATCAAACCCTGGCGGGTTACTATTTAAAGATTTTAATTCACGCAGTGCAATAGTATCCAAAAAACAATCAAATAAAATGGCATAAAATCGTAAAATCATTTCATCTAAACCCAAATTTGAAAATAATACATCCCAGTTAATTTCGACTAGTAAATTTAATAGCTGAACAAAATTACATTTTTTGAAGTCAAATTCAATATGTTTTTTACAAAAATTAAGAACAGATACATTTAGAGAAATAGTAAGGGCGGGGTGGTGGTGATCATCGTGAACAATTTTTGAATCGGATGGTATAACGGCAGCATCTGATTTAATTACATCAGAAAAGTAGATAAGATCTAATATTCTTCCATTTTCGTTTTTAACTACATTCAGCTGATTTAAGCAGAAAGATGCCATACCATCTATTTATTAAGACGAATTCATTAGTATTCGAAGCATTAGTGGGGAAATATTCATCATCATTAGTTGAACGGCACCATTCCAAGTTGAAAGATTAAAGTCCCCAATAATTATGATTTCGTCAGTTGGATCAATCTTTTCAAATGTCGTCTCTAGGGAATTGTATAAATTTTCATAAATTTCGATGGTAGAGCTGGGTGGAATATAAGTAGCAACCACATAAACGTAACCAGAATACATTTTTGTTTTTACGCAGAGCACTTCAAGTAATAATTGCAAGAATTGACAACAAGTGAACAAATAAGAGATGTTCTTACTCCAATCAATAAACCTCCGCCAACAGTAGCTGAATCATTAAGTATGTGGCGATCACGTCGAAAAAGTTGATAGGTGTTATCAAATAATTCAATGTTAATAAAAGACGAGTTCAACCATGTCTCAGTCAGCACGATAATGTCATGAGGGATTTTATTTATGTTCTTATAAACCTTTCTGGTTTTTGTCCTTAGTCCATTGACATTTTGATAGTAAATCAGTACTGGTACTGATTCGCCGAGAATTTCGCATTGTCAGTTGTGGAGGAAAATTTGTGTGCTTTGTCTATGCGGATCTGTTTTCAAATTCATGCATGATTATACCATTAGGCCAAAAAGACGTAGAATTTAGGATGTAAAATATTGAATCAGGTACGTTTATTTTAAACGATGAGAAGTTACGCTGAATCATTTTTTCCACAGATATATGTCGAATCGTGCCAAGTTTATTTTGTATATAATTTTAAATACCTAAAGCATTCGTTTTAGTGTCCAATTTTGAAACAAAGATAGTTTTTTGTCCTTCAACTATTTTTAGTCCTGACTCAATAGAAAATACAGACTTAGTTTTATTTATCATGGGTAAATTTTGGTTCGGTAAAGTTAAGGAAATCGCGTTTGTATGTGGTATAGTACCAGTTATATTATGTATAGGGTTTACTGAGCAAGTTACACAATCTATAAACTCGTCTACTGGTACAGAAACGTCAATAGGAGATCTTGGTGTAGGTGAAGGTGTACTTGTACTTAATGCATCCTCGATTTGTTGCGATTTAGAGAAAGGGGGCATTGCTAAAGGTTCTGACATGGATGTGGAAGCTTCTTTGTTGATGGAATTAGCGAAGGTGATTCTAAATCGAGTTCATCACTTTTTCTTTTTAATGATGCTGCAACAATTTTCGCAGGTGAAGTTTTATTTTGATTATCTTCATCACATGACTGTGTATTGCTAGCAATTTTCTGATAAGTTAAACTACCCACTTTTTCAGAAAGATGGAGTAGTTGCGCATGTAAATTTTCAAGATGTCTGGTGTTTTGGTGTACATTACGTGTAATATTTGTGTAGGAAAAAGGGTCGCCAAAATAATAGAAAGATTTTCTTTCCTTAAATAGCTTAATTGTGCTAAATGGAACGTCAATACATGTATTATGAAAAAGTTTGCGACAATTGTCATGACACATAATGGAACCTATCATATACTCAGTGGGGGTGGCCGTAGCGCGATAGTTGTGTGCTCGCCTGTCAACCTCGTGTTTGCAGGTTCGATTCCTGCCGTTGTCTATGTCTTCTTATATTCCATTAAAAAACAATTCTATAATTGTCATAAAATAAGTTGCTGCTTCGCTCATTACATGCTGTTTAGGCATAACACTAACAACATGTGATTGAGTAAACTAGCATACCCGTAAAATATGACAACGAAAGAAATAAAATAATGCGAATTATAAGGGACATAAATAAATAAGACACGTTAATTCTCTCCGCATTAGTTCAGCCGCCATCCCTGGAGATAAATCTGAGACAACAACCAGCTCTAGTCTCAGAACATCGCGCCATACATCTATCCTATCCTTCTTTCTCTTCTTTCGCCGGATGCCCGCGCTGTGTTAAGAAAAACATATAAAGGGTATTCATAATCCCTTGAGCGCGTGCAAAGTTATAAAAAAAAAAAAAAAAAAAGTTAATGGAACCTATCACATAGTCAGTAGCACCTTCACAAAAAGCACAATTTAGACAATTCTGCAATTAAATTTTTGGCCTTTAACTTTAAAAAATAAAATTTTAAATAGTCTCCTCACAAATTTTTGGTTCAGCTTGTACTTCGTAAGTTAAACAAACAGGTTCAAGTCTCAGCTAGATGGTAATGTAGTGCGTTGACAGATCTCAATAAAATACAGATGTTATTGTTGTTGTTTTCGTTGGTAAAAAAGTAAATCAAAAAATGCGTATATATGTAGCATCAAAACAAACTATCGGCAGAACATTTAGTAAAATTGCACTCACCGGGAAGGAAGAGTCAAGAGCGAATTCCAAATTTTTTTCAGGCCACGGCAGATGAGGCGCAGACATTTATAACAGAATTGCGGGAATGAATGAACGGGACAGATGAATATCAAAGCTTTTTCACTCAATCAACTAATAAATTAGTTTCTTTATGTATATTTTGATTTAAAAAAACAATAATACCATAATAAAACTACTCGCGTGAAAATAAAATCTTAAGAATATTGTTCAACTATTTAAAGCAGCAATTTATCATTTAGTAAATTAATAATTCTTCAAAATAAATTGTATACAATCGCAGAGGTAAAATCACACAGCCACTTTCATTGAGCGGTACCAGACACTCTTTAGAGAATATTTTTTTTCGTGTGCCTTTGAACTCAAAAAGAATTCAGTTGAATTTGATATTTGAAGTTTATGATGCCAGTATATGCATACACACAAGGCAAAATTATGTTTGTGTTACGTATTAAGATGGCCCAGTGGCAAATTTTCAATTTTTCACCAAGGAATCACCACGTGATTTACCAAGGAACAGAGCCTTCACCCATGAATTTTTTTGTGAATAATTTGGTGAAATTAACATTAGGATGTCATTGGAGTTCACCAGTGAATTTCTTGGTGAATATTTATAGGTGAAATCTTTGAATATGAGTATGTTGCGTTTTCATTTGTTCTGTTACTTAGTTGAATCATAAAATGAAAGGTTATAGATGAATTCATCTCTTTCTTGGAAGTTGTTCAATAACATTTATTCATGAATGAAATATAACATGAAAACGCAGCTATGAAATCATTGATTAACAGTTTTTGCCTCTTTCAACCATGAACACTATTTGGTGAAAACTTCGATGAAAATAATTAAGAAAATCACGTGTTGCAAATTCGTTGTAGAAAGTGCCCTCACCAAATGAAAATATCAAAATAAATTTATTTAAAACAGTTTTTTATTGCAAAAAAAACATAACCATACAAAAATTCAGTTCTTAATTTTGATAAAAAATAATTCATATTTATTGAATAAACTTTCTTTGCTTTTTTCACTGATTCTAAACTTCAACTTGCATTTTCATCCGTCTTCGACAAGAGATTTCGTTGGCACTGATTAAATTAAAGAACAAAGCATTTCTTAACCATCCCAGAAGAAAGGACCTAGACAATAAAAAACCTAATCCGTTATAAAGTAACAAAAACAGAATAATACTTGCTCCGCTAATAGAGATTTTTTTTTGTTTCGTTTGGTTCTTCTTCTAATGAAAGCAACACAGAGTGCTCAATGCTACTTCGGGCTCGTAAAGCTGTGCAGGACTTTTCCTCACTGAAATCGCAATGCATTTGAATGCGAAAATGTAGCGAGAAAAAAGGGGATTACTTTGCCATTAGGAAATCATAACTTTATTTTCCCCTATAAAAGTAAGGAATGAATTAAATGCTGTTTTCACCAAAATTTTTCATCGAGGAAGAAGTTTGCCACTGGGAGAATATTGTTCCAAAGTAGGTATAAAGAATGCTTATAACATACGGTAGGTACGTGTACAGCATTAAACACACACATTGAAGGTAATAGCTTCAGAGTTTATATTTATATTTATAAATTGGTTTTAAAGACTTTGACCTTGTCACTTTTTTTGCATAAGAAAAATTGTTGCATTAGGTAATCCTTTTGCTAATTAAATTGACCTTGAAGCAACTTACTTGTACTTAGTAGTCAAGCAACCTATTTTTTTTTTGAATGTATATACGTAGCAAAGTTTGAATGTTTGAATAAATTTCTGTTGCTGTATTAAATTTTTGTTAAATAAAAACGCTTCACATCGCTTTAGAATACTTTTTGTATTTTGTATCTTTGTATTCTGTATTTTATATCTTTATACTTTGTATCTTTACATTATCTTTGTATTTTGTATTTTATATCTTTATACTTTGTATCTTTACATTATCTTTGTATTTTGTATTTTACGTATATATCTTTACTAGCGGGACAAGGCGCGCGTTGCTACGCCCAAGTATTTTGTAATAAATCAACTCAATAGCGATGCTTTAAAAGGATTTTATTTATAATGCTAAAGTTGTACATCAATTCAATACAATAGTATATACAACATTTTTTGTTTGATTGTGTGGTGTATGTATAAATAAATTTTTTGCGGCTCCCACTCTGGAACATGCTACGTATAATTTTCCATGTGAAAAGCACGGTTCCTCCAAATTCACACCACACACTTGAAGAGTTTGTCCTTAAGCTTTATTAATTGTCATAGCAAAGGATAAACTCATGGGAAATTGAAGACGTTTGAATTCAAATGGGATGTCCGTTGGTATTAATGGGATGCGCGGTATTAGTTTGTTGCTTGAATTAAATGTGGCATCAATTTCTTCACTGAAAGTCTCGTCCCATTACAAAGTTTTGGTGCACTAAGATTCCGGAGAAGTATAATCGATGAACCAACTTTCAAATTCAAGTAATGCGGTGGCATGCCTGGTGGTTCCAAAGTATCAATAGATTTATATGTTTCCGAATCACCTGGCAATTTTTCCTGGATGTGGAAATTGATTTCAGTGACATTGATATTTTTTTGGTGCTAAAATTGCACGTTCTCGTAACCAATCATGGTTATTGTAATTTTGTACAATATTTGGAAAAACTCGATCAATGATTTCTTGTTTTGATGATACAAATTTTCAAAAATTATTCGGTAACGTGATAAACCCATTTTGATCACTTGCAATCTTTCCATCGCCAATCTTCAGCAATTGCTTCGAAAACTCACGTGCTGGTGAATCATTTTGAAGACGCACACGCATATTGGTCGTCAACGAAAGCTTTTGTACGTGTGCCCACAAAAATGAACTTTTCAAACATGCATTAATTTCATCAGCAGGTGTTGATCTCGGAACAACAGGCAACGTTTGACGGAAATCACCAGATAACAATATTAATACACCGCCAAACAGCTATGAACTCCGTCTTAAATCTTGTAATGTTCGATTTAAGGCTTCCACAGATTTTTTATGGGCCATTGGACACTCGTCCCATAAAATAATGGATGTTTGTTGCAAGACTTTAGCCATTCCAGAACTCCTTGAAATATTGCATGTTGGTGTTTCAATTGCTTGCATGTTCAATGGCAATTTCAAGACGGAATGTGCTGTGCGGCCGCCATCAATTAATGTAGCTGCAATACCGGAAGAAGCAAGCGCCAATGCGATTTTTTGTTCCGACCGAATTGTTGCCAGTATCAATGAAATAAAAAATATTTTTCCAGTGCCGCAAGGTGCATCCATAAAATACAATCCACCAGTGTTATCATTGACAGCTTGCATCACTTTGTCATATGTATGTTTTTGTTGATCATTTAATTGTGGAGTATACGTTTGTACGAATGCACGCAATTCATCACGATCGAATTGCTGTTCGCGTTGCAATTCTCGTTCAAATAAATCATGCATTGGACGATTTGGTGGAGTCAATCCTAATTGCACTAATGCTTTATTTGCAATCGTAAGGTACAAATCTTCGATCATTATCAAGGCTTTATTATACATTTCCAATGTCAGCAGTAATGCAGGATCATTGGAACGATGTCGAAGTCGAATCAAAATGTCTTCAGCCATGAAATCTTTGTATTTATTCCACAATTCCAGTGGATTTGATGGAAAACATGTTGATATTATGATCGCAAATAACATATGAATTTGATTTGGTGGAGATGCAATTGATCACGAAGCGTAGCATCCCAATGCGTATCATCTTCCAGCAAATGCAAGTGTTGACATGCTTCACGGTATGTGGCGCACAATTGACCATTGACAGTTCGTAAATGTTGGAATGATTGAGGTCCATGTACGTTCACCAACAAAAGCCGCAAGTAAAAACATTCAATATTAGCTGGACTAACTGTACAAATGCGTCTCAAAGCATCTGTTCGAAAAATACCTGGGTAACCATCAACAGATGTGCCTTGTTTGCGACGCTGAAATTTTTTTGTTGATGCACTCCATGTGAAATAGTGAGGCACTTCCGAATATAGCAAGGTCCTGGCAAAATCATCCGTTTTACATAACTGGAAATAAGCTGTCTGTGTAGTTACTGGTGGCTCTACTGCTCTTTGTTCGGCATTTGCAGCAGTGAAGTAAACACGTTGGGCGTTTTCAAGATGAACTGCCAAATGTACAACAACCGGATGTCTGTCATGAACTGGAAACGATAGAATACGCCATACGGCTTCATTCGTACTAATATAGCGCCCCATTTGGAACTGCAAAATTTCATCATGATTATTTTCAGGAGCCACTCCAAAAACAGCCATATCGCTGCCTTTAGTCACATACTTGCAAATATATTTGATTGATTTTACAGAATTGCAATATTCTACATTAATGTGAGCGTTGAACATTTTTGACAGTATCGGTGAGTACCGAACTATCCAACGGTTATCGACTTCAACGTCTTGATTTTGAAGTTTAATTACAGTTAATTTGCCGTTGTCTTCAGTTGATCGTCTACGATACTGTGGATATCCATCATCTCCTGTAATTGTTTCAGCAATCAATTGCTTTGGAAAACTTTTCGAACATTTGCCATAAATCATACAAGGTGAATTTCTATTAATATCACCACAGGGACCGTGAATCATATTTTTCGTGACAACTCCGAATAATCCTGGGTCGATCTTTTGATCTGGAATTTCGGCCGATATGACGGTATCAATCATATCAGGTGTTATTTTGTGTACGAACCAAATCAAAATATGTGCGTGAGGTAAGCCCCTTTTTTGCCACTCTATGGTATACATAAAGCACCGCACTTCTCCAAATACACGGAGTTTGAGAATCAGATCCATTAATTTTTTCAATTTTTGTTGGAATATACGGGCCGTTATATCATGCCTATATTTTGGCACCTGACCATCAAATAAACAATCAGACACATCGACCCACTTCGGATTGCATGTGAATATGATGAATAGATCCCATCGGCCATAATTTCGTACATATGTCATCGCATCTTGCGTATATTCATGCATATGACGTGGGTTACCAAAATATGATGATGGTAAAATTGTTAAACGGCCGATATCATTCACATTTGCATCTTTGATCATTGCGTCACGCAAATGTATGTATTCCTCTGATCTTAATCGGGCTTGAATGTGACGGATGAAATTCAATCGCTCATTTTCAATTTTGGTGTACATATCGACGATATATTGATGCGAAAGTTGATTGCATCGCAAAATAAAATTGGTTTCTTGAGGGCGAATCATCAATCGATACGAATAAAAATTCATCGCACTGACTTTTTTTGTTGATTCTTGACCTGCAATGCAAAAATTAATTAGCGAATGATAATGATTTAAAAATCACATTTAAACGAAAATCAAATGTGTACGTACCAGTTGTGTGATTTATCATTGGTATGTTGATATGATAGCCATCGTCCCCTCTCCAAAACAAAATGAGGTATTGCAATGCATCATAACAGCGATGGAGTTCTGAAATACGTTGTAATTACTCATTTCTACGATACAAAACAATATATCGTGGCCGAAACTGTTCACCAACCACAATAATGGCTACTTCATCAATCGTTGGTACATTGAATCGTCTGGCGTGCTCCCCAATTGGTGCTTTATCATCTTTTATTATGATTTTGTGGCCATCGGTGAGCATCCGGTCGAGTGCCACTTTAAACAATTTCACCAATTCATTGTGTTGATGAAAAAATGTTTGCAATTCATTCACGATAGATCTTCTCGTATGCGTCGAAATTGCACAGCGCTGATTTAATTCACGATTCTCATCACCAATTAAATGTATTTGCAAAAATTGATGATCGCCATCTGGGAATGGTAGCAAGGACCCAGCTCTATGGTATATTTGACCTTGAATCTGTAACGTTCGAGATATATATATAGACGACGGATTTGATTTTGTAAAAACATGGAACACAGGGACGGCACATGAATTAAATATGATATTGCTTATTCCATACGAAGAAATTACCTTAAACGTCGGCATAAATCCATTTCTTATAATATTTGTAGCTCCAAAAGATGTCATTTGAAAGCATGAATTGTATTTTTGAATATTTAAGAGGAAATGCTTCGACGTTGGTGAATTGCCAAAAACCAATGAATGCAAAGGTTCTGGCGGAAGTTCTAGCACGGGCAATTTGACCTTCCCGCCAGCACAGCACATGCCAGGCGTTTCGTTTCTGAATTTAAATGCTTTGCAATGTATCATTGTATATAGATATTAATAGTACTATCATGACGACGAAATTCATCCAGCCTTCAATAAGTTCTACTACTCATCATGAGTTCCACTACCAAATCGGAGGTTAGGTAGTGTTGGTGTTATGAAAATGCGTATGAAGGGAAATAGTGTGATAATAAATTGATGAGAGAACTATATATAAAATTTATTATAAGTTAGAGGAGAAGAGGAAAACAATTTATTTCATAGGTTTTTTGGTTTTTTTTATGAGGATTTTTTAGTTGAGTAGGAGCTGGTTGTGTGTGTGCTTTTTATTCTACGGGCAGATAGAATGAAAATTATTTGATGGCTGTAGGGAATATTTAAATATTCAGGTATACACTTGTGTGCAACGGTCACTACTCAGTAAAATAAACTTTTTTACCAAATGAGCAAACATGATAATAATTTAACAATTAAAATTTCAGATTTCTGTTAATCGTTGTGCAAAAAAAATTGTTCTTGTGACAATTTTTTTTTTATTGTAAATATATAAATATTTTTTTTGGATTTTAAAAATAAAATATTTTTTTTTGAAAATTCAGATTTGATAAGTAATTTCGTAAGAAATCGAGTTGACGAATTTTCAAATAAGAACTGTTAATTATAGGTATTATATTTTTTTTCAAGTCGTTTTTTACTTATTTTTTTTTTAAATGAGTATTAAACAATATATATATACATTCGAAAATATTATTTAAAAAAATCTTCAAAACATTTAATATTTGTTTGCAAAATATTGTTTTTTTTTCAAAATCCAAAAAATAAAATAAAATTTAATAACAAATTTTTTTTTGGAAAATTATTGGAGCCGTTTTTGAGAAATAAATATTTTTCTTAACGGTTTTGGTATACAATAGTGTTTAAACTTTCTAGAAGCTTCTGCGTAAAAAATTTAAAAAAAAATCAGATTAACCGTTTCCGAGAAAATCGAAAACCAAAAAAATGGTTCTACTAGAGGTACCAAAAAAACAATTTTTTTCAAAAAAAAATTATTAAAAGGTACCCTTTCCCTCTTCATTAATGAACTAATTTTTTTTTTATAAAAATCGTTGAAGCTGTTTTTGAGAAAAATAAGATTTTTGTTTTTGGCCAAAAAAAAGTAAGGGAGCTACTGTTATTTTTCGTCTTAAAAAAATGAAAACAACGTGTGGGCATATTACCGAAAAAAACAATGTGTACCAAGTTTGAAGACAATCTATCAAAGCGTTTAGGCTGTAGACTCGAGGACAGACAGACAGAATGGCAGACAGACGGAATTAGGGAACCCACTTTTTTGGTGTTCTCTATGATCGTTATGTCATATTTGATTGTTAGAAGAAAATTTTTTTTCAGAAAAATAATATTTACCTTTTTGGTCAAAAAGAAAGTTTGGCAGGTACCTAGGTAGGTACTGTTATCTTTCGTCTTAAAAAAGCTGATAAAAAAACCGGGGACATGTTTATGAAAAAACGTTTACGCTGTAAACTCGAGGACAGACAGACAGAGAGATGGAATTGGGGACCCATTTTTTCGCCTTCACTATCATCGTAATGCCAAGTTTGATCAAAATCTCGAGTTCGATTTTTTTCGAATCCATAACTTGTAATATAGAACCTACATACATATATAGGTAATATCGCTAGTCAAAAAAAAAAAAAAATAAAAAAATACTGCCTAGGTATACCTACTTTATTTCCTAATAAAACTGTCTGGAGAAAAAATTAAATTATTCTCAATAGATATTATATTTGAAAAAGGACAAAAATTACCTATGTACATACATATTGTATGTAGATGGGTATCTGGGTACACATGTACCTACCTAAACAAAACATATTGAAATATCTCAACAGTGCTTTGCTATTTTCGCATAGAAAAAGGGAAAAGTAGCACCGTTGCTACAATTCAAAATCCTAAAATCCACCAAATATCTAAAACTTGAAAGAAAAATTTAAAATAAATTCTATAATAACCTTCAGTATTAACCAAGTGAGTTCTCCGTCTGTGTCGTTGTGTTTCCATTTCATTTCGTCGAACACGATCTTCTTCACTCTGTGATCCATAGAGAAAATAATTACATAGAGGCGCGACTCGTACCCCCCTTGCCTTAAACACCCGCAAATTTTTTTTGAGTTGAGTAAGAGAAAACTCTCTTAAATTACTCATTTTTTCCTATCCGTGAATACATGTGAGTGGTGGATTAAAAACCCTTTTGCTCAAACTGACAGATAATTTTTTTTGTTGTTGGGTTGTCAAAAGTCTGTCTGACATTTCTAATTACCAAAACTTAATTAATAGTTTTTTTTTCACATTTTGTAAGTTTCATTTCATATTTATTTAATTATTCTTTATTTCAATAAAAGAAATATATAACTACATGTCTTTTTTTTCAGGTTGAATATATAATTGTTAAATTTGATGAACAAAATAAAGTGGCAAGGGTCTCACTGAGAGCCCAAGAAATCCTTGAAAGAACGGCGTTAAATCCCTATGGCGACCCGAATATGGAGGTTATATGATCGAAGGTACGCCTGGCAAACCATTTGGAGGTTTGCTGGCGCATTTTAATCTTGTCGAAGCAAATATGATAAACCGCCGTGAAGAAGTTTCTGAACTGCTCAAGCCAGACGAATGTGTAATGTCGATTACAAATTTTCCACGTCTTGGTTGTCCATCGTTTACACATCCTATTTGTAGTCCAAATCCTGATGATATAAAAGGTGCGGCTCGATCTTTGTACTTTCCAGATGAGGCTATATATCCAGGACATCCTCGTTTTAAGACATTAACGAGAAATAAAGCTAAAAGGTACATAGTTTGTTTTGTAGGAAGGGAGACATAATTATTTTTAAATATGTATAATTGCTCTGTTACAGTTTTTAAGGATGCTAATACAACAATTCCCGTTGCTGATAGTCCTGCTGGTGAACCAGATATAGTGCATCTTGATGATATGGGCTTTGGGATGGGTTGTTGCTGCCTTCAGGTGACTTTCCAAGCTTGTAACATAGTCGAAGCAAGAATATTGTACGATCAGTTGACACCACTATGTCCTATAATGCTGGCTCTAACTGCCGCTTCGCCCATATATCGAGGCTATCTAACAGAATCAGATTGTCGTTGGAATGTTATAAGTGCGTCTGTCGATTGTCGTACCGAAGAAGAACGAGGTTTGAAGCCTCTTAAAGAAAACAAATTTAGAATTCTAAAGTCGAGATATGATTCCATTGATTCGTTCCTATCGCCAGAAGGTGAAAGGTATAGACTTGGAGTTATATTCTATGCCTTCATGTTTAACATTGTATTTTTTTGTTTGTATTTGCAGATACAATGATGTGCCTTTAGTTTATGATGAAGCTGTCTACCAACGCTTGCGTAGTGGAGAAATTGATCATCTATTAGCACAACACGTTGCTCATCTATTCATCCGTGATACAATATATTTGTTCAGTGAAAGAGTTGATCAGAATGACGAGGAAGACACAGATCATTTTGAGAACATTCAATCGACCAACTGGCAGACAATGCGTTTCAAAGCACCACCACCAAATTCGTCGATTGGTTGGCGTGTTGAATTCCTATAAGGCGAGGCTCAGATGACAGATTTTGAAAATGCAGCATTTGTGTGCTTCGTTGTCCTTCTAACTAGAGTCATACTTTCCTATCAATTGGATTTCCTAATTCCAATTAGTAAAGTAGATGAAAATATGCAAACAGCACAAAAACGCGATGCTTGTCGGAAGGAAAAGTTCTGGTTTAGAAAATCAATTCAGAAAACCAAACCATGCGGAGAACAAGTAAATGGACACGGATGTTGTCCCGATGAATATGATCGGTTATCTATTGATGAAATCATAAATGGAAAGGTAATTTGTAAAAATTTCATTCTCTCAAATCTTAATTTTAATTTAAATGCAATTTTTTTTCTTAAACTGATGGCTTTCCAGGACTCATTCCATCAATCAAAAGTTACCTACAATCGATGGAAGTCGATGCCGATACCCAGTGTACCATTGAGCAGTACTTACGTTTGATAGAAAAACGAGCATCTGGAGAATTCACAACAACTGCCACATGGATGAGAGAGGAAGTTCTTAATCATCCAGAATAGAAGTAAGTTTTTTATCCTTTTTAGTAAATTATAGAATTTTTTATTTTTGAATATTATTTTGTTTGAAATTTATTTTCAGTTTTTTTTTTTCAGAAAAGACTATTGTTAGTGGTCACATCAACTTTGATCTTATGATGAAGATCAAACAGATACAAGAAGGAAAACTTCTAGTGCCATCGCTTCTTGGACAGGGTAATAATTCCAAAATGAAAGATTCCATTCCACAGGCACTGCAAAAGCATTTAGCCAAGAGTAGTTGTAATAAATGACCAGCAACGCAATCATCATCATCATCATTTACAACACTTCTTGATCAGCATTGTAATACCAATATTTTTACAACGCAAGTACTTACAACTTAAATATTCAAATAAGTATGAACGTATGTATAACAAAATTCTCTACGAGTAGAAAAGCCGGACGATATTGTGCATTTATGGAGAATAAAAGCGTGTGAAAAGGATGGGAACTAAATTCTGTAAAACAGAATTTGAATAAATACAAAGGTGCATAAGATGATATTGTAACGAGGTTTTGAATTTTAATAATTTGAGTCGGTTTAAGAAATCATATTTCACATTTTATGTAAAAAAAAAAACGAAATAAAACAAATAGTATAGCTAAAAGCTGTTGTTCACAAAAGAGACTATCGAATTTACTATTTTGAAATATACATAATTGGATATTTTTCCAGAAAAGTGAAGACAGTGGTTTTGATTGGGAATAATTTTAAAGGAATTAATAATAATAGATTTATTTTATTTGTAACTTATATGTAGCGCATTTAGCTATTTGGCGGGATAGGTCAATATTTAAAGACCTTACTTTCTATTATATTTTAATTTTACATTCAAAATGGAAAGTTATTTGTCTTCGAAAAATCATTATGCATTTGTAAATGGTTTTAATTAAAATGGCATTACCTAAGACGAAAACATTTAAACTACCTCCTCGTAAAAACGGAACGTACGCAAGTCTAAATCTGATATCAAAATTATTTCCTAACGTATCGTTTTCGAGATATTTAAAGTTGTTTAAAAACAGTTGTGTAGTTTTTAATTAGAATATCTGATTACATTTATGTTTTATAATACAAATTATTTTTACTTGCATCATGTAAATTCCAGGCAGTAAACCTCAAATGTTTTTTCTCGTCACAAAGAATAGATTCTACTTTTAACATAGAATCCTACTCTGATTTAAGTTTCTTATCTCCTCCTCGTGCAACTACTTTCTCTAATATATAAGATATACCTATAGTTTGAAGAAATTGCAGCAACTTCACTTGTTTATGTTCTCTATGCTCTATATGTCAAGTATGATTAAAATCTAGAATTCAATTTTTTGTATTTATTATTTAGAATTAGAAGGACATCCTATACAAAAATTGAAAAAAAATACAAAAGTTGAAAATCAAATAATAGCTGTATGGCAGGTACCGTTAATAACAAAATATATATTAAACAAATATGTTGAACCATAATGTATACTGTGTATAGTAGTGCACAGATTTGTTATCAAAATCGCAACAGCCGTTTTCGAGATAATTAAGGTTGAAGACAAAATTTTATGGCAAGAGCCGTTATTCTTGGGGCTAAAAAAGCGATTCAAAAATCTAGTTGGGACAATCAACTACAACTCTTAAGTACTAAGTTAAAAGAAAATCGCATCCCCCGTTTAGGCTGTAGATTTATCTACAGACAGACAGATAGACGGAATTGCGGGACCCATTTTTCTTGTTTACTCTATCATCGTAAAAATAATTTTTTTATAAATATTGTTTTTAAATGAAATGTACCTGAATATCCAAAATCTTTTGCAATTTCGCTCATAAACATTCTATAAACTCTATAAGTTTTGCAGGGTTCATTGAATATTATCGGTGTGGTCATTACCTCACCAATAACTTCTTGTCGCTTTCCCAACGTAAACGAAATAACTTTCGGTTCCGATTTGTGTCAAGTTATTATAACGATGATTGATTTTGGCAAAACAGGATCAATTTAAAGGAACACAATTTTAGGAAGCTCAGACAAGGGAGTATCCAAGGCATAGTGCACAACTTTTTTCTCATCCGCTGGATTTTAGCGGGAATCTTGAACGTGACTTGGAGGTGGCGGTGTCGGAATCATGGTGCAACTGTTCTGAGTGTAAATTAACCTCAGCTTCTAAATGCTTGTAATTATTTTATAATCAAATAATTATTTCGAAAAATTACTATCTGAAAGTAGTTTTTTCGTGTTTAAAAAAAATGAAAAATTACAAAATTACTTTCAGATGCAATTTTTTTGAAATATTTGCTCGAATTGAAAACGGTTTCAAGAATTTACAAGCTGACATAAATTAAAACTCATAACAGTTTAAATCATCGAGATCAAGCAAGTACTTTCGAAATGACAGCTTGTCCAAAGTAGCAAATCCAAGAAATTTCTACTGATATCAAAAAAATCTTGAAATCAGTACTTACGCCAAGCTCTAATTTCCAAACTACTTGCTTGATTTCGATGATTGTAACGGTTCTGAGTGTAAATTAACCTTAGCTTCTAAATCCCTGCAATCATTTTAAATTCAAAAAATTATTTCGAAAAATTGCTATCTAAAAGTAGTTTCTTCGTGTTTTAAAAAAAATGAAAAATTACAAAATTACTTTCAGATGCAAATTTTTTGAAATATTTGCTCGAATTGAAAACGGTTTCAAGAATTTACAAGCTGACATAAATTAAAACTCACAACAGTTTAAATCATCGAGATCAAGCAAGTACTTTGGAAATGACAGCTTGTCCAAAGTAGCAAATCCAAGAAATTTCTACTGATATCAAGAAAAATCTTGAAATCAGTACTTACGCCAAGCTCTAATTTCCAAATTACTTGCTTGTTGCTTGATTTCGATGATTGTAACTGTTCTGAGTGTAAATTAACCTCAGCTTCTAAATCCTTGCAATCATTTTATAATCAAACAATTATTTAGACAAATTGCTATCTAAAAGTAGTTCTTTCGTGTTTTTAAAATTAGACTGTTTTTTTTTAAAGGTGACGTTGAACAAACATTCCCGAAAATAAACAAAGAATCATATACATGTATATATATATAAATATTGTATTAATGACAACACAAAATAATTAAAATTATTATTATTATTCATTAAAAATAATTTTGCTGCTCATTTTTTTTGCCAAGAACACAATCAATGTTAATTATTATGATCCTTTTTTGGATGAAGTGGATGATGTGGTGTCTTGCAGTTTGTGAGGCAGAATCATCTGCAACAGTTGTCGCCTGTGCTTCGCGTCGTCGGTGTTGGTGTGTGTGTCGTCATCGGTCTCATTGGCTGCAGCCGATATTTCTCCATTGAACTGAATCAAAACACAATGCTCCATGGCATAGGCAAGCAGTTTCATAGAAATTGGATTCACACGCAGCAAATTTTCCACAAAAACTATCTGTAAAATATTTACAATCTGTAAATATTTAGAGATTATGAAATCCGATTTTATGATTTTCGACTACTAATGGATGCAATGATAGATTTTTCAGGATTCGCAGTAGATTTTCGATTGCGATGGATTCTGTGATAGGGCCGATTTATTACTTTTAAATTTCGAGTTTTCTTTAATGTAATTAAACTTTGACGCTGTTAGTATGTAGGTCCAATTATCATTAGGTAGGTTTAAAACCGATGTAGGTAAGTTCTTAGTATAATGAATAGAATTATTGTATGTTTCAGGAAATAGTTACTAGGTACCTACCTAAAAATGTATGTTTAAATCTATGTTATAGATTTTAATTCTGTAAATTGGGATGGTAAAATGTACCTACATTACATACATATGTATGTATATGGACCCTAGGTATGTAAATATGTAGGTACATAATAATGTATAATGAAAGTGTTGGATGGTTATGGTTAGGTAGATCCATATATGCATATAAAACTTTATATGATAGTTTTAATATACATAATATTCATTTGATTGTTAAAGATATATATTTATATAAATGTCAGAGAGTCCACCTAGTACATAATGTATGTAGGTTGGTACCTATTCAGTGATCTAGATATCAGAAACTACTAACTCGATTTGCGTTTTGTACGTAATTTATTATTTTTGAAATGGAAATTAAAAGAATAGTCAAATTTATAAATTTAAAGTTTAAAGTTTATAAATTTAATTTGCTCTGGCCCGATCCAAATTCATAACTTCAAGTTTCTATTTTTCATTTTTATTTATCAGTTTTAAACTAAATTTGAATATTTTTTAATGTAGCTAAACATTGACGCTATTAGTAGGTAGATCCAAATATGTAGGTAAGTTTGTAGTATAATGGATTGAATGGATGATTCAAGGAATAGTTACTTAGGTACCTACATACCTACAAATTTATGTTTAAATCTAGATTACAGATTTTAATTACGGAAATTAGGATGACAATTGTGTACCTACACTACATACAGATATGAATATGTAGGCATGTAAATGTGTATACATACAATGTACATTGAAAGTGTAAGTTGGTGATAAGTAGGTAGATATATGCATATAATTTTATATGATAGGTGCAATATACATAATATTCATTTGATTTTTAATGATATATAGGTATATAAATGTATGAGAGCCCAAATAGTATATACTGTAAGTAGGTAGGTATTCAGTGACGTATATAGCAAAATCATGTGTATGTATGTAATTTAGTCATTATTATGCGTAAAAATGAAATATAATTAGGTAGAAGAAATGGATATACATATTTATATCGACCGATAGAGAGACAGACGGAATATCAAGTTTGATTAAAATTTCGGGTTCAATTTTTTTAAAGTGTAAAATTTGCAAAAAGTTAATCCGTAATTCTAGATCACAAAAAAATGATTTTATTGATTTTTAGTAAATTTGTTATAGTAACTAATTTTTTTATAACATAACTTATTATAATAAAATATACTAGCAATCCATTAAACAAAAAAAAACTTAACTTATTATACTTACTATGAGTTCTTTTCATTTTTCGTCGTTGAGTAGTTCTACCTCTTTGTTGGTTGATAAATATTTGCTTTGTTCCTGATATCTAAATTCATCGGAAAGTAAAAGCTTGCGGCAAATTGTTTCCATATTTTTTATAAATAAATTAAACGCAGGGTTGGATCGTATGTACTTGCTCTTGTGTTCGATCACATTGTTAGTAGAAAAGGTTTAATATTACTAAATGTTATATTAACAAAAGATTATGCCTCACACTATTATTAAATCCGGTGGGAGTTGCTTTGAAGCATGGAATATGCTAGACAATCCATGCATATATTTCTTTTACTGGAAATGCTTTCTCTTTGGAGAATTCGATTGCCATGAAGATGAAGGAACTGTTGGGAGTTAGAAGTTAAATATAACATTCTATTTTTGTGTAAAGTTTCAATTAACTTACCTACAGCTATATGGCGGTTTATTGTTTGTATGCACCAATGGATTATATGGCACATTGGAAAATTTTGCTTTGGTGGAGTGGGAGTTTTTCCAGTTCCTGCATGGACAAATGTCTCCATTGCAGTGGCCATATAGACTTGTGAAGCCACAACTTCCAGAGCGTTCATAACAGCTTCGGTGGCTATTCGTCTTCCCAAGTAAAGCAAGCCCAGTATCGATGAAGGTGGAACGATTCGATCCAGCGTAAAGAAATTCTTAGTCACATAATTGTACCAAAACGCATGGAGCAATTGTTGTTCAATTTAATCAAAAAGCAATGAATGAGCTGTTGCTGTACAGTCATTTGTTGTCATTCTCGCTCAAAAGCTTGTCCAGTCCAAATCCGGCGTTGGCCATTTACAAAACTTGCAGCCAGATTCTGCATTCCTGAGTCCACTTGAATCAATGGGAAATTATTTCTTAATTAAACTTTTTTATGTGTACAACAATTCCCAGAACAAATTTCAATCGAAACGAAGAATTAAAACTTGAAAAGAAAAACAGATAACATTCATCCAATTGTGTAAGACATTCTAATAAGAACAGAATTATAAAAAAATATTTACGTACTGATTACTAGAATAATTTAATATATATTATGTATGGTCGTTAATGTTTCATAAGTTAAATAAATATGTAATATATATACCGAAGAGAATGTTTTGAATAAAAAAAGGTAACGGAATCCCTCACTGTAAAATAGCTTGTATTAAGCCAAATAAATGGGGGCTTTGCCCCCACCAAAATTAAATTCTACCAAGTGGAATGGAATGCGCAGGGAATCACGAAAGCTGCTTCGTATTCAAAAAAAAAATCGTAAGTTCGTTTATTTATTTTGATAAAAAGGATTATATTTTAATGCTTTGGTGCAAAATATATTAGAACGAGTTTACTTCGCGAGCTTAATTATGGCATTCCAATTTTTTTTTCGAAATATGTTCAAATGACCCTTCCGAAATTGTTATATGTACAATGTCCGAAATATTCATATTAAATAAAAGTGAATAAAGTTTTTCAAAAGCAATAGTTTACGGTCAATTTTAAATAAAATACCTCTCAGTCACCATTTCCAAGATAAAAGATTAACAAAAAAATATGTGAATCTAATATTTTCAAAATAGCGTGCAAGCAAACAAATTGGACATTATACAATTAATAATCGTGGAATAAAACATAGTTCAAACAAAAGTCGGAGCGCCCCAATTACTCGAGTTAAGAACTTTATATCTTTTATATAAATATATCAATACCTTGCATCATCCTGAGGGCATCTGTGTAAGATATCAAAATCCGTGCATTTAAGAATACACTTGTTT
Source organism: Philhelius pedissequus (assembly GCA_910595825.1). NCBI lineage: Eukaryota > Metazoa > Arthropoda > Insecta > Diptera > Syrphidae > Philhelius > Philhelius pedissequus. Next base: position 31,442,555 of record OU343164.1, read on the forward strand.
TTTGTTGTGGCTTGCTTTGTGTTGTAGTGGATTGTGTTATATCGGATTGTGTTGTTGTGGGTTGTGTTGTAGTGGATTTTGTTGGAGTACTATTAGCTCTTGTGCCATGTTCGTCAGAGATTGCCCATTTTCTGGCCACTAATGAAATGATTATTAATTAAATCAAATCATATAAGTGTTCATTTGATATTATAACAGAAAATAAAAAAAAATAAAAACGCATAGCTAGGGAAATGATGCGAAAGAATTTTTTGCAAGTTTTGAATTAAAGTACTTACAAATCTCATATTCTTCAGTTTCCATGTATGTACATGTAGAATGTTCTAAAACAAAAATTTAAAACAAAAATTAGATGTTAGAAAACTAGTAGAAGTAGTAGTAGAGCTGTTTTTTTTAACAATTTTAGGTGATCATAATTTTACATTTTTCACAGTATTAAAACAATGGCTTTTGCCGTCAGCCCGAAAAAAGAGTATTTTCCAAACCTAATTTAACTTTATCATATACATTTCAATAAAACAAAAATCGAAACTTCGTATTTGTTAGTTTTTTGACATTATCTTGAATAGTTAAAAAAAAACTATATTCCTAAAATAAAAAACAACGGTACCTCCCATACAAATGCTAAAAATAACCGTTAAAAAAATGTATTTCTCGAAAACGGCTCCAAGAATGATTTTAAAAAATGTGTGTTCTTAGATAAGTCCACTTTCAAGTATAAAAATATTTTTTTTCGTACTTATTAACGGCACTTCCCATAGAATCACTTTTCATATTTTCGACTTTCTCAACATTGAATGAACTGAATAAAATAATTTTGTTTATACAAATGGTCCCTAAAATTGTTAATAAAACTTCATACCAAATTTTCAAAAAAAAAAAATGTTTCGATTTTTAAAAAATAAATACAATTTTTATTGAAAAATCGATTTTTCAAAAACTAGTTACAGAATTTTTTTTTAATTTGAATTTATCTTAAAATGTTTTCGAAATTTTATACATACAACATTAATTCCTGGAGCTATTTTTTTTAATACAACTTCTTTGCAAAAAATGTTGATGCTTCCTTTGAAAGTATGAAGTGCTGATTATAAAAAGATATCGCTCACCTTTATTGGACAACCCGTTCCAAAGATATAGTTCAAAAACTATTCACTGTTCACCTTGAAATACATAATCTGAAAATACTTTGAAGTGTATCTTTGGAACGGGTTATCCTAAAAACTTGGTTGATACCTTTTTGTACTCTACTCTTGATACTCTCAAAATCGGCATCAAAAGTTTTTATGTAGAAGCCTTATTGCAAAAAATCACTCTTGAAATACGCATATGTAGAATGATGTATGCGTATTCCTGGAGCTATTTTTTTTAATACAACTTCTTTGCAAAAAATGTTGATGCTTCCTTTGAAAGTATGAAGTGCTGATTATAAAAAGATATCGCTCACCTTTATTGGACAACCCGTTCCAAAGATATAGTTCAAAAACTATTCACTGTTCACCTTGAAATACATAATCTGAAAATACTTTGAAGTGTATCTTTGGAACGGGTTATCCTAAAAACTTGGTTGATACCTTTTTGTAATCTACTCTTGATACTCTCAAAATCGGCATCAAAAGTTTTTATGTAGAAGCCTTATTGCAAAAAATCACTTTTGAAATACGCATATGTAGAATGATGTATGCGTATTCCTGGAGCTATTTTTTTTAATACAACTTCTTTGCAAAAAATGTTGATGCTTCCTTTGAAAGTATGAAGTGCTGATTATAAAAAGATATCGCTCACCTTTATTGGACAACCCGTTCCAAAGATATAGTTCAAAAACTATTCACTGTTCACCTTGAAATACATAATCTGAAAATACTTTGAAGTGTATCTTTGGAACGGGTTATCCTAAAAACTTAGTTGATACCTTTTTGTAATCTACTCTTGATACTCTCAAAATCGGCATCAAAAGTTTTTATGTAGAAGCCTTATTGCAAAAAATCACTCTTGAAATAAGCATATGTAGAATGATGTATGCGTATTCCTGGAGCTTTTTTTAATACAACTTCTTTGCAAAAAATGTTGATGCTTCCTTTGAAAGTATGAAGTGCTGATTATAAAAAGATATCGCTCACCTTTATTGGACAACCCGTTCCAAAGATATAGTTCATAAACTATTCACTGTTCACCTTGAAATACATAATCTGAAAATACTTTGAAGTGTATCTTTGGAACGGGTTATCCTAAAAACTTGGTTGATACCTTTTTGTAATCTACTCTTGATACTCTCAAAATCGGCATCAAAAGTTTTTATGTGGAAGCCTTATTGCAAAAAATCACTCTTGAAATACGCATATGTAGAATGATGTATGCGTATTCCTGGAGCTATTTTTTTTAATACAACTTCTTTGCAAAAAATGTTGATGCTTCCTTTGAAAGTATGAAGTGCTAATTATAAAAAGATATCGCTCACCTTTATTGGACAACCCGTTCCAAAGATATAGTTCAAAAACTATTCACTGTTCACCTTGAAATACATAATCTGAAAATACTTTGAAGTGTATCTTTGGAACGGGTTATCCTAAAAACTTGGTTGATACCTTTTCGTAATCTACTCTTGATACTCTCAAAATCGGCATCAAAAGTTTTTATGTAGAAGCCTTATTGCAAAAAATCACTCTTGAAATACGCATATGTAGAATGATGTATGCGTATTCCTGGAGCTATTTTTTTTAATACAACTTCCTTGCAAAAAATGTTGATGCTTCCTTTGAAAGTATGAAGTGCTGATTATAAAAAGATATCGCTCACCTTTATTGGACAACCCGTTCCAAAGATATAGTTCAAAAACTATTCACTGTTCACCTTGAAATACATAATCTGAAAATACTTTGAAGTGTATCTTTGGAACGGGTTATCCTAAAAACTTGGTTGATACTTTTTGTAATCTACTCTTGATACTCTCAAAATCGGCATCAAAAGTTTTTATGTAGAAGCCTTATTGCAAAAAATCACTCTTGAAATACGCATATGTAGAATGATGTATGCGTATTCCTGGAGCTATTTTTTTTAATACAACTTCTTTGCAAAAAATGTTGATGCTTCCTTTGAAAGTATGAAGTGCTGATTATAAAAAGATATCGCTCACCTTTATTGGACAACCCGTTCCAAAGATATAGTTCAAAAACTATTCACTGTTCACCTTGAAATACATAATCTGAAAATACTTTGAAGTGTATCTTTGGAACGGGTTATCCTAAAAACTTGGTTGATCCCTTTTTGTAATCTACTCTTGATACTCTCAAAATCGGCATCAAAAGTTTTTATGTAGAAGCCTTATTGCAAAAAATCACTCTTGAAATACGCATATGTAGAATGATGTATGCGTATTCCTGGAGCTTTTTTTAATACAACTTCTTTGCAAAAAATGTTGATGCTTCCTGTGAAAGTATGAAGTGCTGATTATAAAAAGATATCGCTCACCTTTATTGGACAACCCGTTCCAAAGATATAGTTCACAAACTATTCACTGTTCACCTTGAAATACATAATCTGAAAATACTTTGAAGTATATCTTTGGAACGGGTTATCCTAAAAACTTGGTTGATACCTTTTTGTAATCTACTCTTGATACTCTCAAAATCGGCATCAAAAGTTTTTATATAGAAGCCTTATTGCAAAAAATCACTCTTGAAATACGCATATGTAGAATGATGTATGCGTATTCCTGGAGCTATTTTTTTTAATACAACTTCTTTGCAAAAAATGTTGATGCTTCCTTTGAAAGTATGAAGTGCTGATTATAAAAAGATATCGCTCACCTTTATTGGACAACCCGTTCCAAAGATATATTTCAAAAACTATTCACTGTTCACCTTGAAATACATAATCTGAAAATACTTTGAAGTGTATCTTTGGAACGGGTTATCCTAAAAACTTGGTTGATACCTGTTTGTAATCTACTCTTGATACTCTCAAAATCGGCATCAAAACTTTTTATGTAGAAGCCTTATTGCAAAAAATCACTCTTGAAATACGCATATGTAGAATGATGTATGCGTATTCCTGGAGCTATTTTTTTTAATACAACTTCTTTGCAAAAAATGTTGATGCTTCCTTTGAAAGTATGAAGTGCTGATTATAAAAAGATATCGCTCACCTTTATTGGACAACCCGTTCCAAAGATATAGTTCAAAAACTATTCACTGTTCACCTTGAAATACATAATCTGAAAATACTTTGAAGTGTATCTTTGGAACGGGTTATCCTAAAAACTTGGTTGATACCTTTTTGTAATCTACTCTTGATACTCTCAAAATCGGCATCAAAAGTTTTTATGTAGAAGCCTTATTGCAAAAAATCACTCTTGAAATACGCATATGTAGAATGATGTATGCGTATTCCTGGAGCTATTTTTTTTAATACAACTTCCTTGCAAAAAATGTTGATGCTTCCTTTGAAAGTATGAAGTGCTGATTATAAAAAGATATCGCTCACCTTTATTGGACAACCCGTTCCAAAGATATAGTTCAAAAACTATTCACTGTTCACCTTGAAAAACATAATCTGAAAATACTTTGAAGTGTATCTTTGGAACGGGTTATCCTAAAAACTTGGTTGATACTTTTTGTAATCTGCTCTTGATACTCTCAAAATCGGCATCAAAAGTTTTTATATAGAAGCCTTATTGCAAAAAATCACTCTTGAAATACGCATATGTAGAATGATGTATGCGTATTCCTGGAGCTATTTTTTTTAATACAACTTCTTTGCAAAAAATGTTGATGCTTCCTTTGAAAGTATGTAGTGCTGATTATAAAAAGATATCGCTCACCTTTATTGGACAACCCGTTCCAAAGATATAGTTCAAAAACTATTCACTGTTCACCTTGAAATACATAATCTGAAAATACTTTGAAGTGTATCTTTGGAACGGGTTATCCTAAAAACTTGGTTGATACCTTTTTGTAATCTACTCTTGATACTCTCAAAATCGGCATCAAAAGTTTTTATGTAGAAGCCTTATTGCAAAAAATCACTCTTGAAATACGCATATGTAGAATGATGTATGCGTATTCCTGGAGCTTTTTTTAATACAACTTCTTTGCAAAAAATGTTGATGCTTCCTTTGAAAGTATGAAGTGCTGATTATAAAAAGATATCGCTCACCTTTATTGGACAACCCGTTCCAAAGATATAGTTCAAAAACTATTCACTGTTCACCTTGAAATACATAATCTGAAAATACTTTGAAGTGTATCTTTGGAACGGGTTATCCTAAAAACTTGGTTGATACCTTTTTGTAATCTACTCTTGATACTCTCAAAATCGGCATCAAAAGTTTTTATGTAGAAGCCTTATTGCAAAAAATCACTCTTGAAATACGCATATGTAGAATGATGTATGCGTATTCCTGGAGCTATTTTTTTTAATACAACTTCTTTGCAAAAAATGTTGATGCTTCCTTTGAAAGTATGAAGTGCTGATTATAAAAAGATATCGCTCACCTTTATTGGACAACCCGTTCCAAAGATATAGTTCAAAAACTATTCACTGTTCACCTTGAAATACATAATCTGAAAATACTTTGAAGTGCATCTTTGGAACGGGTTATCCTAAAAACTTGGTTGATACCTTTTTGTAATCTACTCTTGATACTCTCAAAATCGGCATCAAAAGTTTTTATGTAGAAGCCTTATTGCCAAAAATCACTCTTGAAATACGCATATGTAGAATGATGTATGCGTATTCCTGGAGCTATTTTTTTTAATACAACTTCTTTGCAAAAAATGTTGATGCTTCCTTTGAAAGTATGAAGTGCTGATTATAAAAAGATATCGCTCACCTTTATTGGACAACCCGTTCCAAAGATATAGTTCAAAAACTATTCACTGTTCGACTTGAAATACATAATCTGAAAATACTTTGAAGTGTATCTTTGGAACGGGTTATCCTAAAAACTTGGTTGATACCTTTTTGTAATCTACTCTTGATACTCTCAAAATCGGCATCAAAAGTTTTTATGTAGAAGCCTTATTGCAAAAAATCACTCTTGAAATACGCATATGTAGAATGATGTATGCGTATTCCTGGAGCTATTTTTTTTAATACAACTTCTTTGCAAAAAATGTTGATGCTTCCTTTGAAAGTATGAAGTGCTGATTATAAAAAGATATCGCTCACCTTTATTGGACAACCCGTTCCAAAGATATAGTTCAAAAACTATTCACTGTTCACCTTGAAATACATAATCTGAAAATACTTTGAAGTGTATCTTTGGAACGGGTTATCCTAAAAACTTGGTTGATACCTTTTTGTAATCTACTCTTGATACTCTCAAAATCGGCATCAAAAGTTTTTATGTAGAAGCCTTATTGCAAAAAATCACTCTTGAAATACGCATATGTAGAATGATGTATGCGTATTCCTGGAGCTATTTATTTTAATACAACTTCTTTGCAAAAAATGTTGATGCTTTCTTTGAAAGTATGAAGTGCTGATTATAAAAAGATATCGCTCACCTTTATTGGACAACCCGTTCCAAAGATATAGTTCAAAAACTATTCACTGTTCACCTTGAAATACATAATCTGAAAATACTTTGAAGTGTATCTTTGGAACGGGTTATCCTAAAAACTTGGTTGATACCTTTTTGTAATCTACTCTTGATACTCTCAAAATCGGCATCAAAAGTTTTTATGTAGAAGCCTTATTGCAAAAAATCACTCTTGAAATACGCATATGTAGAATGATGTATGCGTATTCCTGGAGCTATTTTTTTTAATACAACTTCTTTGCAAAAAATGTTGATGCTTCCTTTGAAAGTATGAAGTGCTGATTATAAAAAGATATCGCTCACCTTTATTGGACAACCCGTTCCAAAGATATAGTTCAAAAACTATTCACTGTTCACCTTGAAATACATAATCTGAAAATACTTTGAAGTGTATCTTTGGAACGGGTTATCCTAAAAACTTGGTTGATACCTTTTTGTAATCTACTCTTGATATTCTCAAAATCGGCATCAAAAGTTTTTATGTAGAAGCCTTATTGCAAAAAATTACTCTTGAAATACGCATATGTAGAATGATGTATGCGTATTCCTGGAGCTATTTTTTTTAATACAACTTCTTTGCAAAAAAATGTTGATGCTTCCTTTGAAAGTATGAAGTGCTGATTATAAAAAGATATCGCTCACCTTTATTGGACAACCCGTTCCAAAGATATAGTTCAAAAACTATTCACTGTTCACCTTGAAATACATAATCTGAAAATACTTTGAAGTGTATCTTTGAAACGGGTTATCCTAAAAACTTGGTTGATACCTTTTTGTAATCTACTCTTGATACTCTCAAAATCGGCATCAAAAGTTTTTATGTAGAAGCCTTATTGCAAAAAATCACTCTTGAAATACGCATATGTAGAATGATGTATGCGTATTAGTGGAGCTTTTTTTAATACAACTTCTTTGCAACAAATGTTGATGCTTCCTGTGAAAGTATGAAGTGCTGATTATAAAAAGATATCGCTCACCTTTATTGGACAACCCGTTCCAAAGATATAGTTCAAAAACTATTCACTGTTCACCTTGAAATACATAATCTGAAAATACTTTGAAGTGTATCTTTGGAACGGGTTATCCTAAAAACTTGGTTGATACCTTTTTGTAATCTACTCTTGATACTCTCAAAATCGGCATCAAAAGTTTTTATGTAGAAGCCTTATTGCAAAAAATCACTCTTGAAATACGCATATGTAGAATGATGTATGCGTATTCCTGGAGCTATTTTTTTTAATACAACTTCTTTGCAAAAAATGTTGATGCTTCCTTTGAAAGTATGAAGTGCTGATTATAAAAAGATATCGCTCACCTTTATTGGACAACCCGTTCCAAAGATATAGTTCAAAAACTATTCACTGTTCACCTTGAAATACATAATCTGAAAATACTTTGAAGTGTATCTTTGGAACGGGTTATCCTAAAAACTTGGTTGATACCTTTTTGTAATCTACTCTTGATACTCTCAAAATCGGCATCAAAAGTTTTTATGTAGAAGCCTTATTGCAAAAAATTACTCTTGAAATACGCATATGTAGAATGATGTATGCGTATTCCTGGAGCTATTTTTTTTAATACAACTTCTTTGCAAAAAAATGTTGATGCTTCCTTTGAAAGTATGAAGTGCTGATTATAAAAAGATATCGCTCACCTTTATTGGACAACCCGTTCCAAAGATATAGTTCAAAAACTATTCACTGTTCACCTTGAAATACATAATCTGAAAATACTTTGAAGTGTATCTTTGGAACGGGTTATCCTAAAAACTTGGTTGATACCTTTTTGTAATCTACTCTTGATACTCTCAAAATCGGCATCAAAAGTTTTTATGTAGAAGCCTTATTGCAAAAAATCACTCTTGAAATACGCATATGTAGAATGATGTATGCGTATTCCTGGAGCTTTTTTTAATACAACTTCTTTGCAAAAAATGTTGATGCTTCCTGTGAAAGTATGAAGTGCTGATTATAAAAAGATATCGCTCACCTTTATTGGACAACCCGTTCCAAAGATATAGTTCAAAAACTATTCACTGTTCACCTTGAAATACATAATCTGAAAATACTTTGAAGTGTATCTTTGGAACGGGTTATCCTAAAAACTTGGTTGATACCTTTTTGTAATCTACTCTTGATACTCTCAAAATCGGCATCAAAAGTTTTTATGTAGAAGCCTTATTGCAAAAAATCACTCTTGAAATACGCATATGTAGAATGATGTATGCGTATTCCTGGAGCTATTTTTTTTAATACAACTTCTTTGCAAAAAATGTTGATGCTTCCTTTGAAAGTATGAAGTGCTGATTATAAAAAGATATCGCTCACCTTTATTGGACAACCCGTTCCAAAGATATAGTTCAAAAACTATTCACTGTTCACCTTGAAATACATAATCTGAAAATACTTTGAAGTATATCTTTGGAACGGATTATCCTAAAAACTTGGTTGATACCTTTTTGTAATCTACTCTTGATACTCTCCAAATCGGCATCAAAAGTTTTTATGTAGAAGCCTTATTGCAAAAAATCACTCTTGAAATACGCATATGTAGAATGATGTATGCGTATTCCTGGAGCTATTTTTTTTAATACAACTTCTTTGCAAAAAATGTTGATGCTTCCTTTGAAATTATGAAGTGCTGATTATAAAAAGATATCGCTCACCTTTATTGGACAACCCGTTCCAAAGATATATTTCAAAAACTATTCACTGTTCACCTTGAAATACATAATCTGAAAATACTTTGAAGTGTATCTTTGGAACGGGTTATCCTAAAAACTTGGTTGATACCTGTTTGTAATCTACTCTTGATACTCTCAAAATCGGCATCAAAACTTTTTATGTAGAAGCCTTATTGCAAAAAATCACTCTTGAAATACGCATATGTAGAATGATGTATGCGTATTCCTGGAGCTATTTTTTTTAATACAACTTCTTTGCAAAAAATGTTGATGCTTCCTTTGAAAGTATGAAGTGCTGATTATAAAAAGATATCGCTCACCTTTATTGGACAACCCGTTCCAAAGATATAGTTCAAAAACTATTCACTGTTCACCTTGAAATACATAATCTGAAAATACTTTGAAGTGTATCTTTGGAACGGGTTATCCTAAAAACTTGGTTGATACCTTTTTGTAATCTACTCTTGATACTCTCAAAATCGGCATCAAAAGTTTTTATGTAGAAGCCTTATTGCAAAAAATCACTCTTGAAATACGCATATGTAGAATGATGTATGCGTATTCCTGGAGCTATTTTTTTTAATACAACTTCTTTGCAAAAAATGTTGATGCTTCCTTTGAAAGTATGAAGTGCTGATTATAAAAAGATATCGCTCACCTTTATTGGACTACCCGTTCCAAAGATATAGTTCAAAAACTATTCAGTGTTCACCTTGAAATACATAATCTGAAAATAGTTTGAAGTGTATCTTTGGAACGGGTTATCCTAAAAACTTGGTTGATACCTTTTTGTAATCTACTCTTGATACTCTCAAAATCGGCATCAAAAGTTTTTATGTAGAAGCCTTATTGCAAAAAATTACTCTTGAAATACGCATATGTAGAATGATGTATGCGTATTCCTGGAGCTATTTTTTTTAATACAACTTCTTTGCAAAAAATGTTGATGCTTCCTTTGAAAGTATGAAGTGCTGATTATAAAAAGATATCGCTCACCTTTATTGGACAACCCGTTCCAAAGATATAGTTCAAAAACTATTCACTGTTCACCTTGAAATACATAATCTGAAAATACTTTGAAGTGTATCTTTGGAACGGGTTATCCTAAAAACTTGGTTGATACCTTTTTGTAATCTACTCTTGATACTCTCAAAATCGGCATCAAAAGTTTTTATGTAGAAGCCTTATTGCAAAAAATCACTCTTGAAATACGCATATGTAGAATGATGTATGCGTATTCCTGGAGCTTTTTTTAATACAACTTCTTTGCAAAAAATGTTGATGCTTCCTGTGAAAGTATGAAGTGCTGATTATAAAAAGATATCGCTCACCTTTATTGGACAACCCGTTCCAAAGATATAGTTCAAAAACTATTCACTGTTCACCTTGAAATACATAATCTGAAAATACTTTGAAGTGTATCTTTGGAACGGGTTATCCTAAAAACTTGGTTGATACCTTTTTGTAATCTACTCTTGATACTCTCAAAATCGGCATCAAAAGTTTTTATGTAGAAGCCTTATTGCAAAAAATCACTCTTGAAATACGCATATGTAGAATGATGTATGCGTATTCCTGGAGCTATTTTTTTTAATACAACTTCTTTGCAAAAAATGTTGATGCTTCCTTTGAAATTATGAAGTGCTGATTATAAAAAGATATCGCTCACCTTTATTGGACAACCCGTTCCAAAGATATATTTCAAAAACTATTCACTGTTCACCTTGAAATACATAATCTGAAAATTCTTTGAAGTGTATCTTTGGAACGGGTTATCCTAAAAACTTGGTTGATACCTTTTTGTAATCTACTCTTGATACTCTCAAAATCGGCATCAAAAGTTTTTATGTAGAAGCCTTATTGCAAAAAATCACTCTTGAAATACGCATATGTAGAATGATGTATGCGTATTCCTGGAGCTATTTTTTTTAATACAACTTCTTTGCAAAAAATGTTGATGCTTCCTTTGAAATTATGAAGTGCTGATTATAAAAAGATATCGCTCACCTTTATTGGACAACCCGTTCCAAAGATATATTTCAAAAACTATTCACTGTTCACCTTGAAATACATAATCTGAAAATACTTTGAAGTGTATCTTTGGAACGGGTTATCCTAAAAACTTGGTTGATACCTGTTTGTAATCTACTCTTGATACTCTCAAAATCGGCATCAAAACTTTTTATGTAGAAGCCTTATTGCAAAAAATCACTCTTGAAATACGCATATGTAGAATGATGTATGCGTATTCCTGGAGCTATTTTTTTTAATACAACTTCTTTGCAAAAAATGTTGATGCTTCCTTTGAAAGTATGAAGTGCTGATTATAAAAAGATATCGCTCACCTTTATTGGACAACCCGTTCCAAAGATATAGTTCAAAAACTATTCACTGTTCACCTTGAAATACATAATCTGAAAATACTTTGAAGTGTATCTTTGGAACGGGTTATCCTAAAAACTTGGTTGATACCTTTTTGTAATCTACTCTTGATACTCTCAAAATCGGCATCAAAAGTTTTTATGTAGAAGCCTTATTGCAAAAAATCACTCTTGAAATACGCATATGTAGAATGATGTATGCGTATTCCTGGAGCTATTTTTTTTAATACAACTTCCTTGCAAAAAATGTTGATGCTTCCTTTGAAAGTATGAAGTGCTGATTATAAAAAGATATCGCTCACCTTTATTGGACAACCCGTTCCAAAGATATAGTTCAAAAACTATTCACTGTTCACTTTGAAATACATAATCTGAAAATACTTTGAAGTGTATCTTTGGAACGGGTTATCCTAAAAACTTGGTTGATACTTTTTGTAATCTACTCTTGATACTCTCAAAATCGGCATCAAAAGTTTTTATGTAGAAGCCTTATTGCAAAAAATCACTCTTGAAATACGCATATGTAGAATGATGTATGCGTATTCCTGGAGCTATTTTTTTTAATACAACTTCTTTGCAAAAAATGTTGATGCTTCCTTTGAAAGTATGAAGTGCTGATTATAAAAAGATATCGCTCACCTTTATTGGACAACCCGTTCCAAAGATATAGTTCAAAAACTATTCACTGTTCACCTTGAAATACATAATCTGAAAATACTTTGAAGTGTATCTTTGGAACGGGTTATCCTAAAAACTTGGTTGATACATTTTTGTAATCTACTCTTGATACTCTCAAAATCGGCATCAAAAGTTTTTATGTAGAAGCCTTATTGCAAAAAATTACTCTTGAAATACGCATATGTAGAATGATGTATGCGTATTCCTGGAGCTATTTTTTTTAATACAACTTCTTTGCAAAAAAATGTTGATGCTTCCTTTGAAAGTATGAAGTGCTGATTATAAAAAGATATCGCTCACCTTTATTGGACAACCCGTTCCAAAGATATAGTTCAAAAACTATTCACTGTTCACCTTGAAATACATAATCTGAAAATACTTTGAAGTGTATCTTTGGAACGGGTTATCCTAAAAACTTGGTTGATACCTTTTTGTAATCTACTCTTGATACTCTCAAAATCGGCATCAAAAGTTTTTATGTAGAAGCCTTATTGCAAAAAATCACTCTTGAAATACGCATATGTAGAATGATGTATGCGTATTCCTGGAGCTATTTTTTTTAATACAACTTCTTTGCAAAAAATGTTGATGCTTCCTTTGAAAGTATGAAGTGCTGATTATAAAAAGATATCGCTCACCTTTATTGGACAACCCGTTCCAAAGATATAGTTCAAAAACTATTCACTGTTCACCTTGAAATACATAATCTGAAAATACTTTGAAGTGTATCTTTGGAACGGGTTATCCTAAAAACTTGGTTGATACCTTTTTGTAATCCACTCTTGATACTCTCAAAATCGGCATCAAAAGTTTTTATGTAGAAGCCTTATTGCAAAAAATCACTCTTGAAATACGCATATGTAGAATGATGTATGCGTATTCCTGGAGCTATTTTTTTAATACAACTTCTTTGCAAAAAATGTTGATGCTTCCTTTGAAAGTATGAAGTGCTGATTATAAAAAGATATCGCTCACCTTTATTGGACAACCCGTTCCAAAGATATAGTTCAAAAACTATTCACTGTTCACCTTGAAATACATAATCTGAAAATACTTTGAAGTGTATCTTTGGAACGGGTTATCCTAAAAACTTGGTTGATACCTTTTTGTAATCTACTCTTGATACTCTCAAAATCGGCATCAAAAGTTTTTATGTAGAAGCCTTATTGCAAAAAATCACTCTTGAAATACGCATATGTAGAATGATGTATGCGTATTCCTGGAGCTATTTTTTTTAATACAACTTCTTTGCAAAAAAATGTTGATGCTTCCTTTGAAAGTATGAAGTGCTGATTATAAAAAGATATCGCTCACCTTTATTGGACAACCCGTTCCAAAGATATAGTTCAAAAACTATTCACTGTTCACCTTGAAATACATAATCTGAAAATACTTTGAAGTGTATCTTTGGAACGGGTTATCCTAAAAACTTGGTTGATACCTTTTTGTAATCTACTCTTGATACTCTCAAAATCGGCATCAAAAGTTTTTATGTAGAAGCCTTATTGCAAAAAATCACTCTTGAAATACGCATATGTAGAATGATGTATGCGTATTCCTGGAGCTATTTTTTTTAATACAACTTCTTTGCAAAAAATGTTGATGCTTCCTTTGAAAGTATGAAGTGCTGATTATAAAAAGATATCGCTCACCTTTATTGGACAACCCGTTCCAAAGATATAGTTCAAAAACTATTCACTGTTCACCTTGAAATACATAATCTGAAAATACTTTGAAGTGTATCTTTGGAACGGGTTATCCTAAAAACTTGGTTGATACCTTTTTGTAATCCACTCTTGATACTCTCAAAATCGGCATCAAAAGTTTTTATGTAGAAGCCTTATTGCAAAAAATCACTCTTGAAATACGCATATGTAGAATGATGTATGCGTATTCCTGGAGCTATTTTTTTAATACAACTTCTTTGCAAAAAATGTTGATGCTTCCTTTGAAAGTATGAAGTGCTGATTATAAAAAGATATCGCTCACCTTTATTGGACAACCCGTTCCAAAGATATAGTTCAAAAACTATTCACTGTTCACCTTGAAATACATAATCTGAAAATACTTTGAAGTGTATCTTTGGAACGGGTTATCCTAAAAACTTGGTTGATACCTTTTTGTAATCTACTCTTGATACTCTCAAAATCGGCATCAAAAGTTTTTATGTAGAAGCCTTATTGCAAAAAATCACTCTTGAAATACGCATATGTAGAATGATGTATGCGTATTCCTGGAGCTATTTTTTTTAATACAACTTCTTTGCAAAAAATGTTGATGCTTCCTTTGAAAGTATCAAGAGTAGATTATAAAAAGATATCGCTCACCTTTATTGGACAACCCGTTCCAAAGATATAGTTCAAAAACTATTCACTGTTCACCTTGAAATACATAATCTGAAAATACTTTGAAGTGTATCTTTGGAACGGGTTATCCTAAAAACTTGGTTGATACCTTTTTGTAATCTACTCTTGATACTCTCAAAATCGGCATCAAAAGTTTTTATGTAGAAGCCTTATTGCAAAAAATCACTCTTGAAATACGCATATGTAGAATGATGTATGCGTATTCCTGGAGCTATTTTTTTTAATACAACTTCCTTGCAAAAAATGTTGATGCTTCCTTTGAAAGTATGAAGTGCTGATTATAAAAAGATATCGCTCACCTTTATTGGACAACCCGTTCCAAAGATATAGTTCAAAAACTATTCACTGTTCACTTTGAAATACATAATCTGAAAATACTTTGAAGTGTATCTTTGGAACGGGTTATCCTAAAAACTTGGTTGATACCTTTTTGTAATCTACTCTTGATACTCTCAAAATCGGCATCAAAAGTTTTTATGTAGAAGCCTTATTGCAAAAAATTACTCTTGAAATACGCATATGTAGAATGATGTATGCGTATTCCTGGAGCTATTTTTTTTAATACAACTTCTTTGCAAAAAAATGTTGATGCTTCCTTTGAAAGTATGAAGTGCTGATTATAAAAAGATATCGCTCACCTTTATTGGACAACCCGTTCCAAAGATATAGTTCAAAAACTATTCACTGTTCACCTTGAAATACATAATCTGAAAATACTTTGAAGTGTATCTTTGGAACGGGTTATCCTAAAAACTTGGTTGATACCTTTTTGTAATCTACTCTTGATACTCTCAAAATCGGCATCAAAAGTTTTTATGTAGAAGCCTTATTGCAAAAAATCACTCTTGAAATACGCATATGTAGAATGATGTATGCGTATTCCTGGAGCTATTTTTTTTAATACAACTTCTTTGCAAAAAATGTTGATGCTTCCTTTGAAAGTATGAAGTGCTGATTATAAAAAGATATCGCTCACCTTTATTGGACAACCCGTTCCAAAGATATAGTTCAAAAACTATTCACTGTTCACCTTGAAATACATAATCTGAAAATACTTTGAAGTGTATCTTTGGAACGGGTTATCCTAAAAACTTGGTTGATACCTTTTTGTAATCTACTCTTGATACTCTCAAAATCGGCATCAAAAGTTTTTATGTAGAAGCCTTATTGCAAAAAATTACTCTTGAAATACGCATATGTAGAATGATGTATGCGTATTCCTGGAGCTATTTTTTTTAATACAACTTCTTTGCAAAAAAATGTTGATGCTTCCTTTGAAAGTATGAAGTGCTGATTATAAAAAGATATCGCTCACCTTTATTGGACAACCCGTTCCAAAGATATAGTTCAAAAACTATTCACTGTTCACCTTGAAATACATAATCTGAAAATACTTTGAAGTGTATCTTTGGAACGGGTTATCCTAAAAACTTGGTTGATACCTTTTTGTAATCTACTCTTGATACTCTCAAAATCGGCATCAAAAGTTTTTATGTAGAAGCCTTATTGCAAAAAATTACTCTTGAAATACGCATATGTAGAATGATGTATGCGTATTCCTGGAGCTATTTTTTTTAATACAACTTCTTTGCAAAAAAATGTTGATGCTTCCTTTGAAAGTATGAAGTGCTGATTATAAAAAGATATCGCTCACCTTTATTGGACAACCCGTTCCAAAGATATAGTTCAAAAACTATTCACTGTTCACCTTGAAATACATAATCTGAAAATACTTTGAAGTGTATCTTTGGAACGGGTTATCCTAAAAACTTGGTTGATACCTTTTTGTAATCTACTCTTGATACTCTCAAAATCGGCATCAAAAGTTTTTATGTAGAAGCCTTATTGCAAAAAACCACTCTTGAAATACGCATATGTAGAATGATGTATGCGTATTCCTGGAGCTATTTTTTTTAATACAACTTCTTTGCAAAAAAATGTTGATGCTTCCTTTGAAAGTATGAAGTGCTGATTATAAAAAGATATCGCTCACCTTTATTGGACAACCCGTTCCAAAGATATAGTTCAAAAACTATTCACTATTCACCTTGAAATACATAATCTGAAAATACTTTGAAGTGTATCTTTGGAACGGGTTATCCTAAAAACTTGGTTGATACCTTTTTGTAATCTACTCTTGATACTCTCAAAATCGGCATCAAAAGTTTTTATGTAGAAGCCTTATTGCAAAAAATCACTCTTGAAATACGCATATGTAGAATGATGTATGCGTATTCCTGGAGCTATTTTTTTAATACAACTTCTTTGCAAAAAATGTTGATGCTTCCTTTGAAAGTATGAAGTGCTGATTATAAAAAGATATCGCTCACCTTTATTGGACAACCCGTTCCAAAGATATAGTTCAAAAACTATTCACTGTTCACCTTGAAATACATAATCTGAAAATACTTTGAAGTGTATCTTTGGAACGGGTTATCCTAAAAACTTGGTTGATACCTTTTTGTAATCTACTCTTGATACTCTCAAAATCGGCATCAAAAGTTTTTATGTAGAAGCCTTATTGCAAAAAATCACTCTTGAAATACGCATATGTAGAATGATGTATGCGTATTCCTGGAGCTATTTTTTTTAATACAACTTCTTTGCAAAAAAATGTTGATGCTTCCTTTGAAAGTATGAAGTGCTGATTATAAAAAGATATCGCTCACCTTTATTGGACAACCCGTTCCAAAGATATAGTTCAAAAACTATTCACTGTTCACCTTGAAATACATAATCTGAAAATACTTTGAAGTGTATCTTTGGAACGGGTTATCCTAAAAACTTGGTTGATACCTTTTTGTAATCTACTCTTGATACTCTCAAAATCGGCATCAAAAGTTTTTATGTAGAAGCCTTATTGCAAAAAATTACTCTTGAAATACGCATATGTAGAATGATGTATGCGTATTCCTGGAGCTATTTTTTTTAATACAACTTCTTTGCAAAAAAATGTTGATGCTTCCTTTGAAAGTATGAAGTGCTGATTATAAAAAGATATCGCTCACCTTTATTGGACAACCCGTTCCAAAGATATAGTTCAAAAACTATTCACTGTTCACCTTGAAATACATAATCTGAAAATACTTTGAAGTGTATCTTTGGAACGGGTTATCCTAAAAACTTGGTTGATACCTTTTTGTAATCTACTCTTGATACTCTCAAAATCGGCATCAAAAGTTTTTATGTAGAAGCCTTATTGCAAAAAACCACTCTTGAAATACGCATATGTAGAATGATGTATGCGTATTCCTGGAGCTATTTTTTTTAATACAACTTCTTTGCAAAAAAATGTTGATGCTTCCTTTGAAAGTATGAAGTGCTGATTATAAAAAGATATCGCTCACCTTTATTGGACAACCCGTTCCAAAGATATAGTTCAAAAACTATTCACTGTTCACCTTGAAATACATAATCTGAAAATACTTTGAAGTGTATCTTTGGAACGGGTTATCCTAAAAACTTGGTTGATACCTTTTTGTAATCTACTCTTGATACTCTCAAAATCGGCATCAAAAGTTTTTATGTAGAAGCCTTATTGCAAAAAATCACTCTTGAAATACGCATATGTAGAATGATGTATGCGTATTCCTGGAGCTATTTGTTTTAATACAACTTCTTTGCAAAAAATGTTGATGCTTCCTTTGAAAGTATGAAGTGCTGATTATAAAAAGATATCGCTCACCTTTATTGGACAACCCGTTCCAAAGATATAGTTCAAAAACTATTCACTGTTCACCTTGAAATACATAATCTGAAAATACTTTGAAGTGTATCTTTGGAACGGGTTATCCTAAAAACTTGGTTGATACCTTTTTGTAATCCACTCTTGATACTCTCAAAATCGGCATCAAAAGTTTTTATGTAGAAGCCTTATTGCAAAAAATCACTCTTGAAATACGCATATGTAGAATGATGTATGCGTATTCCTGGAGCTATTTTTTTAATACAACTTCTTTGCAAAAAATGTTGATGCTTCCTTTGAAAGTATGAAGTGCTGATTATAAAAAGATATCGCTCACCTTTATTGGACAACCCGTTCCAAAGATATAGTTCAAAAACTATTCACTGTTCACCTTGAAATACATAATCTGAAAATACTTTGAAGTGTATCTTTGGAACGGGTTATCCTAAAAACTTGGTTGATACCGTTTTGTAATCTACTCTTGATACTCTCAAAATCGGCATCAAAAGTTTTTATGTAGAAGCCTTATTGCAAAAAATCACTCTTGAAATACGCATATGTAGAATGATGTATGCGTATTCCTGGAGCTATTTTTTTTAATACAACTTCTTTGCAAAAAATGTTGATGCTTCCTTTGAAAGTATCAAGTGCTGATTATAAAAAGATATCGCTCACCTTTATTGGACAACCCGTTCCAAAGATATAGTTCAAAAACTATTCACTGTTCACCTTGAAATACATAATCTGAAAATACTTTGAAGTGTATCTTTGGAACGGGTTATCCTAAAAACTTGGTTGATACCTTTTTGTAATCTACTCTTGATACTCTCAAAATCGGTATCAAAAGTTTTTATGTAGAAGCCTTATTGCAAAAAATCACTCTTGAAATACGCATATGTAGAATGATGTATGCGTATAACTGGAGCTATTTTTTTTAATACAACTTCTTTGCAAAAAATGTTGATGCTTCCTTTGAAAGTATGAAGTGCTGATTATAAAAAGATATCGCTCAACTTTATTGGACAACCCGTTCCAAAGATATAGTTCAAAAACTATTCACTGTTCACCTTGAAATACATAATCTGAAAATACTTTGAAGTGTATCTTTGGAACGGGTTATCCTAAAAACTTGGTTGATACCTTTTTGTAATCTACTCTTGATACTCTCAAAATCGGCATCAAAAGTTTTTATGTAGAAGCCTTATTGCAAAAAATCACTCTTGAAATACGCATATGTAGAATGATGTATGCGTATTCCTGTAGCTATTTTTTTAAATACAACTTCTTTGCAAAAAATGTTGATGCTTCCTTTGAAAGTATGAAGTGCTGATTATAAAAAGATGCCGCTCACCTTTATTGGACAACCCGTTCCAAAGATATAGTTCAAAAACTATTCACTGTTCACCTTGAAATACATAATCTGAAAATACTTTGAAGTGTATCTTTGGAACGGGTTATCCTAAAAACTTGGTTGATACCTTTTTGTAATCTACTCTTGGTACTCTCAAAATCGGCATCAAAAGTTTTTATGTAGAAGCCTTATTGCAAAAAATCACTCTTGAAATACGCATATGTAGAATGGTGTATGCGTATTCCTGGAGCTATTTTTTTTAATACAACTTCTTTGCAAAAAATGTTGATGCTTCCTTTGAAAGTATGAAGTGCTGATTATAAAAAGATATCGCTCACCTTTATTGGACAACCCGTTCCAAAGATATAGTTCAAAAACTATTCACTGTTCACCTTGAAATACATAATCTGAAAATACTTTGAAGTGTATCTTTGGAACGGGTTATCCTAAAAACTTGGTTGATATCTTTTTGTAATCTACTCTTGATATTCTCAAAATCAGCATCAAAAGTTTTTATGTAGAAGTCTTATTGCAAAAAATCACTCTTGAAATACGCATATTTAGAATGATGTATGCGTATTCCTGGAGCTATTTTTTTTTATTCAACTTCTTTGCAAAAAATGTTGATGCTTCCTTTGAAAGTATGAAATGCTGATTATAAAAAGATATCGCTCACCTTTATTGGACAAACCGTTCCAAAGATATAGTTCAAAAACTATTCACTGTTCACCTTGAAATACATAATCTGAAAATACTTTGAAGTGTATCTTTGGAACGGGTTATCCTAAAAACTTGGTTGATACCTTTTTGTAATCTACTCTTGATACTCTCAAAATCGGCATCAAAAGTTTTTATGTAGAAGCCTTATTGCAAAAAATCACTCTTGAAATACGCATATGTAGAATGATGTATGCGTATTCCTGGAGCTATTTTTCTTAATACAACTTCTTTGCAAAAAATGTTGATGCTTCCTTTGAAAGTATGAAGTGCTGATTATAAAAAGATATCGCTCACCTTTATTGGACAACCCGTTCCAAAGATATAGTTCAAAAACTATTCACTGTTCACCTTGAAATACATAATCTGAAAATACTTTGAAGTGTATCTTTGGAACGGGTTATCCTAAAAACTTGGTTGATACCTTTTTGTAATCTACTCTTGATACTCTCAAAATCGGCATCAAAAGTTTTTATGCAGAAGCCTTATTGCAAAAAATCACTCTTGAAATACGCATATGTAGAATGATGTATGCGTATTCCTGGAGCTATTTTTTTTAATACAACTTCTTTGCAAAAAAATGTTGATGCTTCCTTTGAAAGTATGAAGTGCTGATTATAAAAAGATATCGCTCACCTTTATTGGACAACCCGTTCCAAAGATATAGTTCAAAAACTATTCACTGTTCACCTTGAAATACATAATCTGAAAATACTTTGAAGTGCATCTTTGGAACGGGTTATCCTAAAAACTTGGTTGATACCTTTTTGTAATCTACTCTTGATACTCTCAAAATCGGCATCAAAAGTTTTTATGTAGAAGCCTTATTGCCAAAAATCACTCTTGAATACGCATATGTAGAATGATGTATGCGTATTCCTGGAGCTATTTTTTTTAATACAACTTCTTTGCAAAAAATGTTGATGCTTCCTTTGAAAGTATGAAGTGCTGATTATAAAAAGATATCGCTCACCTTTATTGGACAACCCGTTCCAAAGATATAGTTCAAAAACTATTCACTGTTCACCTTGAAATACATAATCTGAAAATACTTTGAAGTGTATCTTTGGAACGGGTTATCCTAAAAACTTGGTTGATACCTTTTTGTAATCTACTCTTGATACTCTCAAAATCGGCATCAAAAGTTTTTATGTAGAAGCCTTATTGCAAAAAATCACTCTTGAAATACGCATATGTAGAATGATGTATGCGTATTCCTGGAGCTATTTATTTTAATACAACTTCTTTGCAAAAAATGTTGATGCTTCCTTTGAAAGTATGAAGTGCTGATTATAAAAAGATATCGCTCACCTTTATTGGACAACCCGTTCCAAAGATATAGTTCAAAAACTATTCACTGTTCACCTTGAAATACATAATCTGAAAATACTTTGAAGTGCATCTTTGGAACGGGTTATCCTAAAAACTTGGTTGATACCTTTTTGTAATCTACTCTTGATACTCTCAAAATCGGCATCAAAAG
The DNA here is from genome assembly GCA_910595825.1 of Philhelius pedissequus. Classification (NCBI taxonomy): domain Eukaryota; kingdom Metazoa; phylum Arthropoda; class Insecta; order Diptera; family Syrphidae; genus Philhelius; species Philhelius pedissequus. The sequence continues at coordinate 31,464,440 of OU343164.1, forward strand.
TTTTTATGTAGAAGCCTTATTGCCAAAAATCACTCTTGAATACGCATATGTAGAATGATGTATGCGTATTCCTGGAGCTATTTTTTTTAATACAACTTCTTTGCAAAAAATGTTGATGCTTCCTTTGAAAGTATGAAGTGCTGATTATAAAAAGATATCGCTCACCTTTATTGGACAACCCGTTCCAAAGATATAGTTCAAAAACTATTCACTGTTCACCTTGAAATACATAATCTGAAAATACTTTGAAGTGTATCTTTGGAACGGGTTATCCTAAAAACTTGGTTGATATCTTTTTGTAATCTACTCTTGATATTCTCAAAATCAGCATCAAAAGTTTTTATGTAGAAGTCTTATTGCAAAAAATCACTCTTGAAATACGCATATTTAGAATGATGTATGCGTATTCCTGGAGCTATTTTTTTTTATTCAACTTCTTTGCAAAAAATGTTGATGCTTCCTTTGAAAGTATGAAATGCTGATTATAAAAAGATATCGCTCACCTTTATTGGACAAACCGTTCCAAAGATATAGTTCAAAAACTATTCACTGTTCACCTTGAAATACATAATCTGAAAATTCTTTGAAGTGTATCTTTGGAACGGGTTATCCTAAAAACTTGGTTGATACCTTTTTGTAATCTACTCTTGATACTCTCAAAATCGGCATCAAAAGTTTTTTTGCAGAAGCCTTATTGCAAAAAATCACTCTTGAAATACGCATATGTAGAATGATGTATGCGTATTCCTGGAGCTATTTTTTTTAATACAACTTCTTTGCAAAAAAATGTTGATGCTTCCTTTGAAAGTATGAAGTGCTGATTATAAAAAGATATCGCTCACCTTTATTGGACAACCCGTTCCAAAGATATAGTTCAAAAACTATTCACTGTTCACCTTGAAATACATAATCTGAAAATACTTTGAAGTGCATCTTTGGAACGGGTTATCCTAAAAACTTGGTTGATACCTTTTTGTAATCTACTCTTGATACTCTCAAAATCGGCATCAAAAGTTTTTATGTAGAAGCCTTATTGCCAAAAATCACTCTTGAATACGCATATGTAGAATGATGTATGCGTATTCCTGGAGCTATTTTTTTTTAATACAACTTCTTTGCAAAAAATGTTGATGCTTCCTTTGAAAGTATGAAGTGCTGATTATAAAAAGATATCGCTCACCTTTATTGGACAACCCGTTCCAAAGATATAGTCCAAAAACTATTCACTGTTCACCTTGAAATACATAATCTGAAAATACTTTGAAGTGTATCTTTGGAACGGGTTATCCTAAAAACTTGGTTGATACCTTTTTGTAATCTACTCTTGATACTCTCAAAATCGGCATCAAAAGTTTTTATGTAGAAGCCTTATTGCAAAAAATCACTCTTGAAATACGCATATGTAGAATGATGTATGCGTATTCCTGGAGCTATTTATTTTAATACAACTTCTTTGCAAAAAATGTTGATGCTTCCTTTGAAAGTATGAAGTGCTGATTATAAAAAGATATCGCTCACCTTTATTGGACAACCCGTTCCAAAGATATAGTTCAAAAACTATTCACTGTTCACCTTGAAATACATAATCTGAAAATACTTTGAAGTGCATCTTTGGAACGGGTTATCCTAAAAACTTGGTTGATACCTTTTTGTAATCTACTCTTGATACTCTCAAAATCGGCATCAAAAGTTTTTATGTAGAAGCCTTATTGCCAAAAATCACTCTTGAATACGCATATGTAGAATGATGTATGCGTATTCCTGGAGCTATTTTTTTTAATACAACTTCTTTGCAAAAAATGTTGATGCTTCCTTTGAAAGTATGAAGTGCTGATTATAAAAAGATATCGCTCACCTTTATTGGACAACCCGTTCCAAAGATATAGTTCAAAAACTATTCACTGTTCACCTTGAAATACATAATCTGAAAATACTTTGAAGTGTATCTTTGGAACGGGTTATCCTAAAAACTTGGTTGATACCTTTTTGTAATCTACTCTTGATACTCTCAAAATCGGCATCAAAAGTTTTTATGTAGAAGCCTTATTGCAAAAAATCACTCTTGAAATACGCATATGTAGAATGATGTATGCGTATTCCTGGAGCTATTTTTTTTTAATACAACTTCTTTGCAAAAACTGTTGATGCTTCCTTTGAAAGTATGAAGTGCTGATTATAAAAAGATATCGCTCACCTTTATTGGACAACCCGTTCCAAAGATATAGTTCAAAAACTTTTCACTGTTCACCTTGAAATACATAATCTGAAAATACTTTGAAGTGTATCTTTGGAACGGGTTATCCTAAAAACTTGGTTGATACCTTTTTGTAATATAATCTTGATACTCTCAAAATCGGCATCAAAAGTTTTTATGTAGAAGCCTTATTGCAAAAAATCACTCTTGAAATACGCATATGTAGAATGATGTATGCGTATTCCTGGAGCTATTTTTTTTAATACAACTTCTTTGCAAAAAATGTTGATGCTTCCTTTGAAAGTATGAAGTGCTGATTATAAAAAGATATCGCTCACCTTTATTGGACAACCCGTTCCAAAGATATAGTTCAAAAACTTTTCACTGTTCACCTTGAAATACATAATCTGAAAATACTTTGAAGTGTATCTTTGGAACGGGTTATCCTAAAAACTTGGTTGATACCTTTTTGTAATCTACTCTTGATACTCTCAAAATCGGCATCAAAAGTTTTTATGTAGAAGCCTTATTGCAAAAAATCACTCTTGAAATACGCATATGTAGAATGATGTATGCGTATTCCTGGAGCTATTTTTTTTAATACAACTTCTTTGCAAAAAATGTTGATGGTTCCTTTGAAAGTATGAAGTGCTGATTATAAAAAGATATCGCTCACCTTTATTGGACAACCCGTTCCAAAGATATAGTTCAAAAACTATTCACTGTTCACCTTGAAATACATAATCTGAAAATACTTTGAAGTGTATCTTTGGAACGGATTATCCTAAAAACTTGGTTGATACCTTTTTGTAATCTACTCTTGATACTCTCAAAATCGGCATCAAAAGTTTTTATGTAGAAGCCTTATTGCAAAAAATCACTCTTGAAATACGCCTATGTAGAATGATGTATGCGTATTCCTGGAGCTATTTTTTTTAATACAACTTCTTTGCAAAAAATGTTGATGCTTCCTTTGAAAGTATCAAGTGCTGATTATAAAAAGATATCGCTCACCTTTATTGGACAACCCGTTCCAAAGATATAGTTCAAAAACTATTCACTGTTCACCTTGAAATACATAATCTGAAAATACTTTGAAGTGTATCTTTGGAACGGGTTATCCTAAAAACTTGGTTGATACCTTTTTGTAATCTACTCTTGATACTCTCAAAATCGGTATCAAAAGTTTTTATGTAGAAGCCTTATTGCAAAAAATCACTCTTCAAATACGCATATGTAGAATGATGTATGCGTATAACTGGAGCTATTTTTTTTAATACAACTTCTTTGCAAAAAATGTTGATGCTTCCTTTGAAAGTATGAAGTGCTGATTATAAAAAGATATCGCTCAACTTTATTGGACAACCCGTTCCAAAGATATAGTTCAAAAACTATTCACTGTTCACCTTGAAATACATAATCTGAAAATACTTTGAAGTGTATCTTTGGAACGGGTTATCCTAAAAACTTGGTTGATACCTTTTTGTAATCTACTCTTGATACTCTCAAAATCGGCATCAAAAGTTTTTATGTAGAAGCCTTATTGCAAAAAATCACTCTTGAAATACGCATATGTAGAATGATGTATGCGTATTCCTGTAGCTATTTTTTTAAATACAACTTCTTTGCAAAAAATGTTGATGCTTCCTTTGAAAGTATGAAGTGCTGATTATAAAAAGATGCCGCTCACCTTTATTGGACAACCCGTTCCAAAGATATAGTTCAAAAACTATTCACTGTTCACCTTGAAATACATAATCTGAAAATACTTTGAAGTGTATCTTTGGAACGGGTTATCCTAAAAACTTGGTTGATACCTTTTTGTAATCTAATCTTGGTACTCTCAAAATCGGCATCAAAAGTTTTTATGTAGAAGCCTTATTGCAAAAAATCACTCTTGAAATACGCATATGTAGAATGGTGTATGCGTATTCCTGGAGCTATTTTTTTTAATACAACTTCTTTGCAAAAAATGTTGATGCTTCCTTTGAAAGTATGAAGTGCTGATTATAAAAAGATATCGCTCACCTTTATTGGACAACCCGTTCCAAAGATATAGTTCAAAAACTATTCACTGTTCACCTTGAAATACATAATCTGAAAATACTTTGAAGTGTATCTTTGGAACGGGTTATCCTAAAAACTTGGTTGATATCTTTTTGTAATCTACTCTTGATATTCTCAAAATCAGCATCAAAAGTTTTTATGTAGAAGTCTTATTGCAAAAAATCACTCTTGAAATACGCATATTTAGAATGATGTATGCGTATTCCTGGAGCTATTTTTTTTTATTCAACTTCTTTGCAAAAAATGTTGATGCTTCCTTTGAAAGTATGAAATGCTGATTATAAAAAGATATCGCTCACCTTTATTGGACAAACCGTTCCAAAGATATAGTTCAAAAACTATTCACTGTTCACCTTGAAATACATAATCTGAAAATACTTTGAAGTGTATCTTTGGAACGGGTTATCCTAAAAACTTGGTTGATACCTTTTTGTAATCTACTCTTGATACTCTCAAAATCGGCATCAAAAGTTTTTATGTAGAAGCCTTATTGCAAAAAATCACTCTTGAAATACGCATATGTAGAATGATGTATGCGTATTCCTGGAGCTATTTTTTTTAATACAACTTCTTTGCAAAAAATGTTGATGCTTCCTTTGAAAGTATGAAGTGCTGATTATAAAAAGATATCGCTCACCTTTATTGGACAACCCGTTCCAAAGATATAGTTCAAAAACTATTCACTGTTCACCTTGAAATACATAATCTGAAAATACTTTGAAGTGTATCTTTGGAACGGGTTATCCTAAAAACTTGGTTGATACCTTTTTGTAATCTACTCTTGATACTCTCAAAATCGGCATCAAAAGTTTTTATGCAGAAGCCTTATTGCAAAAAATCACTCTTGAAATACGCATATGTAGAATGATGTATGCGTATTCCTGGAGCTATTTTTTTTAATACAACTTCTTTGCAAAAAAATGTTGATGCTTCCTTTGAAAGTATGAAGTGCTGATTATAAAAAGATATCGCTCACCTTTATTGGACAACCCGTTCCAAAGATATAGATCAAAAACTATTCACTGTTCACCTTGAAATACATAATCTGAAAATACTTTGAAGTGCATCTTTGGAACGGGTTATCCTAAAAACTTGGTTGATACCTTTTTGTAATCTACTCTTGATACTCTCAAAATCGGCATCAAAAGTTTTTATGTAGAAGCCTTATTGCCAAAAATCACTCTTGAATACGCATATGTAGAATGATGTATGCGTATTCCTGGAGCTATTTTTTTTAATACAACTTCTTTGCAAAAAATGTTGATGCTTCCTTTGAAAGTATGAAGTGCTGATTATAAAAAGATATCGCTCACCTTTATTGGACAACCCGTTCCAAAGATATAGTTCAAAAACTATTCACTGTTCACCTTGAAATACATAATCTGAAAATACTTTGAAGTGTATCTTTGGAACGGGTTATCCTAAAAACTTGGTTGATACCTTTTTGTAATCTACTCTTGATACTCTCAAAATCGGCATCAAAAGTTTTTATGTAGAAGCCTTATTGCAAAAAATCACTCTTGAAATACGCATATGTAGAATGATGTATGCGTATTCCTGGAGCTATTTATTTTAATACAACTTCTTTGCAAAAAATGTTGATGCTTCCTTTGAAAGTATGAAGTGCTGATTATAAAAAGATATCGCTCACCTTTATTGGACAACCCGTTCCAAAGATATAGTTCAAAAACTATTCACTGTTCACCTTGAAATACATAATCTGAAAATACTTTGAAGTGCATCTTTGGAACGGGTTATCCTAAAAACTTGGTTGATACCTTTTTGTAATCTACTCTTGATACTCTCAAAATCGGCATCAAAAGTTTTTATGTAGAAGCCTTATTGCCAAAAATCACTCTTGAATACGCATATGTAGAATGATGTATGCGTATTCCTGGAGCTATTTTTTTTAATACAACTTCTTTGCAAAAAATGTTGATGCTTCCTTTGAAAGTATGAAGTGCTGATTATAAAAAGATATCGCTCACCTTTATTGGACAACCCGTTCCAAAGATATAGTTCAAAAACTATTCACTGTTCACCTTGAAATACATAATCTGAAAATACTTTGAAGTGTATCTTTGGAACGGGTTATCCTAAAAACTTGGTTGATATCTTTTTGTAATCTACTCTTGATATTCTCAAAATCAGCATCAAAAGTTTTTATGTAGAAGTCTTATTGCAAAAAATCACTCTTGAAATACGCATATTTAGAATGATGTATGCGTATTCCTGGAGCTATTTTTTTTTATTCAACTTCTTTGCAAAAAATGTTGATGCTTCCTTTGAAAGTATGAAATGCTGATTATAAAAAGATATCGCTCACCTTTATTGGACAAACCGTTCCAAAGATATAGTTCAAAAACTATTCACTGTTCACCTTGAAATACATAATCTGAAAATACTTTGAAGTGTATCTTTGGAACGGGTTATCCTAAAAACTTGGTTGATACCTTTTTGTAATCTACTCTTGATACTCTCAAAATCGGCATCAAAAGTTTTTATGTAGAAGCCTTATTGCAAAAAATCACTCTTGAAATACGCATATGTAGAATGATGTATGCGTATTCCTGGAGCTATTTTTTTTAATACAACTTCTTTGCAAAAAATGTTGATGCTTCCTTTGAAAGTATGAAGTGCTGATTATAAAAAGATATCGCTCACCTTTATTGGACAACCCGTTCCAAAGATATAGTTCAAAAACTATTCACTGTTCACCTTGAAATACATAATCTGAAAATTCTTTGAAGTGTATCTTTGGAACGGGTTATCCTAAAAACTTGGTTGATACCTTTTTGTAATCTACTCTTGATACTCTCAAAATCGGCATCAAAAGTTTTTTTGCAGAAGCCTTATTGCAAAAAATCACTCTTGAAATACGCATATGTAGAATGATGTATGCGTATTCCTGGAGCTATTTTTTTTAATACAACTTCTTTGCAAAAAAATGTTGATGCTTCCTTTGAAAGTATGAAGTGCTGATTATAAAAAGATATCGCTCACCTTTATTGGACAACCCGTTCCAAAGATATAGTTCAAAAACTATTCACTGTTCACCTTGAAATACATAATCTGAAAATACTTTGAAGTGCATCTTTGGAACGGGTTATCCTAAAAACTTGGTTGATACCTTTTTGTAATCTACTCTTGATACTCTCAAAATCGGCATCAAAAGTTTTTATGTAGAAGCCTTATTGCCAAAAATCACTCTTGAATACGCATATGTAGAATGATGTATGCGTATTCCTGGAGCTATTTTTTTTAATACAACTTCTTTGCAAAAAATGTTGATGCTTCCTTTGAAAGTATGAAGTGCTGATTATAAAAAGATATCGCTAAAAAACTATTCACTGTTCACCTTGAAATACATAATCTGAAAATACTTTGAAGTGTATCTTTGGAACGGGTTATCCTAAAAACTTGGTTGATATCTTTTTGTAATCTACTCTTGATATTCTCAAAATCAGCATCAAAAGTTTTTATGTAGAAGTCTTATTGCAAAAAATCACTCTTGAAATACGCATATTTAGAATGATGTATGCGTATTCCTGGAGCTATTTTTTTTTATTCAACTTCTTTGCAAAAAATGTTGATGCTTCCTTTGAAAGTATGAAATGCTGATTATAAAAAGATATCGCTCACCTTTATTGGACAAACCGTTCCAAAGATATAGTTCAAAAACTATTCACTGTTCACCTTGAAATACATAATCTGAAAATACTTTGAAGTGTATCTTTGGAACGGGTTATCCTAAAAACTTGGTTGATACCTTTTTGTAATCTACTCTTGATACTCTCAAAATCGGCATCAAAAGTTTTTATGTAGAAGCCTTATTGCAAAAAATCACTCTTGAAATACGCATATGTAGAATGATGTATGCGTATTCCTGGAGCTATTTTTTTTAATACAACTTCTTTGCAAAAAATGTTGATGCTTCCTTTGAAAGTATGAAGTGCTGATTATAAAAAGATATCGCTCACCTTTATTGGACAACCCGTTCCAAAGATATAGATCAAAAACTATTCACTGTTCACCTTGAAATACATAATCTGAAAATACTTTGAAGTGCATCTTTGGAACGGGTTATCCTAAAAACTTGGTTGATACCTTTTTGTAATCTACTCTTGATACTCTCAAAATCGGCATCAAAAGTTTTTATGTAGAAGCCTTATTGCCAAAAATCACTCTTGAATACGCATATGTAGAATGATGTATGCGTATTCCTGGAGCTATTTTTTTTAATACAACTTCTTTGCAAAAAATGTTGATGCTTCCTTTGAAAGTATGAAGTGCTGATTATAAAAAGATATCGCTCACCTTTATTGGACAACCCGTTCCAAAGATATAGTTCAAAAACTATTCACTGTTCACCTTGAAATACATAATCTGAAAATACTTTGAAGTGTATCTTTGGAACGGGTTATCCTAAAAACTTGGTTGATATCTTTTTGTAATCTACTCTTGATATTCTCAAAATCAGCATCAAAAGTTTTTATGTAGAAGTCTTATTGCAAAAAATCACTCTTGAAATACGCATATGTAGAATGATGTATGCGTATTCCTGGAGCTATTTTTTTTAATACAACTTCTTTGCAAAAAAATGTTGATGCTTCCTTTGAAAGTATGAAGTGCTGATTATAAAAAGATATCGCTCACCTTTATTGGACAAACCGTTCCAAAGATATAGTTCAAAAACTATTCACTGTTCACCTTGAAATACATAATCTGAAAATACTTTGAAGTGCATCTTTGGAACGGGTTATCCTAAAAACTTGGTTGATACCTTTTTGTAATCTACTCTTGATACTCTCAAAATCGGCATCAAAAGTTTTTATGTAGAAGCCTTATTGCCAAAAATCACTCTTGAATACGCATATGTAGAATGATGTATGCGTATTCCTGGAGCTATTTTTTTTAATACAACTTCTTTGCAAAAAATGTTGATGCTTCCTTTGAAAGTATGAAGTGCTGATTATAAAAAGATATCGCTAAAAAACTATTCACTGTTCACCTTGAAATACATAATCTGAAAATACTTTGAAGTGTATCTTTGGAACGGGTTATCCTAAAAACTTGGTTGATATCTTTTTGTAATCTACTCTTGATATTCTCAAAATCAGCATCAAAAGTTTTTATGTAGAAGTCTTATTGCAAAAAATCACTCTTGAAATACGCATATTTAGAATGATGTATGCGTATTCCTGGAGCTATTTTTTTTTATTCAACTTCTTTGCAAAAAATGTTGATGCTTCCTTTGAAAGTATGAAATGCTGATTATAAAAAGATATCGCTCACCTTTATTGGACAAACCGTTCCAAAGATATAGTTCAAAAACTATTCACTGTTCACCTTGAAATACATAATCTGAAAATACTTTGAAGTGTATCTTTGGAACGGGTTATCCTAAAAACTTGGTTGATACCTTTTTGTAATCTACTCTTGATACTCTCAAAATCGGCATCAAAAGTTTTTATGTAGAAGCCTTATTGCAAAAAATCACTCTTGAAATACGCATATGTAGAATGATGTATGCGTATTCCTGGAGCTATTTTTTTTAATACAACTTCTTTGCAAAAAATGTTGATGCTTCCTTTGAAAGTATGAAGTGCTGATTATAAAAAGATATCGCTCACCTTTATTGGACAACCCGTTCCAAAGATATAGATCAAAAACTATTCACTGTTCACCTTGAAATACATAATCTGAAAATACTTTGAAGTGCATCTTTGGAACGGGTTATCCTAAAAACTTGGTTGATACCTTTTTGTAATCTACTCTTGATACTCTCAAAATCGGCATCAAAAGTTTTTATGTAGAAGCCTTATTGCCAAAAATCACTCTTGAATACGCATATGTAGAATGATGTATGCGTATTCCTGGAGCTATTTTTTTTAATACAACTTCTTTGCAAAAAATGTTGATGCTTCCTTTGAAAGTATGAAGTGCTGATTATAAAAAGATATCGCTCACCTTTATTGGACAACCCGTTCCAAAGATATAGTTCAAAAACTATTCACTGTTCACCTTGAAATACATAATCTGAAAATACTTTGAAGTGTATCTTTGGAACGGGTTATCCTAAAAACTTGGTTGATATCTTTTTGTAATCTACTCTTGATATTCTCAAAATCAGCATCAAAAGTTTTTATGTAGAAGTCTTATTGCAAAAAATCACTCTTGAAATACGCATATTTAGAATGATGTATGCGTATTCCTGGAGCTATTTTTTTTTATTCAACTTCTTTGCAAAAAATGTTGATGCTTCCTTTGAAAGTATGAAATGCTGATTATAAAAAGATATCGCTCACCTTTATTGGACAAACCGTTCCAAAGATATAGTTCAAAAACTATTCACTGTTCACCTTGAAATACATAATCTGAAAATACTTTGAAGTGTATCTTTGGAACGGGTTATCCTAAGAACTTGGTTGATACCTTTTTGTAATCTACTCTTGATACTCTCAAAATCGGCATCAAAAGTTTTTATGTAGAAGCCTTATTGCAAAAAATCACTCTTGAAATACGCATATGTAGAATGATGTATGCGTATTCCTGGAGCTATTTTTTTTAATACAACTTCTTTGCAAAAAATGTTGATGCTTCCTTTGAAAGTATGAAGTGCTGATTATAAAAAGATATCGCTCACCTTTATTGGACAACCCGTTCCAAAGATATAGTTCAAAAACTATTCACTGTTCACCTTGAAATACATAATCTGAAAATTCTTTGAAGTGTATCTTTGGAACGGGTTATCCTAAAAACTTGGTTGATACCTTTTTGTAATCTACTCTTGATACTCTCAAAATCGGCATCAAAAGTTTTTTTGCAGAAGCCTTATTGCAAAAAATCACTCTTGAAATACGCATATGTAGAATGATGTATGCGTATTCCTGGAGCTATTTTTTTTAATACAACTTCTTTGCAAAAAAATGTTGATGCTTCCTTTGAAAGTATGAAGTGCTGATTATAAAAAGATATCGCTCACCTTTATTGGACAACCCGTTCCAAAGATATAGTTCAAAAACTATTCACTGTTCACCTTGAAATACATAATCTGAAAATACTTTGAAGTGCATCTTTGGAACGGGTTATCCTAAAAACTTGGTTGATACCTTTTTGTAATCTACTCTTGATACTCTCAAAATCGGCATCAAAAGTTTTTATGTAGAAGCCTTATTGCCAAAAATCACTCTTGAATACGCATATGTAGAATGATGTATGCGTATTCCTGGAGCTATTTTTTTTAATACAACTTCTTTGCAAAAAATGTTGATGCTTCCTTTGAAAGTATGAAGTGCTGATTATAAAAAGATATCGCTCACCTTTATTGGACAACCCGTTCCAAAGATATAGTCCAAAAACTATTCACTGTTCACCTTGAAATACATAATCTGAAAATACTTTGAAGTGTATCTTTGGAACGGGTTATCCTAAAAACTTGGTTGATACCTTTTTGTAATCTACTCTTGATACTCTCAAAATCGGCATCAAAAGTTTTTATGTAGAAGCCTTATTGCAAAAAATCACTCTTGAAATACGCATATGTAGAATGATGTATGCGTATTCCTGGAGCTATTTATTTTAATACAACTTCTTTGCAAAAAATGTTGATGCTTCCTTTGAAAGTATGAAGTGCTGATTATAAAAAGATATCGCTCACCTTTATTGGACAACCCGTTCCAAAGATATAGTTCAAAAACTATTCACTGTTCACCTTGAAATACATAATCTGAAAATACTTTGAAGTGCATCTTTGGAACGGGTTATCCTAAAAACTTGGTTGATACCTTTTTGTAATCTGCTCTTGATACTCTCAAAATCAGCATCAAAAGTTTTTATGTAGAAGCCTTATTGCCAAAAATCACTCTTGAATACGCATATGTAGAATGATGTATGCGTATTCCTGGAGCTATTTTTTTTAATACAACTTCTTTGCAAAAAATGTTGATGCTTCCTTTGAAAGTATGAAGTGCTGATTATAAAAAGATATCGCTCACCTTTATTGGACAACCCGTTCCAAAGATATAGTTCAAAAACTATTCACTGTTCACCTTGAAATACATAATCTGAAAATACTTTGAAGTGTATCTTTGGAACGGGTTATCCTAAAAACTTGGTTGATACCTTTTTGTAATCTACTCTTGATACTCTCAAAATCGGCATCAAAAGTTTTTATGTAGAAGCCTTATTGCAAAAAATCACTCTTGAAATACGCATATGTAGAATGATGTATGCGTATTCCTGGAGCTATTTTTTTTAATACAACTTCTTTGCAAAAACTGTTGATGCTTCCTTTGAAAGTATGAAGTGCTGATTATAAAAAGATATCGCTCACCTTTATTGGACAACCCGTTCCAAAGATATAGTTCAAAAACTTTTCACTGTTCACCTTGAAATACATAATCTGAAAATACTTTGAAGTGTATCTTTGGAACGGGTTATCCTAAAAACTTGGTTGATACCTTTTTGTAATATAATCTTGATACTCTCAAAATCGGCATCAAAAGTTTTTATGTAGAAGCCTTATTGCAAAAAATCACTCTTGAAATACGCATATGTAGAATGATGTATGCGTATTCCTGGAGCTATTTTTTTTAATACAACTTCTTTGCAAAAAATGTTGATGCTTCCTTTGAAAGTATGAAGTGCTGATTATAAAAAGATATCGCTCACCTTTATTGGACAACCCGTTCCAAAGATATAGTTCAAAAACTTTTCACTGTTCACCTTGAAATACATAATCTGAAAATACTTTGAAGTGTATCTTTGGAACGGGTTATCCTAAAAACTTGGTTGATACCTTTTTGTAATCTACTCTTGATACTCTCAAAATCGGCATCAAAAGTTTTTATGTAGAAGCCTTATTGCAAAAAATCACTCTTGAAATACGCATATGTAGAATGATGTATGCGTATTCCTGGAGCTATTTTTTTTAATACAACTTCTTTGCAAAAAATGTTGATGGTTCCTTTGAAAGTATGAAGTGCTGATTATAAAAAGATATCGCTCACCTTTATTGGACAACCCGTTCCAAAGATATAGTTCAAAAACTATTCACTGTTCACCTTGAAATACATAATCTGAAAATACTTTGAAGTGTATCTTTGGAACGGATTATCCTAAAAACTTGGTTGATACCTTTTTGTAATCTACTCTTGATACTCTCAAAATCGTCATCAAAAGTTTTTATGTAGAAGCCTTATTGCAAAAAATCACTCTTGAAATACGCATATGTAGAATGATGTATGCGTATTCCTGGAGCTATTTTTTTTAATACAACTTCTTTGCAAAAAATGTTGATGCTTCGTTTGAAAGTATCAAGTGCTGATTATAAAAAGATATCGCTCACCTTTATTGGACAACCCGTTCCAAAGATATAGTTCAAAAACTATTCACTGTTTACCTTGAAATACATAATCTGAAAATACTTTGAAGTGTATCTTTGGAACGGGTTATCCTAAAAACTTGGTTGATACCTTTTTGTAATCTACTCTTGATACTCTCAAAATCGGTATCAAAAGTTTTTATGTAGAAGCCTTATTGCAAAAAATCACTCTTGAAATACGCATATGTAGAATGATGTATGCGTATAACTGGAGCTATTTTTTTTAATACAACTTCTTTGCAAAAAATGTTGATGCTTCCTTTGAAAGTATGAAGTGCTGATTATAAAAAGATATCGCTCAACTTTATTGGACAACCCGTTCCAAAGATATAGTTCAAAAACTATTCACTGTTCACCTTGAAATACATAATCTGAAAATACTTTGAAGTGTATCTTTGGAACGGTTTATCCTAAAAACTTGGTTGATACTTTTTGTAATCTACTCTTGATACTCTCAAAATCGGCATCAAAAGTTTTTATGTAGAAGCCTTATTGCAAAAAATCACTCTTGAAATACGCATATGTAGAATGATGTATGCGTATTCCTGGAGCTATTTTTTTTAATACAACTTCTTTGCAAAAAATGTTGATGCTTCCTTTGAAAGTATGAAGTGCTGATTATAAAAAGATATCGCTCACCTTTATTGGACAACCCGTTCCAAAGATATAGTTCAAAAACTATTCACTGTTCACCTTGAAATACATAATCTGAAAATACTTTGAAGTGTATCTTTGGAACGGGTTATCCTAAAAACTTGGTTGATACCTTTTTGTAATCTACTCTTGATACTCTCAAAATCGGCATCAAAAGTTTTTATGTAGAAGCCTTATTGCAAAAAATTACTCTTGAAATACGCATATGTAGAATGATGTATGCGTATTCCTGGAGCTATTTTTTTAAATACAACTTCTTTGCAAAAAAATGTTGATGCTTCCTTTGAAAGTATGAAGTGCTGATTATAAAAAGATATCGCTCACCTTTATTGGATAACCCGTTCCAAAGATATAGTTCAAAAACTATTCACTGTTCACCTTGAAATACATAATCTGAAAATACTTTGAAGTGTATCTTTGGAACGGGTTATCCTAAAAACTTGGTCGATACCTTTTTGTAATCTACTCTTGATACTCTCAAAATCGGCATCAAAAGTTTTTATGTAGAAGCCTTATTGCAAAAAATCACTCTTGAAATACGCATATGTAGAATGATGTATGCGTATTCCTGGAGCTATTTTTTTTAATACAACTTCTTTGCAAAAAATGTTGATGCTTCCTTTGAAAGTATGAAGTGCTGATTATAAAAAGATATCGCTCACCTTTATTGGACAACCCGTTCCAAAGATATAGTTCAAAAACTATTCACTGTTTACCTTGAAATACATAATCTGAAAATACTTTGAAGTGTATCTTTGGAACGGGTTATCCTAAAAACTTGGTTGATACCTTTTTGTAATCTACTCTTGATACTCTCAAAATCGGCATCAAAAGTTTTTATGTAGAAGCCTTATTGCAAAAAATTACTCTTGAAATACGCATATGTAGAATGATGTATGCGTATTCCTGGAGCTATTTTTTTTAATACAACTTCTTTGCAAAAAAATGTTGATGCTTCCTTTGAAAGTATGAAGTGCTGATTATAAAAAGATATCGCTCACCTTTATTGGACAACCCGTTCCAAAGATATAGTTCAAAAACTATTCACTGTTCACCTTGAAATACATAATCTGAAAATACCTTGAAGTGTATCTTTGGAACGGGTTATCCTAAAAACTTGGTTGATACCTTTTTGTAATCTACTCTTGATACTCTCAAAATCGGCATCAAAAGTTTTTATGTAGAAGCCTTATTGCAAAAAATTACTCTTGAAATACGCATATGTAGAATGATGTATGCGTATTCCTGGAGCTATTTTTTTTAATACAACTTCTTTGCAAAAAAATGTTGATGCTTCCTTTGAAAGTATGAAGTGCTGATTATAAAAAGATATCGCTCACCTTTATTGGACAACCCGTTCCAAAGATATAGTTCAAAAACTATTCACTGTTCACCTTGAAATACATAATCTGAAAATACTTTGAAGTGTATCTTTGGAACGGGTTATCCTAAAAACTTGGTTGATACCTTTTTGTAATCTACTCTTGATACTCTCAAAATCGGCATCAAAAGTTTTTATGTAGAAGCCTTATTGCAAAAAATCACTCTTGAAATACGCATATGTAGAATGATGTATGCGTATTCCTGGAGCTATTATTTTTAATACAACTTCTTTGCAAAAAAATGTTGACGCTTCCTTTGAAAGTATGAAGTGCTGATTATAAAAAGATATCGCTCACCTTTATTGGACAACCCGTTCCAAAGATATAGTTCAAAAACTATTCACTGTTCACCTTGAAATACATAATCTGAAAATACTTTGAAGTGTATCTTTGGAACGGGTTATCCTAAAAACTTGGTTGATACCTTTTTGTAATCTACTCTTGATACTCTCAAAATCGGCATCAAAAGTTTTTATGTAGAAGCCTTATTGCAAAAAATCACTCTTGAAATACGCATATGTAGAATGATGTATGCGTATTCCTGGAGCTATTTTTTTTAATACAACTTCTTTGCAAAAAATGTTGATGCTTCCTTTGAAAGTATGAAGTGCTGATTATAAAAAGATATCGCTCACCTTTATTGGACAACCCGTTCCAAAGATATAGTTCAAAAACTATTCACTGTTCACCTTGAAATACATAATCTGAAAATACTTTGAAGTGTATCTTTGGAACGGGTTATCCTAAAAACTTGGTTGATACCTTTTTGTAATCCACTCTTGATACTCTCAAAATCGGCATCAAAAGTTTTTATGTAGAAGCCTTATTGCAAAAAATCACTCTTGAAATACGCATATGTAGAATGATGTATGCGTATTCCTGGAGCTATTTTTTTAATACAACTTCTTTGCAAAAAATGTTGATGCTTCCTTTGAAAGTATGAAGTGCTGATTATAAAAAGATATCGCTCACCTTTATTGGACAACCCGTTCCAAAGATATAGTTCAAAAACTATTCACTGTTCACCTTGAAATACATAATCTGAAAATACTTTGAAGTGTATCTTTGGAACGGGTTATCCTAAAAACTTGGTTGATACCTTTTTGTAATCTACTCTTGATACTCTCAAAATCGGCATCAAAAGTTTTTATGTAGAAGCCTTATTGCAAAAAATCACTCTTGAAATACGCATATGTAGAATGATGTATGCGTATTCCTGGAGCTATTTTTTTTAATACAACTTCTTTGCAAAAACTGTTGATGCTTCCTTTGAAAGTATGAAGTGCTGATTATAAAAAGATATCGCTCACCTTTATTGGACAACCCGTTCCAAAGATATAGTTCAAAAACTTTTCACTGTTCACCTTGAAATACATAATCTGAAAATACTTTGAAGTGTATCTTTGGAACGGGTTATCCTAAAAACTTGGTTGATACCTTTTTGTAATCTACTCTTGATACTCTCAAAATCGGCATCAAAAGTTTTTATGTAGAAGCCTTATTGCAAAAAATCACTCTTGAAATACGCATATGTAGAATGATGTATGCGTGTTCCTGGAGCTATTTATTTTAATACAACTTCTTTGCAAAAAATGTTGATGCTTCCTTTGAAAGTATGAAGTGCTGATTATAAAAAGATATCGCTCACCTTTATTGGACAACCCGTTCCAAAGATATAGTTCAAAAACTATTCACTGTTCACCTTGAAATACATAATCTGAAAATACTTTGAAGTGTATCTTTGGAACGGGTTATCCTAAAAACTTGGTTGATACCTTTTTGTAATCTAATCTTGATACTCTCAAAATCGGCATCAAAAGTTTTTATGTAGAAGCCTTATTGCAAAAAATCACTCTTGAAATACGCATATGTAGAATGATGTATGCGTATTCCTGGAGCTATTTTTTTTAATACAACTTCTTTGCAAAAAATGTTGATGCTTCCTTTGAAAGTATGAAGTGCTGATTATAAAAAGATATCGCTCACCTTTATTGGACAACCCGTTCCAAAGATATAGTTCAAAAACTATTCACTGTTCACCTTGAAATACATAATCTGAAAATACTTTGAAGTGTATCTTTGGAACGGGTTATCCTAAAAACTTGGTTGATACCTTTTTGTAATCTACTCTTGATACTCTCAAAATCGGCATCAAAAGTTTTTATGTAGAAGCCTTATTGCAAAAAATCACTCTTGAAATACGCATATGTAGAATGATGTATGCGTATTCCTGGAGCTATTTTTTTTAATACAACTTCTTTGCAAAAAAATGTTGATGCTTCCTTTGAAAGTATGAAGTGCTGATTATAAAAAGATATCGCTCACCTTTATTGGACAACCCGTTCCAAAGATATAGTTCAAAAACTATTCACTGTTCACCTTGAAATACATAATCTGAAAATACTTTGAAGTGTATCTTTGGAACGGGTTATCCTAAAAACTTGGTTGATACCTTTTTGTAATCTACTCTTGATACTCTCAAAATCGGCATCAAAAGTTTTTATGTAGAAGCCTTATTGCAAAAAATCACTCTTGAAATACGCATATGTAGAATGATGTATGCGTATTCCTGGAGCTATTTTTTTTAATACAACTTCTTTGCAAAAACTGTTGATGCTTCCTTTGAAAGTATGAAGTGCTGATTATAAAAAGATATCGCTCACCTTTATTGGACAACCCGTTCCAAAGATATAGTTCAAAAACTTTTCACTGTTCACCTTGAAATACATAATCTGAAAATACTTTGAAGTGTATCTTTGGAACGGGTTATCCTAAAAACTTGGTTGATACCTTTTTGTAATATAATCTTGATACTCTCAAAATCGGCATCAAAAGTTTTTATGTAGAAGCCTTATTGCAAAAAATCACTCTTGAAATACGCATATGTAGAATGATGTATGCGTATTCCTGGAGCTATTTTTTTTAATACAACTTCTTTGCAAAAAATGTTGATGCTTCCTTTGAAAGTATGAAGTGCTGATTATAAAAAGATATCGCTCACCTTTATTGGACAACCCGTTCCAAAGATATAGTTCAAAAACTTTTCACTGTTCACCTTGAAATACATAATCTGAAAATACTTTGAAGTGTATCTTTGGAACGGGTTATCCTAAAAACTTGGTTGATACCTTTTTGTAATCTACTCTTGATACTCTCAAAATCGGCATCAAAAGTTTTTATGTAGAAGCCTTATTGCAAAAAATCACTCTTGAAATATGCATATGTAGAATGATGTATGCGTATTCCTGGAGCTATTTTTTTTAATACAACTTCTTTGCAAAAAATGTTGATGGTTCCTTTGAAAGTATGAAGTGCTGATTATAAAAAGATATCGCTCACCTTTATTGGACAACCCGTTCCAAAGATATAGTTCAAAAACTATTCACTGTTCACCTTGAAATACATAATCTGAAAATACTTTGAAGTGTATCTTTGGAACGGATTATCCTAAAAACTTGGTTGATACCTTTTTGTAATCTACTCTTGATACTCTCAAAATCGGCATCAAAAGTTTTTATGTAGAAGCCTTATTGCAAAAAATCACTCTTGAAATACGCATATGTAGAATGATGTATGCGTATTCCTGGAGCTATTTTTTTTAATACAACTTCTTTGCAAAAAATGTTGATGCTTCGTTTGAAAGTATCAAGTGCTGATTATAAAAAGATATCGCTCACCTTTATTGGACAACCCGTTCCAAAGATATAGTTCAAAAACTATTCACTGTTTACCTTGAAATACATAATCTGAAAATACTTTGAAGTGTATCTTTGGAACGGGTTATCCTAAAAACTTGGTTGATACCTTTTTGTAATCTACTCTTGATACTCTCAAAATCGGTATCAAAAGTTTTTATGTAGAAGCCTTATTGCAAAAAATCACTCTTGAAATACGCATATGTAGAATGATGTATGCGTATAACTGGAGCTATTTTTTTTAATACAACTTCTTTGCAAAAAATGTTGATGCTTCCTTTGAAAGTATGAAGTGCTGATTATAAAAAGATATCGCTCAACTTTATTGGACAACCCGTTCCAAAGATATAGTTCAAAAACTATTCACTGTTCACCTTGAAATACATAATCTGAAAATACTTTGAAGTGTATCTTTGGAACGGTTTATCCTAAAAACTTGGTTGATACTTTTTGTAATCTACTCTTGATACTCTCAAAATCGGCATCAAAAGTTTTTATGTAGAAGCCTTATTGCAAAAAATCACTCTTGAAATACGCATATGTAGAATGATGTATGCGTATTCCTGGAGCTATTTTTTTTAATACAACTTCTTTGCAAAAAATGTTGATGCTTCCTTTGAAAGTATGAAGTGCTGATTATAAAAAGATATCGCTCACCTTTATTGGACAACCCGTTCCAAAGATATAGTTCAAAAACTATTCACTGTTCACCTTGAAATACATAATCTGAAAATACTTTGAAGTGTATCTTTGGAACGGGTTATCCTAAAAACTTGGTTGATACCTTTTTGTAATCTACTCTTGATACTCTCAAAATCGGCATCAAAAGTTTTTATGTAGAAGCCTTATTGCAAAAAATTACTCTTGAAATACGCATATGTAGAATGATGTATGCGTATTCCTGGAGCTATTTTTTTAAATACAACTTCTTTGCAAAAAAATGTTGATGCTTCCTTTGAAAGTATGAAGTGCTGATTATAAAAAGATATCGCTCACCTTTATTGGATAACCCGTTCCAAAGATATAGTTCAAAAACTATTCACTGTTCACCTTGAAATACATAATCTGAAAATACTTTGAAGTGTATCTTTGGAACGGGTTATCCTAAAAACTTGGTCGATACCTTTTTGTAATCTACTCTTGATACTCTCAAAATCGGCATCAAAAGTTTTTATGTAGAAGCCTTATTGCAAAAAATCACTCTTGAAATACGCATATGTAGAATGATGTATGCGTATTCCTGGAGCTATTTTTTTTAATACAACTTCTTTGCAAAAAATGTTGATGCTTCCTTTGAAAGTATGAAGTGCTGATTATAAAAAGATATCGCTCACCTTTATTGGACAACCCGTTCCAAAGATATAGTTCAAAAACTATTCACTGTTTACCTTGAAATACATAATCTGAAAATACTTTGAAGTGTATCTTTGGAACGGGTTATCCTAAAAACTTGGTTGATACCTTTTTGTAATCTACTCTTGATACTCTCAAAATCGGCATCAAAAGTTTTTATGTAGAAGCCTTATTGCAAAAAATTACTCTTGAAATACGCATATGTAGAATGATGTATGCGTATTCCTGGAGCTATTTTTTTTAATACAACTTCTTTGCAAAAAAATGTTGATGCTTCCTTTGAAAGTATGAAGTGCTGATTACAAAAAGATATCGCTCACCTTTATTGGACAACCCGTTCCAAAGATATAGTTCAAAAACTATTCACTGTTCACCTTGAAATACATAATCTGAAAATACCTTGAAGTGTATCTTTGGAACGGGTTATCCTAAAAACTTGGTTGATACCTTTTTGTAATCTACTCTTGATACTCTCAAAATCGGCATCAAAAGTTTTTATGTAGAAGCCTTATTGCAAAAAATTACTCTTGAAATACGCATATGTAGAATGATGTATGCGTATTCCTGGAGCTATTTTTTTTAATACAACTTCTTTGCAAAAAAATGTTGATGCTTCCTTTGAAAGTATGAAGTGCTGATTATAAAAAGATATCGCTCACCTTTATTGGACAACCCGTTCCAAAGATATAGTTCAAAAACTATTCACTGTTCACCTTGAAATACATAATCTGAAAATACTTTGAAGTGTATCTTTGGAACGGGTTATCCTAAAAACTTGGTTGATACCTTTTTGTAATCTACTCTTGATACTCTCAAAATCGGCATCAAAAGTTTTTATGTAGAAGCCTTATTGCAAAAAATCACTCTTGAAATACGCATATGTAGAATGATGTATGCGTATTCCTGGAGCTATTATTTTTAATACAACTTCTTTGCAAAAAAATGTTGACGCTTCCTTTGAAAGTATGAAGTGCTGATTATAAAAAGATATCGCTCACCTTTATTGGACAACCCGTTCCAAAGATATAGTTCAAAAACTATTCACTGTTCACCTTGAAATACATAATCTGAAAATACTTTGAAGTGTATCTTTGGAACGGGTTATCCTAAAAACTTGGTTGATACCTTTTTGTAATCTACTCTTGATACTCTCAAAATCGGCATCAAAAGTTTTTATGTAGAAGCCTTATTGCAAAAAATCACTCTTGAAATACGCATATGTAGAATGATGTATGCGTATTCCTGGAGCTATTTTTTTTAATACAACTTCTTTGCAAAAAATGTTGATGCTTCCTTTGAAAGTATGAAGTGCTGATTACAAAAAGATATCGCTCACCTTTATTGGACAACCCGTTCCAAAGATATAGTTCAAAAACTATTCACTGTTCACCTTGAAATACATAATCTGAAAATACTTTGAAGTGTATCTTTGGAACGGGTTATCCTAAAAACTTGGTTGATACCTTTTTGTAATCCACTCTTGATACTCTCAAAATCGGCATCAAAAGTTTTTATGTAGAAGCCTTATTGCAAAAAATCACTCTTGAAATACGCATATGTAGAATGATGTATGCGTATTCCTGGAGCTATTTTTTTAATACAACTTCTTTGCAAAAAATGTTGATGCTTCCTTTGAAAGTATGAAGTGCTGATTATAAAAAGATATCGCTCACCTTTATTGGACAACCCGTTCCAAAGATATAGTTCAAAAACTATTCACTGTTCACCTTGAAATACATAATCTGAAAATACTTTGAAGTGTATCTTTGGAACGGGTTATCCTAAAAACTTGGTTGATACCTTTTTGTAATCTACTCTTGATACTCTCAAAATCGGCATCAAAAGTTTTTATGTAGAAGCCTTATTGCAAAAAATCACTCTTGAAATACGCATATGTAGAATGATGTATGCGTATTCCTGGAGCTATTTTTTTTAATACAACTTCTTTGCAAAAACTGTTGATGCTTCCTTTGAAAGTATGAAGTGCTGATTATAAAAAGATATCGCTCACCTTTATTGGACAACCCGTTCCAAAGATATAGTTCAAAAACTTTTCACTGTTCACCTTGAAATACATAATCTGAAAATACTTTGAAGTGTATCTTTGGAACGGGTTATCCTAAAAACTTGGTTGATACCTTTTTGTAATCTACTCTTGATACTCTCAAAATCGGCATCAAAAGTTTTTATGTAGAAGCCTTATTGCAAAAAATCACTCTTGAAATACGCATATGTAGAATGATGTATGCGTGTTCCTGGAGCTATTTATTTTAATACAACTTCTTTGCAAAAAATGTTGATGCTTCCTTTGAAAGTATGAAGTGCTGATTATAAAAAGATATCGCTCACCTTTATTGGACAACCCGTTCCAAAGATATAGTTCAAAAACTATTCACTGTTCACCTTGAAATACATAATCTGAAAATACTTTGAAGTGTATCTTTGGAACGGGTTATCCTAAAAACTTGGTTGATACCTTTTTGTAATCTAATCTTGATACTCTCAAAATCGGCATCAAAAGTTTTTATGTAGAAGCCTTATTGCAAAAAATCACTCTTGAAATACGCATATGTAGAATGATGTATGCGTATTCCTGGAGCTATTTTTTTTAATACAACTTCTTTGCAAAAAATGTTGATGCTTCCTTTGAAAGTATGAAGTGCTGATTATAAAAAGATATCGCTCACCTTTATTGGACAACCCGTTCCAAAGATATAGTTCAAAAACTATTCACTGTTCACCTTGAAATACATAATCTGAAAATACTTTGAAGTGTATCTTTGGAACGGGTTATCCTAAAAACTTGGTTGATACCTTTTTGTAATCTACTCTTGATACTCTCAAAATCGGCATCAAAAGTTTTTATGTAGAAGCCTTATTGCAAAAAATCACTCTTGAAATACGCATATGTAGAATGATGTATGCGTATTCCTGGAGCTATTTTTTTTAATACAACTTCTTTGCAAAAAAATGTTGATGCTTCCTTTGAAAATATGAAGTGCTGATTATAAAAAGATATCGCTCACCTTTATTGGACAACCCGTTCCAAAGATATAGTTCAAAAACTATTCACTGTTCACCTTGAAATACATAATCTGAAAATACTTTGAAGTGTATCTTTGGAACGGGTTATCCTAAAAACTTGGTTGATACCTTTTTGTAATCTACTCTTGATACTCTCAAAATCGGCATCAAAAGTTTTTATGTAGAAGCCTTATTGCAAAAAATCACTCTTGAAATACGCATATGTAGAATGATGTATGCGTATTCCTGGAGCTATTTTTTTTAATACAACTTCTTTGCAAAAAATGTTGATGCTTCCTTTGAAAGTATGAAGTGCTGATTATAAAAAGATATCGCTCACCTTTATTGGACAACCCGTTCCAAAGATATAGTTCAAAAACTATTCACTGTTCACCTTGAAATACATAATCTGAAAATACTTTGAAGTGTATCTTTGGAACGGGTTATCCTAAAAACTTGGTTGATACCTTTTTGTAATCTACTCTTGATACTCTCAAAATCGGCATCAAAAGTTTTTATGTAGAAGCCTTATTGCAAAAAATCACTCTTGAAATACGCATATGTAGAATGATGTATGCGTATTCCTGGAGCTATTTTTTTTAATACAACTTCTTTGCAAAAACTGTTGATGCTTCCTTTGAAAGTATGAAGTGCTGATTATAAAAAGATATCGCTCACCTTTATTGGACAACCCGTTCCAAAGATATAGTTCAAAAACTTTTCACTGTTCACCTTGAAATACATAATCTGAAAATACTTTGAAGTGTATCTTTGGAACGGGTTATCCTAAAAACTTGGTTGATACCTTTTTGTAATCTACTCTTGATACTCTCAAAATCGGCATCAAAAGTTTTTATGTAGAAGCCTTATTGCAAAAAATCACTCTTGAAATACGCATATGTAGAATGATGTATGCGTATTCCTGGAGCTATTTATTTTAATACAACTTCTTTGCAAAAAATGTTGATGCTTCCTTTGAAAGTATGAAGTGCTGATTATAAAAAGATAGCGCTCACCTTTATTGGACAACCCGTTCCAAAGATATAGTTCAAAAACTATTCACTGTTCACCTTGAAATACATAATCTGAAAATACTTTGAAGTGTATCTTTGGAACGGGTTATCCTAAAAACTTGGTTGATACCTTTTTGTAATCTACTCTTGATACTCTCAAAATCGGCATCAAAAGTTTTTATGTAGAAGCCTTATTGCAAAAAATCACTCTTGAAATACGCATATGTAGAATGATGTATGCGTATTCCTGGAGCTATTTTTTTTAATACAACTTCTTTGCAAAAAATGTTGATGCTTCCTTTGAAAGTATGAAGTGCTGATTATAAAAAGATATCGCTCACCTTTATTGGACAACCCGTTCCAAAGATATAGTTCAAAAACTATTCACTGTTCACCTTGAAATACATAATCTGAAAATACTTTGAAGTGTATCTTTGGAACGGGTTATCCTAAAAACTTGGTTGATACCTTTTTGTAATCTACTCTTGATACTCTCAAAATCGGCATCAAAAGTTTTTATGTAGAAGCCTTATTGCAAAAAATCACTCTTCAAATACGCATATGTAGAATGATGTATGCGTATTCCTGGAGCTATTTTTTTTAATACAACTTCTTTGCAAAAAAATGTTGATGCTTCCTTTGAAAGTATGAAGTGCTGATTATAAAAAGATATCGCTCACCTTTATTGGACAACCCGTTCCAAAGATATAGTTCAAAAACTATTCACTGTTCACCTTGAAATACATAATCTGAAAATACTTTGAAGTGCATCTTTGGAACGGGTTATCCTAAAAACTTGGTTGATAACTTTTTGTAATCTACTCTTGATACTCTCAAAATCGGCATCAAAAGTTTTTATGTAGAAGCCTTATTGCCAAAAATCACTCTTGAATACGCATATGTAGAATGATGTATGCGTATTCCTGGAGCTATTTTTTTTAATACAACTTCTTTGCAAAAAATGTTGATGCTTCCTTTGAAAGTATGAAGTGCTGATTATAAAAAGATATCGCTCACCTTTATTGGACAACTCGTTCCAAAGATATAGTTCAAAAACTATTCACTGTTCACCTTGAAATACATAATCTGAAAATACTTTGAAGTGTATCTTTGGAACGGGTTATCCTAAAAACTTGGTTGATACCTTTTTGTAATCTACTCTTGATACTCTCAAAATCGGCATCAAAAGTTTTTATGTAGAAGCCTTATTGCAAAAAATCACTCTTGAAATACGCATATGTAGAATGATGTATGCGTATTCCTGGAGCTATTTATTTTAATACAACTTCTTTGCAAAAAATGTTGATGCTTCCTTTGAAAGTATGAAGTGCTGATTATAAAAAGATATCGCTCACCTTTATTGGACAACCGGTTCCAAAGATATAGTTCAAAAACTATTCACTGTTCACCTTGAAATACATAATCTGAAAATACTTTGAAGTGTATCTTTGGAACGGGTTATCCTAAAAACTTGGTTGATACCTTTTTGTAATCTACTCTTGATACTCTCAAAATCGGCATCAAAAGTTTTTATGTAGAAGCCTTATTGCAAAAAATCACTCTTGAAATACGCATATGTAGAATGATGTATGCGTATTCCTGGAGCTATTTTTTTTAATACAACTTCTTTGCAAAAACTGTTGATGCTTCCTTTGAAAGTATGAAGTGCTGATTATAAAAAGATATCGCTCACCTTTATTGGACAACCCGTTCCAAAGATATAGTTCAAAAACTTTTCACTGTTCACCTTGAAATACATAATCTGAAAATACTTTGAAGTGTATCTTTGGAACGGGTTATCCTAAAAACTTGGTTGATACCTTTTTGTAATATAATCTTGATACTCTCAAAATCGGCATCAAAAGTTTTTATGTAGAAGCCTTATTGCAAAAAATCACTCTTGAAATACGCATATGTAGAATGATGTATGCGTATTCCTGGAGCTATTTTTTTTAATACAACTTCTTTGCAAAAAATGTTGATGCTGCCTTTGAAAGTATGAAGTGCTGATTTTAAAAAGATATCGCTCACCTTTATTGGACAACCCGTTCCAAAGATATAGTTCAAAAACTTTTCACTGTTCACCTTGAAATACATAATCTGAAAATACTTTGAAGTGTATCTTTGGAACGGGTTATCCTAAAAACTTGGTTGATACCTTTTTGTAATCTACTCTTGATACTCTCAAAATCGGCATCAAAAGTTTTTATGTAGAAGCCTTATTGCAAAAAATCACTCTTGAAATACGCATATGTAGAATGATGTATGCGTATTCCTGGAGCTATTTTTTTTAATACAACTTCTTTGCAAAAAATGTTGATGGTTCCTTTGAAAGTATGAAGTGCTGATTATAAAAAGATATCGCTCACCTTTATTGGACAACCCGTTCCAAAGATATAGTTCAAAAACTATTCACTGTTCACCTTGAAATACATAATCTGAAAATACTTTGAAGTGTATCTTTGGAACGGGTTATCCTAAAAACTTGGTTGATACCTTTTTGTAATCTACTCTTGATACTCTCAAAATCGGCATCAAAAGTTTTTATGTAGAAGCCTTATTGCAAAAAATCACTCTTGAAATACGCATATGTAGAATGATGTATGCGTATTCCTGGAGCTATTTTTTTTAATACAACTTCTTTGCAAAAAATGTTGATGCTTCCTTTGAAAGTATGAAGTGCTGATTATAAAAAGATATCGCTCACCTTTATTGGACAACCCGTTCCAAAGATATAGTTCAAAAACTATTCACTGTTCACCTTGAAATACATAATCTGAAAATACTTTGAAGTGCATCTTTGGAACGGGTTATCCTAAAAACTTGGTTGATACCTTTTTGTAATCTACTCTTGATACTCTCAAAATCGGCATCAAAAGTTTTTATGTAGAAGCCTTATTGCAAAAAATCACTCTTGAAATACGCATATGTAGAATGATGTATGCGTATTCCTGGAGCTATTTTTTTTAATACAACTTCTTTGCAAAAAATGTTGATGCTTCCTTTGAAAGTATGAAGTGCTGATTATAAAAAGATATCGCTCACCTTTATTGGACAACCCGTTCCAAAGATATAGTTCAAAAACTATTCACTGTTCACCTTGAAATACATAATCTGAAAATACTTTGAAGTGTATCTTTGGAACGGGTTATCCTAAAAACTTGGTTGATACCTTTTTGTAATCTACTCTTGATACTCTCAAAATCGGCATCAAAAGTTTTTATGTAGAAGCCTTATTGCAAAAAATCACTCTTCAAATACGCATATGTAGAATGATGTATGCGTATTCCTGGAGCTATTTTTTTTAATACAACTTCTTTGCAAAAAAATGTTGATGCTTCCTTTGAAAGTATGAAGTGCTGATTATAAAAAGATATCGCTCACCTTTATTGGACAACCCGTTCCAAAGATATAGTTCAAAAACTATTCACTGTTCACCTTGAAATACATAATCTGAAAATACTTTGAAGTGCATCTTTGGAACGGGTTATCCTAAAAACTTGGTTGATAACTTTTTGTAATCTACTCTTGATACTCTCAAAATCGGCATCAAAAGTTTTTATGTAGAAGCCTTATTGCCAAAAATCACTCTTGAATACGCATATGTAGAATGATGTATGCGTATTCCTGGAGCTATTTTTTTTAATACAACTTCTTTGCAAAAAATGTTGATGCTTCCTTTGAAAGTATGAAGTGCTGATTATAAAAAGATATCGCTCACCTTTATTGGACAACCCGTTCCAAAGATATAGTTCAAAAACTATTCACTGTTCACCTTGAAATACATAATCTGAAAATACTTTGAAGTGTATCTTTGGAACGGGTTATCCTAAAAACTTGGTTGATACCTTTTTGTAATCTACTCTTGATACTCTCAAAATCGGCATCAAAAGTTTTTATGTAGAAGCCTTATTGCAAAAAATCACTCTTGAAATACGCATATGTAGAATGATGTATGCGTATTCCTGGAGCTATTTATTTTAATACAACTTCTTTGCAAAAAATGTTGATGCTTCCTTTGAAAGTATGAAGTGCTGATTATAAAAAGATATCGCTCACCTTTATTGGACAACCCGTTCCAAAGATATAGTTCAAAAACTATTCACTGTTCACCTTGAAATACATAATCTGAAAATACTTTGAAGTGTATCTTTGGAACGGGTTATCCTAAAAACTTGGTTGATACCTTTTTGTAATCTACTCTTGATACTCTCAAAATCGGCATCAAAAGTTTTTATGTAGAAGCCTTATTGCAAAAAATCACTCTTGAAATACGCATATGTAGAATGATGTATGCGTATTCCTGGAGCTATTTTTTTTAATACAACTTCTTTGCAAAAACTGTTGATGCTTCCTTTGAAAGTATGAAGTGCTGATTATAAAAAGATATCGCTCACCTTTATTGGACAACCCGTTCCAAAGATATAGTTCAAAAACTTTTCACTGTTCACCTTGAAATACATAATCTGAAAATACTTTGAAGTGTATCTTTGGAACGGGTTATCCTAAAAACTTGGTTGATACCTTTTTGTAATATAATCTTGATACTCTCAAAATCGGCATCAAAAGTTTTTATGTAGAAGCCTTATTGCAAAAAATCACTCTTGAAATACGCATATGTAGAATGATGTATGCGTATTCCTGGAGCTATTTTTTTTAATACAACTTCTTTGCAAAAAATGTTGATGCTTCCTTTGAAAGTATGAAGTGCTGATTTTAAAAAGATATCGCTCACCTTTATTGGACAACCCGTTCCAAAGATATAGTTCAAAAACTTTTCACTGTTCACCTTGAAATACATAATCTGAAAATACTTTGAAGTGTATCTTTGGAACGGGTTATCCTAAAAACTTGGTTGATACCTTTTTGTAATCTACTCTTGATACTCTCAAAATCGGCATCAAAAGTTTTTATGTAGAAGCCTTATTGCAAAAAATCACTCTTGAAATACGCATATGTAGAATGATGTATGCGTATTCCTGGAGCTATTTTTTTTAATACAACTTCTTTGCAAAAAATGTTGATGGTTCCTTTGAAAGTATGAAGTGCTGATTATAAAAAGATATCGCTCACCTTTATTGGACAACCCGTTCCAAAGATATAGTTCAAAAACTATTCACTGTTCACCTTGAAATACATAATCTGAAAATACTTTGAAGTGTATCTTTGGAACGGATTATCCTAAAAACTTGGTTGATACCTTTTTGTAATCTACTCTTGATACTCTCAAAATCGGCATCAAAAGTTTTTATGTAGAAGCCTTATTGCAAAAAATCACTCTTGAAATACGCATATGTAGAATGATGTATGCGTATTCCTGGAGCTATTTTTTTTAATACAACTTCTTTGCAAAAAATGTTGATGCTTCCTTTGAAAGTATCAAGAGTAGATTATAAAAAGATATCGCTCACCTTTATTGGACAACCCGTTCCAAAGATATAGTTCAAAAACTATTCACTGTTCACCTTGAAATACATAATCTGAAAATACTTTGAAGTGTATCTTTGGAACGGGTTATCCTAAAAACTTGGTTGATACCTTTTTGTAATCTACTCTTGATACTCTCAAAATCGGTATCAAAAGTTTTTATGTAGAAGCCTTATTGCAAAAAATCACTCTTGAAATACGCATATGTAGAATGATGTATGCGTATAACTGGAGCTATTTTTTTTAATACAACTTCTTTGCAAAAAATGTTGATGCTTCCTTTGAAAGTATGAAGTGCTGATTATAAAAAGATATCGCTCAACTTTATTGGACAACCCGTTCCAAAGATATAGTTCAAAAACTATTCACTGTTCACCTTGAAATACATAATCTGAAAATACTTTGAAGTGTATCTTTGGAACGGGTTATCCTAAAAACTTGGTTGATACCTTTTTGTAATCTACTCTTGATACTCTCAAAATCGGCATCAAAAGTTTTTATGTAGAAGCCTTATTGCAAAAAATCACTCTTGAAATACGCATATGTAGAATGGTGTATGCGTATTCCTGGAGCTATTTTTTTTAATACAACTTCTTTGCAAAAAATGTTGATGCTTCCTTTGAAAGTATGAAGTGCTGATTATAAAAAGATATCGCTCACCTTTATTGGACAACCCGTTCCAAAGATATAGTTCAAAAACTATTCACTGTTCACCTTGAAATACATAATCTGAAAATACTTTGAAGTGTATCTTTGGAACGGGTTATCCTAAAAACTTGGTTGATATCTTTTTGTAATCTACTCTTGATATTCTCAAAATCAGCATCAAAAGTTTTTATGTAGAAGTCTTATTGCAAAAAATCACTCTTGAAATACGCATATTTAGAATGATGTATGCGTATTCCTGGAGCTATTTTTTTTTATTCAACTTCTTTGCAAAAAATGTTGATGCTTCCTTTGAAAGTATGAAATGCTGATTATAAAAAGATATCGCTCACCTTTATTGGACAAACCGTTCCAAAGATATAGTTCAAAAACTATTCACTGTTCACCTTGAAATACATAATCTGAAAATACTTTGAAGTGTATCTTTGGAACGGGTTATCCTAAAAACTTGGTTGATACCTTTTTGTAATCTACTCTTGATACTCTCAAAATCGGCATCAAAAGTTTTTATGTAGAAGCCTTATTGCAAAAAATCACTCTTGAAATACGCATATGTAGAATGATGTATGCGTATTCCTGGAGCTATTTTTTTTAATACAACTTCTTTGCAAAAAATGTTGATGCTTCCTTTGAAAGTATGAAGTGCTGATTATAAAAAGATATCGCTCACCTTTATTGGACAACCCGTTCCAAAGATATAGTTCAAAAACTATTCACTGTTCACCTTGAAATACATAATCTGAAAATACTTTGAAGTGTATCTTTGGAACGGGTTATCCTAAAAACTTGGTTGATACCTTTTTGTAATCTACTCTTGATACTCTCAAAATCGGCATCAAAAGTTTTTATGTAGAAGCCTTATTGCAAAAAATCACTCTTGAAATACGCATATGTAGAATGATGTATGCGTATTCCTGGAGCTATTTTTTTTAATACAACTTCTTTGCAAAAAAATGTTGATGCTTCCTTTGAAAGTATGAAGTGCTGATTATAAAAAGATATCGCTCACCTTTATTGGACAACCCGTTCCAAAGATATAGTTCAAAAACTATTCACTATTTGAAAGTATGAAGTGCTGATTATAAAAAGATATCGCTCACCTTTATTGGACAACCCGTTCCAAAGATATAGTTCAAAAACTTTTCACTGTTAACCTTGAAATACATAATCTGAAAATACTTTGAAGTGTATCTTTGGAACGGGTTATCCTAAAAACTTGGTTGATACCTTTTTGTAATCTACTCTTGATACTCTCAAAATCGGCATCAAAAGTTTTTATGTAGAAGCCTTATTGCAAAAAATCACTCTTGAAATACGCATATGTAGAATGATGTATGCGTATTCCTGGAGCTATTTATTTTAATACAACTTCTTTGCAAAAAATGTTGATGCTTCCTTTGAAAGTATGAAGTGCTGATTATAAAAAGATATCGCTCACCTTTATTGGACAACCCGTTCCAAAGATATAGTTCAAAAACTATTCACTGTTCACCTTGAAATACATAATCTGAAAATACTTTGAAGTGTATCTTTGGAACGGGTTATCCTAAAAACTTGGTTGATACCTTTTTGTAATCTAATCTTGATACTCTCAAAATCGGCATCAAAAGTTTTTATGTAGAAGCCTTATTGCAAAAAATCACTCTTGAAATACGCATATGTAGAATGATGTATGCGTATTCCTGGAGCTATTTTTTTTAATACAACTTCTTTGCAAAAAATGTTGATGCTTCCTTTGAAAGTATGAAGTGCTGATTATAAAAAGATATCGCTCACCTTTATTGGACAACCCGTTCCAAAGATATAGTTCAAAAACTATTCACTGTTCACCTTGAAATACATAATCTGAAAATACTTTGAAGTGTATCTTTGGAACGGGTTATCCTAAAAACTTGGTTGATACCTTTTTGTAATCTACTCTTGATACTCTCAAAATCGGCATCAAAAGTTTTTATGTAGAAGCCTTATTGCAAAAAATCACTCTTGAAATACGCATATGTAGAATGATGTATGCGTATTCCTGGAGCTATTTTTTTTAATACAACTTCTTTGCAAAAAAATGTTGATGCTTCCTTTGAAAGTATGAAGTGCTGATTATAAAAAGATATCGCTCACCTTTATTGGACAACCCGTTCCAAAGATATAGTTCAAAAACTATTCACTGTTCACCTTGAAATACATAATCTGAAAATACTTTGAAGTGTATCTTTGGAACGGGTTATCCTAAAAACTTGGTTGATACCTTTTTGTAATCTACTCTTGATACTCTCAAAATCGGCATCAAAAGTTTTTATGTAGAAGCCTTATTGCAAAAAATCACTCTTGAAATACGCATATGTAGAATGATGTATGCGTATTCCTGGAGCTATTTTTTTTAATACAACTTCTTTGCAAAAAATGTTGATGCTTCCTTTGAAAGTATGAAGTGCTGATTACAAAAAGATATCGCTCACCTTTATTGGACAACCCGTTCCAAAGATATAGTTCAAAAACTATTCACTGTTCACCTTGAAATACATAATCTGAAAATACTTTGAAGTGTATCTTTGGAACGGGTTATCCTAAAAACTTGGTTGATACCTTTTTGTAATCCACTCTTGATACTCTCAAAATCGGCATCAAAAGTTTTTATGTAGAAGCCTTATTGCAAAAAATCACTCTTGAAATACGCATATGTAGAATGATGTATGCGTATTCCTGGAGCTATTTTTTTAATACAACTTCTTTGCAAAAAATGTTGATGCTTCCTTTGAAAGTATGAAGTGCTGATTATAAAAAGATATCGCTCACCTTTATTGGACAACCCGTTCCAAAGATATAGTTCAAAAACTATTCACTGTTCACCTTGAAATACATAATCTGAAAATACTTTGAAGTGTATCTTTGGAACGGGTTATCCTAAAAACTTGGTTGATACCTTTTTGTAATCTACTCTTGATACTCTCAAAATCGGCATCAAAAGTTTTTATGTAGAAGCCTTATTGCAAAAAATCACTCTTGAAATACGCATATGTAGAATGATGTATGCGTATTCCTGGAGCTATTTTTTTTAATACAACTTCTTTGCAAAAACTGTTGATGCTTCCTTTGAAAGTATGAAGTGCTGATTATAAAAAGATATCGCTCACCTTTATTGGACAACCCGTTCCAAAGATATAGTTCAAAAACTTTTCACTGTTCACCTTGAAATACATAATCTGAAAATACTTTGAAGTGTATCTTTGGAACGGGTTATCCTAAAAACTTGGTTGATACCTTTTTGTAATCTACTCTTGATACTCTCAAAATCGGCATCAAAAGTTTTTATGTAGAAGCCTTATTGCAAAAAATCACTCTTGAAATACGCATATGTAGAATGATGTATGCGTATTCCTGGAGCTATTTATTTTAATACAACTTCTTTGCAAAAAATGTTGATGCTTCCTTTGAAAGTATGAAGTGCTGATTATAAAAAGATATCGCTCACCTTTATTGGACAACCCGTTCCAAAGATATAGTTCAAAAACTATTCACTGTTCACCTTGAAATACATAATCTGAAAATACTTTGAAGTGTATCTTTGGAACGGGTTATCCTAAAAACTTGGTTGATACCTTTTTGTAATCTACTCTTGATACTCTCAAAATCGGCATCAAAAGTTTTTATGTAGAAGCCTTATTGCAAAAAATCACTCTTGAAATACGCATATGTAGAATGATGTATGCGTATTCCTGGAGCTATTTTTTTTAATACAACTTCTTTGCAAAAAATGTTGATGCTTCCTTTGAAAGTATGAAGTGCTGATTATAAAAAGATATCGCTCACCTTTATAGGATAACCCGTTCCAAAGATATAGTTCAAAAACTATTCACTGTTCACCTTGAAATACATAATCTGAAAATACTTTGAAGTGTATCTTTGGAACGGGTTATCCTAAAAACTTGGTTGATACCTTTTTGTAATCTACTCTTGATACTCTCAAAATCGGCATCAAAAGTTTTTATGTAGAAGCCTTATTGCAAAAAATCACTCTTGAAATACGCATATGTAGAATGATGTATGCGTATTCCTGGAGCTATTTTTTTTAATACAACTTCTTTGCAAAAACTGTTGATGCTTCCTTTGAAAGTATGAAGTGCTGATTATAAAAAGATATCGCTCACCTTTATTGGACAACCCGTTCCAAAGATATAGTTCAAAAACTTTTCACTGTTCACCTTGAAATACATAATCTGAAAATACTTTGAAGTGTATCTTTGGAACGGGTTATCCTAAAAACTTGGTTGATACCTTTTTGTAATATAATCTTGATACTCTCAAAATCGGCATCAAAAGTTTTTATGTAGAAGCCTTATTGCAAAAAATCACTCTTGAAATACGCATATGTAGAATGATGTATGCGTATTCCTGGAGCTATTTTTTTTAATACAACTTCTTTGCAAAAAATGTTGATGCTTCCTTTGAAAGTATGAAGTGGTGATTTTAAAAAGATATCGCTCACCTTTATTGGACAACCCGTTCCAAAGATATAGTTCAAAAACTTTTCACTGTTCACCTTGAAATACATAATCTGAAAATACTTTGAAGTGTATCTTTGGAACGGGTTATCCTAAAAACTTGGTTGATACCTTTTTGTAATCTACTCTTGATACTCTCAAAATCGGCATCAAAAGTTTTTATGTAGAAGCCTTATTGCAAAAAATCACTCTTGAAATACGCATATGTAGAATGATGTATGCGTATTCCTGGAGCTATTTTTTTTAATACAACTTCTTTGCAAAAAATGTTGATGGTTCCTTTGAAAGTATGAAGTGCTGATTATAAAAAGATATCGCTCACCTTTATTGGACAACCCGTTCCAAAGATATAGTTCAAAAACTATTCACTGTTCACCTTGAAATACATAATCTGAAAATACTTTGAAGTGTATCTTTGGAACGGATTATCCTAAAAACTTGGTTGATACCTTTTTGTAATCTACTCTTGATACTCTCAAAATCGGCATCAAAAGTTTTTATGTAGAAGCCTTATTGCAAAAAATCACTCTTGAAATACGCATATGTAGAATGATGTATGCGTATTCCTGGAGCTATTTTTTTTAATACAACTTCTTTGCAAAAAATGTTGATGCTTCCTTTGAAAGTATCAAGTGCTGATTATAAAAAGATATCGCTCACCTTTATTGGACAACCCGTTCCAAAGATATAGTTCAAAAACTATTCACTGTTCACCTTGAAATACATAATCTGAAAATACTTTGAAGTGTATCTTTGGAACGGGTTATCCTAAAAACTTGGTTGATACCTTTTTGTAATCTACTCTTGATACTCTCAAAATCGGTATCAAAAGTTTTTATGTAGAAGACTTATTGCAAAAAATCACTCTTGAAATACGCATATGTAGAATGATGTATGCGTATAACTGGAGCTATTTTTTTTAATACAACTTCTTTGCAAAAAATGTTGATGCTTCCTTTGAAAGTATGAAGTGCTGATTATAAAAAGATATCGCTCAACTTTATTGGACAACCCGTTCCAAAGATATAGTTCAAAAACTATTCACTGTTCACCTTGAAATACATAATCTGAAAATACTTTGAAGTGTATCTTTGGAACGGGTTATCCTAAAAACTTGGTTGATACCTTTTTGTAATCTACTCTTGATACTCTCAAAATCGGCATCAAAAGTTTTTATGTAGAAGCCTTATTGCAAAAAATCACTCTTGAAATACGCATATGTAGAATGATGTATGCGTATTCCTGTAGCTATTTTTTTAAATACAACTTCTTTGCAAAAAATGTTGATGCTTCCTTTGAAAGTATGAAGTGCTGATTATAAAAAGATGCCGCTCACATTTATTGGACAACCCGTTCCAAAGATATAGTTCAAAAACTATTCACTGTTCACCTTGAAATACATAATCTGAAAATACTTTGAAGTGTATCTTTGGAACGGGTTATCCTAAAAACTTGGTTGATACCTTTTTGTAATCTACTCTTGGTACTCTCAAAATCGGCATCAAAAGTTTTTATGTAGAAGCCTTATTGCAAAAAATCACTCTTGAAATACGCATATGTAGAATGGTGTATGCGTATTCCTGGAGCTATTTTTTTTAATACAACTTCTTTGCAAAAAATGTTGATGCTTCCTTTGAAAGTATGAAGTGCTGATTATAAAAAGATATCGCTCACCTTTATTGGACAACCCGTTCCAAAGATATAGTTCAAAAACTATTCACTGTTCACCTTGAAATACATAATCTGAAAATACTTTGAAGTGTATCTTTGGAACGGGTTATCCTAAAAACTTGGTTGATATCTTTTTGTAATCTACTCTTGATATTCTCAAAATCAGCATCAAAAGTTTTTATGTAGAAGTCTTATTGCAAAAAATCACTCTTGAAATACGCATATTTAGAATGATGTATGCGTATTCCTGGAGCTATTTTTTTTTATTCAACTTCTTTGCAAAAAATGTTGATGCTTCCTTTGAAAGTATGAAATGCTGATTATAAAAAGATATCGCTCACCTTTATTGGACAAACCGTTCCAAAGATATAGTTCAAAAACTATTCACTGTTCACCTTGAAATACATAATCTGAAAATACTTTGAAGTGTATCTTTGGAACGGGTTATCCTAAAAACTTGGTTGATACCTTTTTGTAATCTACTCTTGATACTCTCAAAATCGGCATCAAAAGTTTTTATGTAGAAGCCTTATTGCAAAAAATCACTCTTGAAATACGCATATGTAGAATGATGTATGCGTATTCCTGGAGCTATTTTTTTTAATACAACTTCTTTGCAAAAAATGTTGATGCTTCCTTTGAAAGTATGAAGTGCTGATTATAAAAAGATATCGCTCACCTTTATTGGACAACCCGTTCCAAAGATATAGTTCAAACACTATTCACTGTTCACCTTGAAATACATAATCTGAAAATACTTTGAAGTGTATCTTTGGAACGGGTTATCCTAAAAACTTGGTTGATACCTTTTTGTAATCTACTCTTGATACTCTCAAAATCGGCATCAAAAGTTTTTATGTAGAAGCCTTATTGCAAAAAATCACTCTTGAAATACGCATATGTAGAATGATGTATGCGTATTCCTGGAGCTATTTTTTTTAATACAACTTCTTTGCAAAAAAATGTTGATGCTTCCTTTGAAAGTATGAAGTGCTGATTATAAAAAGATATCGCTCACCTTTATTGGACAACCCGTTCCAAAGATATAGTTCAAAAACTATTCACTGTTCACCTTGAAATACATAATCTGAAAATACTTTGAAGTGCATCTTTGGAACGGGTTATCCTAAAAACTTGGTTGATACCTTTTTGTAATCTACTCTTGATACTCTCAAAATCGGCATCAAAAGTTTTTATGTAGAAGCCTTATTGCCAAAAATCACTCTTGAATACGCATATGTAGAATGATGTATGCGTATTCCTGGAGCTATTTTTTTTAATACAACTTCTTTGCAAAAAATGTTGATGCTTCCTTTGAAAGTATGAAGTGCTGATTATAAAAAGATATCGCTCACCTTTATTGGACAACCCGTTCCAAAGATATAGTTCAAAAACTATTCACTGTTCACCTTGAAATACATAATCTGAAAATACTTTGAAGTGTATCTTTGGAACGGGTTATCCTAAAAACTTGGTTGATACCTTTTTGTAATCTACTCTTGATACTCTCAAAATCGGCATCAAAAGTTTTTATGTAGAAGCCTTATTGCAAAAAATCACTCTTGAAATACGCATATGTAGAATGATGTATGCGTATTCCTGGAGCTATTTATTTTAATACAACTTCTTTGCAAAAAATGTTGATGCTTCCTTTGAAAGTATGAAGTGCTGATTATAAAAAGATATCGCTCACCTTTATTGGACAACCCGTTCCAAAGATATAGTTCAAAAACTATTCACTGTTCACCTTGAAATACATAATCTGAAAATACTTTGAAGTGCATCTTTGGAACGGGTTATCCTAAAAACTTGGTTGATACCTTTTAGTAATCTACTCTTGATACTCTCAAAATCGGCATCAAAAGTTTTTATGTAGAAGCCTTATTGCCA
This sequence comes from Philhelius pedissequus, assembly GCA_910595825.1. NCBI lineage: Eukaryota > Metazoa > Arthropoda > Insecta > Diptera > Syrphidae > Philhelius > Philhelius pedissequus. The sequence continues at coordinate 31,503,357 of OU343164.1, forward strand.
AAAATCACTCTTGAATACGCATATGTAGAATGATGTATGCGTATTCCTGGAGCTATTTTTTTTAATACAACTTCTTTGCAAAAAATGTTGATGCTTCCTTTGAAAGTATGAAGTGCTGATTATAAAAAGATATCGCTCACCTTTATTGGACAACCCGTTCCAAAGATATAGTTCAAAAACTATTCACTGTTCACCTTGAAATACATAATCTGAAAATACTTTGAAGTGTATCTTTGGAACGGGTTATCCTAAAAACTTGGTTGATACCTTTTTGTAATCTACTCTTGATACTCTCAAAATCGGCATCAAAAGTTTTTATGTAGAAGCCTTATTGCAAAAAATCACTCTTGAAATACGCATATGTAGAATGATGTATGCGTATTCCTGGAGCTATTTTTTTTAATACAACTTCTTTGCAAAAACTGTTGATGCTTCCTTTGAAAGTATGAAGTGCTGATTATAAAAAGATATCGCTCACCTTTATTGGACAACCCGTTCCAAAGATATAGTTCAAAAACTTTTCACTGTTCACCTTGAAATACATAATCTGAAAATACTTTGAAGTGTATCTTTGGAACGGGTTATCCTAAAAACTTGGTTGATACCTTTTTGTAATATAATCTTGATACTCTCAAAATCGGCATCAAAAGTTTTTATGTAGAAGCCTTATTGCAAAAAATCACTCTTGAAATACGCATATGTAGAATGATGTATGCGTATTCCTGGAGCTATTTTTTTTAATACAACTTCTTTGCAAACAATGTTGATGCTTCCTTTGAAAGTATGAAGTGCTGATTATAAAAAGATATCGCTCACCTTTATTGGACAACCCGTTCCAAAGATATAGTTCAAAAACTTTTCACTGTTCACCTTGAAATACATAATCTGAAAATACTTTGAAGTGTATCTTTGGAACGGGTTATCCTAAAAACTTGGTTGATACCTTTTTGTAATCTACTCTTGATACTCTCAAAATCGGCATCAAAAGTTTTTATGTAGAAGCCTTATTGCAAAAAATCACTCTTGAAATACGCATATGTAGAATGATGTATGCGTATTCCTGGAGCTATTTTTTTTAATACAACTTCTTTGCAAAAAATGTTGATGGTTCCTTTGAAAGTATGAAGTGCTGATTATAAAAAGATATCGCTCACCTTTATTGGACAACCCGTTCCAAAGATATAGTTCAAAAACTATTCACTGTTCACCTTGAAATACATAATCTGAAAATACTTTGAAGTGTATCTTTGGAACGGATTATCCTAAAAACTTGGTTGATACCTTTTTGTAATCTACTCTTGATACTCTCAAAATCGGCATCAAAAGTTTTTATGTAGAAGCCTTATTGCAAAAAATCACTCTTGAAATACGCATATGTAGAATGATGTATGCGTATTCCTGGAGCTATTTTTTTTAATACAACTTCTTTGCAAAAAATGTTGATGCTTCCTTTGAGAGTATCAAGAGTAGATTACAAAAAGATATCGCTCACCTTTATTGGACAACCCGTTCCAAAGATATAGTTCAAAAACTATTCACTGTTCACCTTGAAATACATAATCTGAAAATACTTTGAAGTGTATCTTTGGAACGGGTTATCCTAAAAACTTGGTTGATACCTTTTTGTAATCTACTCTTGATACTCTCAAAATCGGTATCAAAAGTTTTTATGTAGAAGCCTTATTGCAAAAAATCACTCTTGAAATACGCATATGTAGAATGATGTATGCGTATAACTGGAGCTATTTTTTTTAATACAACTTCTTTGCAAAAAATGTTGATGCTTCCTTTGAAAGTATGAAGTGCTGATTATAAAAAGATATCGCTCAACTTTATTGGACAACCCGTTCCAAAGATATAGTTCAAAAACTATTCACTGTTCACCTTGAAATACATAATCTGAAAATACTTTGAAGTGTATCTTTGGAACGGGTTATCCTAAAAACTTGGTTGATACCTTTTTGTAATCTACTCTTGATACTCTCAAAATCGGCATCAAAAGTTTTTATGTAGAAGCCTTATTGCAAAAAATCACTCTTGAAATACGCATATGTAGAATGATGTATGCGTATTCCTGTAGCTATTTTTTTAAATACAACTTCTTTGCAAAAAATGTTGATGCTTCCTTTGAAAGTATGAAGTGCTGATTATAAAAAGATGCCGCTCACCTTTATTGGACAACCCGTTCCAAAGATATAGTTCAAAAACTATTCACTGTTCACCTTGAAATACATAATCTGAAAATACTTTGAAGTGTATCTTTGGAACGGGTTATCCTAAAAACTTGGTTGATACCTTTTTGTAATCTACTCTTGGTACTCTCAAAATCGGCATCAAAAGTTTTTATGTAGAAGCCTTATTGCAAAAAATCACTCTTGAAATACGCATATGTAGAATGGTGTATGCGTATTCCTGGAGCTATTTTTTTTAATACAACTTCTTTGCAAAAAATGTTGATGCTTCCTTTGAAAGTATGAAGTGCTGATTATAAAAAGATATCGCTCACCTTTATTGGACAACCCGTTCCAAAGATATAGTTCAAAAACTATTCACTGTTCACCTTGAAATACATAATCTGAAAATACTTTGAAGTGTATCTTTGGAACGGGTTATCCTAAAAACTTGGTTGATATCTTTTTGTAATCTACTCTTGATATTCTCAAAATCAGCATCAAAAGTTTTTATGTAGAAGTCTTATTGCAAAAAATCACTCTTGAAATACGCATATTTAGAATGATGTATGCGTATTCCTGGAGCTATTTTTTTTTATTCAACTTCTTTGCAAAAAATGTTGATGCTTCCTTTGAAAGTATGAAATGCTGATTATAAAAAGATATAGCTCACCTTTATTGGACAAACCGTTCCAAAGATATAGTTCAAAAACTATTCACTGTTCACCTTGAAATACATAATCTGAAAATACTTTGAAGTGTATCTTTGGAACGGGTTATCCTAAAAACTTGGTTGATACCTTTTTGTAATCTACTCTTGATACTCTCAAAATCGGCATCAAAAGTTTTTATGTAGAAGCCTTATTGCAAAAAATCACTCATGAAATACGCATATGTAGAATGATGTATGCGTATTCCTGGAGCTATTTTTTTTAATACAACTTCTTTGCAAAAAATGTTGATGCTTCCTTTGAAAGTATGAAGTGCTGATTATAAAAAGATATCGCTCACCTTTATTGGACAACCCGTTCCAAAGATATAGTTCAAAAACTATTCACTATTCACCTTGAAATACATAATCTGAAAATACTTTGAAGTGTATCTTTGGAACGGGTTATCCTAAAAACTTGGTTGATACCTTTTTGTAATCTACTCTTGATACTCTCAAAATCGGCATCAAAAGTTTTTATGTAGAAGCCTAATTGCAAAAAATCACTCTTGAAATACGCATATGTAGAATGATGTATGCGTATTCCTGGACCTATTTTTTTTAATACAACTTCTTTGCAAAAAATGTTGATGCTTCCTTTGAAAGTATGAAGTGCTGATTATAAAAAGATATCGCTCACCTTTATTGGACAACCCGTTCCAAAGATATAGTTCAAAAACTATTCACTGTTCACCTTGAAATACATAATCTGAAAATACTTTGAAGTGTATCTTTGGAACGGGTTATCCTAAAAACTTGGTTGATACCTTTTTGTAATCTACTCTTGATACTCTCAAAATCGGCATCAAAAGTTTTTATGTAGAAGCCTTATTGCAAAAAATCACTCTTGAAATACGCATATGTAGAATGATGTATGCGTATTCCTGGAGCTATTTATTTTAATACAACTTCTTTGCAAAAAATGTTGATGCTTCCTTTGAAAGTATGAAGTGCTGATTATAAAAAGATATCGCTCACCTTTATTGGACAACCCGTTCCAAAGATATAGTTCAAAAACTATTCACTGTTCACCTTGAAATACATAATCTGAAAATACTTTGAAGTGTATCTTTGGAACGGGTTATCCTAAAAACTTGGTTGATACCTTTTTGTAATCTACTCTTGATACTCTCAAAATCGGCATCAAAAGTTTTTATGTAGAAGCCTTATTGCAAAAAATCACTCTTGAAATACGCATATGTAGAATGATGTATGCGTATTCCTGGAGCTATTTTTTTTAATACAACTTCTTTGCAAAAACTGTTGATGCTTCCTTTGAAAGTATGAAGTGCTGATTATAAAAAGATATCGCTCACCTTTATTGGACAACCCGTTCCAAAGATATAGTTCAAAAACTTTTCACTGTTCACCTTGAAATACATAATCTGAAAATACTTTGAAGTGTATCTTTGGAACGGGTTATCCTAAAAACTTGGTTGATACCTTTTTGTAATATAATCTTGATACTCTCAAAATCGGCATCAAAAGTTTTTATGTAGAAGCCTTATTGCAAAAAATCACTCTTGAAATACGCATATGTAGAATGATGTATGCGTATTCCTGGAGCTATTTTTTTTAATACAACTTCTTTGCAAAAAATGTTGATGCTTTCTTTGAAAGTATGAAGTGCTGATTATAAAAAGATATCGCTCACCTTTATTGGACAACCCGTTCCAAAGATATAGTTCAAAAACTTTTCACTGTTCACCTTGAAATACATAATCTGAAAATACTTTGAAGTGTATCTTTGGAACGGGTTATCCTAAAAACTTGGTTGATACCTTTTTGTAATCTACTCTTGATACTCTCAAAATCGGCATCAAAAGTTTTTATGTAGAAGCCTTATTGCAAAAAATCACTCTTGAAATACGCATATGTAGAATGATGTATGCGTATTCCTGGAGCTATTTTTTTTAATACAACTTCTTTGCAAAAAATGTTGATGGTTCCTTTGAAAGTATGAAGTGCTGATTACAAAAAGATATCGCTCACCTTTATTGGACAACCCGTTCCAAAGATATAGTTCAAAAACTATTCACTGTTCACCTTGAAATACATAATCTGAAAATACTTTGAAGTGTATCTTTGGAACGGATTATCCTAAAAACTTGGTTGATACCTTTTTGTAATCTACTCTTGATACTCTCAAAATCGGCATCAAAAGTTTTTATGTAGAAGCCTTATTGCAAAAAATCACTCTTGAAATACGCATATGTAGAATGATGTATGCGTATTCCTGGAGCTATTTTTTTTAATACAACTTCTTTGCAAAAAATGTTGATGCTTCCTTTGAAAGTATCAAGTGCTGATTACAAAAAGATATCGCTCACCTTTATTGGACAACCCGTTCCAAAGATATAGTTCAAAAACTATTCACTGTTCACCTTGAAATACATAATCTGAAAATACTTTGAAGTGTATCTTTGGAACGGGTTATCCTAAAAACTTGGTTGATACCTTTTTGTAATCTACTCTTGATACTCTCAAAATCGGTATCAAAAGTTTTTATGTAGAAGCCTTATTGCAAAAAATCACTCTTGAAATACGCATATGTAGAATGATGTATGCGTATAACTGGAGCTATTTTTTTTAATACAACTTCTTTGCAAAAAATGTTGATGCTTCCTTTGAAAGTATGAAGTGCTGATTATAAAAAGATATCGCTCAACTTTATTGGACAACCCGTTCCAAAGATATAGTTCAAAAACTATTCACTGTTCACCTTGAAATACATAATCTGAAAATACTTTGAAGTGTATCTTTGGAACGGGTTATCCTAAAAACTTGGTTGATACCTTTTTGTAATATAATCTTGATACTCTCAAAATCGGCATCAAAAGTTTTTATGTAGAAGCCTTATTGCAAAAAATCACTCTTGAAATACGCATATGTAGAATGATGTATGCGTATTCCTGGAGCTATTTTTTTTAATACAACTTCTTTGCAAAAAATGTTGATGCTTTCTTTGAAAGTATGAAGTGCTGATTATAAAAAGATATCGCTCACCTTTATTGGACAACCCGTTCCAAAGATATAGTTCAAAAACTTTTCACTGTTCACCTTGAAATACATAATCTGAAAATACTTTGAAGTGTATCTTTGGAACGGGTTATCCTAAAAACTTGGTTGATACCTTTTTGTAATCTACTCATGATACTCTCAAAATCGGCATCAAAAGTTTTTATGTAGAAGCCTTATTGCAAAAAATCACTCTTGAAATACGCATATGTAGAATGATGTATGCGTATTCCTGGAGCTATTTTTTTTAATACAACTTCTTTGCAAAAAATGTTGATGGTTCCTTTGAAAGTATGAAGTGCTGATTATAAAAAGATATCGCTCACCTTTATTGGACAACCCGTTCCAAAGATATAGTTCAAAAACTATTCACTGTTCACCTTGAAATACATAATCTGAAAATACTTTGAAGTGTATCTTTGGAACGGATTATCCTAAAAACTTGGTTGATACCTTTTTGTAATCTACTCTTGATACTCTCAAAATCGGCATCAAAAGTTTTTATGTAGAAGCCTTATTGCAAAAAATCACTCTTGAAATACGCATATGTAGAATGATGTATGCGTATTCCTGGAGCTATTTTTTTTAATACAACTTCTTTGCAAAAAATGTTGATGCTTTCTTTGAAAGTATGAAGTGCTGATTATAAAAAGATATCGCTCACCTTTATTGGACAACCCGTTCCAAAGATATAGTTCAAAAACTATTCACTGTTCACCTTGAAATACATAATCTGAAAATACTTTGAAGTGTATCTTTGGAACGGATTATCCTAAAAACTTGGTTGATACCTTTTTGTAATCTACTCTTGATACTCTCAAAATCGGCATCAAAAGTTTTTATGTAGAAGCCTTATTGCAAAAAATCACTCTTGAAATACGCATATGTAGAATGATGTATGCGTATTCCTGGAGCTATTTTTTTTAATACAACTTCTTTGCAAAAAATGTTGATGCTTCCTTTGAAAGTATCAAGTGCTGATTATAAAAAGATATCGCTCACCTTTATTGGACAACCCGTTCCAAAGATATAGTTCAAAAACTATTCACTGTTCACCTTGAAATACATAATCTGAAAATACTTTGAAGTGTATCTTTGGAACGGGTTATCCTAAAAACTTGGTTGATATCTTTTTGTAATCTACTCTTGATACTCTCAAAATCGGTATCAAAAGTTTTTATGTAGAAGCCTTATTGCAAAAAATCACTCTTGAAATACGCATATGTAGAATGATGTATGCGTATAACTGGAGCTATTTTTTTTAATACAACTTCTTTGCAAAAAATGTTGATGCTTCCTTTGAAAGTATGAAGTGCTGATTATAAAAAGATATCGCTCAACTTTATTGGACAACCCGTTCCAAAGATATAGTTCAAAAACTATTCACTGTTCACCTTGAAATACATAATCTGAAAATACTTTGAAGTGTATCTTTGGAACGGGTTATCCTAAAAACTTGGTTGATACCTTTTTGTAATCTACTCTTGATACTCTCAAAATCGGCATCAAAAGTTTTTATGTAGAAGCCTTATTGCAAAAAATCACTCTTGAAATACGCATATGTAGAATGATGTATGCGTATTCCTGTAGCTATTTTTTTTAATACAACTTCTTTGCAAAAAATGTTGATGCTTCCTTTGAAAGTATGAAGTGCTGATTATAAAAAGATGCCGCTCACCTTTATTGGACAACCCGTTCCAAAGATATAGTTCAAAAACTATTCACTGTTCACCTTGAAATACATAATCTGAAAATACTTTGAAGTGTATCTTTGGAACGGGTTATCCTAAAAACTTGGTTGATACCTTTTTGTAATCTACTCTTGGTACTCTCAAAATCGGCATCAAAAGTTTTTATGTAGAAGCCTTATTGCAAAAAATCACTCTTGAAATACGCATATGTAGAATGGTGTATGCGTATTCCTGGAGCTATTTTTTTTAATACAACTTCTTTGCAAAAAATGTTGATGCTTCCTTTGAAAAAACTATTCACTGTTCACCTTGAAATACATAATCTGAAAATACTTTGAAGTGTATCTTTGGAACGGGTTATCCTAAAAACTTGGTTGATATCTTTTTGTAATCTACTCTTGATATTCTCAAAATCAGCATCAAAAGTTTTTATGTAGAAGTCTTATTGCAAAAAATCACTCTTGAAATACGCATATTTAGAATGATGTATGCGTATTCCTGGAGCTATTTTTTTTTATTCAACTTCTTTGCAAAAAATGTTGATGCTTCCTTTGAAAGTATGAAATGCTGATTATAAAAAGATATCGCTCACCTTTATTGGACAAACCGTTCCAAAGATATAGTTCAAAAACTATTCACTGTTCACCTTGAAATACATAATCTGAAAATACTTTGAAGTGTATCTTTGGAACGGGTTATCCTAAAAACTTGGTTGATACCTTTTTGTAATCTACTCTTGATACTCTCAAAATGGGCATCAAAAGTTTTTATGTAGAAGCCTTATTGCAAAAAATCACTCTTGAAATACGCATATGTAGAATGATGTATGCGTATTCCTGGAGCTATTTTTTTTAATACAACTTCTTTGCAAAAAATGTTGATGCTTCCTTTGAAAGTATGAAGTGCTGATTATAAAAAGATATCGCTCACCTTTATTGGACAACCCGTTCCAAAGATATAGTTCAAAAACTATTCACTGTTCACCTTGAAATACATAATCTGAAAATACTTTGAAGTGTATCTTTGGAACGGGTTATCCTAAAAACTTGGTTGATACCTTTTTGTAATCTACTCTTGATACTCTCAAAATCGGCATCAAAAGTTTTTATGTAGAAGCCTTATTGCAAAAAATCACTCTTGAAATACGCATATGTAGAATGATGTATGCGTATTCCTGGAGCTATTTTTTTTAATACAACTTCTTTGCAAAAAATGTTGATGCTTCCTTTGAAAGTATGAAGTGCTGATTATAAAAAGATGTCGCTCACCTTTATTGGACAAGCCGTTCCAAAGATATAGTTCAAAAACTATTCACTGTTCACCTTGAAATACATAATCTGAAAATACTTTGAAGTGTATCTTTGGAACGGGTTATCCTAAAAACTTGGTTGATACCTTTTTGTAATCTACTCTTGATACTCTCAAAATCGGCATCAAAAGTTTTTATGTAGAAGCCTTATTGCAAAAAAACACTCTTGAAATACGCATATGTAGAATGATGTATGCGTATTCCTGGAGCTATTTTTTTTTAATACAACTTCTTTGCAAAAAATGTTGATGCTTCCTTTGAAAGTATGAATTGCTGATTATAAAAAGATATCGCTCACCTTTATTGGACAACCCGTTCCAAAGATATAGTTCAAAAACTATTCACTGTTCACCTTGAAATACATAATCTGAAAATACTTTGAAGTGTATCTTTGGAACGGGTTATCCTAAAAAACTTGGTTGATACCTTTTTGTAATCTACTCTTGATATTCTCAAAATCAGCATCAAAAGTTTTTATGTAGAAGTCTTATTGCAAAAAATCACTCTTGAAATACGCATATTTAGAATGATGTATGCGTATTCCTGGAGCTATTTTTTTTTATTCAACTTCTTTGCAAAAAATGTTGATGCTTCCTTTGAAAGTATGAAATGCTGATTATAAAAAGATATCGCTCACCTTTATTGGACAACCCGTTCCAAAGATATAGTTCAAAAACTATTCACTGTTCACCTTGAAATACATAATCTGAAAATACTTTGAAGTGTATCTTTGGAACGGGTTATCCTAAAAACTTGGTTGATACCTTTTTGTAATCTACTCTTGATACTCTCAAAATCGGCATCAAAAGTTTTTATGTAGAAGCCTTATTGCAAAAAATCACTCTTGAAATACGCATATGTAGAATGATGTATGCGTATTCCTGGAGCTACTTTTTTTAATACAACTTCTTTGCAAAAAATGTTGATGCTTCCTTTGAAAGTATGAAGTGCTGATTATAAAAAGATATCGCTCACCTTTATTGGACAACCCGTTCCAAAGATATAGTTCAAAAACTATTCACTGTTCACCTTGAAATACATAATCTGAAAATACTTTGAAGTGTATCTTTGGAACGGGTTATCCTAAAAACTTGGTTGATACCTTTTTGTAATCTACTCTTGATACTCTCAAAATCAGCATCAAAAGTTTTTATGTAGAAGCCTTATTGCAAAAAATCACTCTTGAAATACGCATATTTAGAATGATGTATGCGTATTCCTGGAGCTATTTTTTTTTATTCAACTTCTTTGCAAAAAATGTTGATGATTCCTTTGAAAGTATGAAGTTCTGATTCTAAAAAGATATCGCTCACCGTTATTGGACAACCCGTTGCAAAGATATAGTTCAAAATCTATTCACTGTTCACCTTGAAATACATAATCTGAAAATACTTTGAAGTGTATCTTTGGAACGGGTTATCCTAAAAACTTGGTTGATACCTTTTTGTAATCTACTCTTGATACTCTCAAAATCGGCATCAAAAGTTTTTATGTAGAAGCCTTATTGCAAAAAATCACTCTTGAAATACGCATATGTAGAATGATGTATGCGTATTCCTGGAGCTATTTCTTTTAATACAACTTCTTTGCAAAAAATGTTGATGCTTCCTTTGAAGGTATGAAGTGCTGATTATAAAAAGATATTGCTCACCTTTATTGGACAACCCGTTCCAAAGATATAGTTCAAAAACTATTCACTGTTCACCTTGAAATACATAATCTGAAAATACTTTGAAGTGTATCTTTGGAACGGGTTATCCTAAGAACTTGGTTGATACCTTTTTGTAATCTACTCTTGATACTCTCAAAATCGACATCAAAAGTTTTTATGTAGAAGCCTTATTGCAAAAAATCACTCTTGAAATACGCATATGTAGAATGATGTATGCGTATTCCTGGAGCTATTTTTTTTAATACAACTTCTTTGCAAAAAATGTTGATGCTTCCTTTGAAAGTATGAAGAGCTGATTATAAAAAGATATCGCTCACCTTTATTGGACAACCCGTTCCAAAGATATAGTTCAAAAACTATTCACTGTTCACCTTGAAATACATAATCTGAAAATACTTTGAAGTGTATCTTTGGAACGGGTTATCCTAAAAACTTGGTTGATACTTTTTGTAATCTACTCTTGATACTCTCAAAATCGGCATCAAAAGTTTTTATGTAGAAGCCTTATTGCAAAAAATCACTCTTGAAATACGCATATGTGGAATGATGTATGCGTATTCCTGGAGCTATTTTTTTTAATACAATTTCTTTGCAAAAAATGTTGATGCTTCCTTTGAAAGTATGAAGTGCTGATTATAAAAAGATATCGCTCACCTTTAATGGACAACCCGTTCCAAAGATATAGTTCAAAAACTATTCACTGTTCACCTTGAAATACATAATCTGAAAATACTTTGAAGTGTATCTTTGGAACGGGTTATCCTAAAAACTTGGTTGATACCTTTTTGTAATCTACTCTTGATACTCTCAAAATCGGCATCAAAAGTTTTTATGTAGAAGCCTTATTGCAAAAAATCACTCTTGAAATACGCATATGTAGAATGATGTATGCGTATTCCTGGAGCTATTTTTTTTAATACAACTTCTTTGCAAAAAATGTTGATGCTTCCTTTGAAAGTATGAAGTGCTGATTATAAAAAGATGTCGCTCACCTTTATTGGACAAGCCGTTCCAAAGATATAGTTCTAAAACTATTCACTGTTCACCTTGAAATACATAATCTGAAAATACTTTGAAGTGTATCTTTGGAACGGGTTATCCTAAAAACTTGGTTGATACCTTTTTGTAATCTACTCTTGATACTCTCAAAATCGGCATCAAAAGTTTTTATGTAGAAGCCTTATTGCAAAAAACACTCTTGAAATACGCATATGTAGAATGATGTATGCGTATTCCTGGAGCTATTTTTTTTTAATACAACTTCTTTGCAAAAAATGTTGATGCTTCCTTTGAAAGTATGAAGTGCTGATTATAAAAAGATATCGCTCACCTTTATTGGACAACCCGTTCCAAAGATATAGTTCAAAAACTATTCACTGTTCACCTTGAAATACATAATCTGAAAATACTTTGAAGTGTATCTTTGGAACGGGTTATCCTAAAAAACTTGGTTGATACCTTTTTGTAATCTACTCTTGATACTCTCAAAATCAGCATCAAAAGTTTTTATGTAGAAGTCTTATTGCAAAAAATCACTCTTGAAATACGCATATTTAGAATGATGTATGCGTATTCCTGGAGCTATTTTTTTTTATTCAACTTCTTTGCAAAAAATGTTGATGCTTCCTTTGAAAGTATGAAATGCTGATTATAAAAAGATATCGCTCACCTTTATTGGACAACCCGTTCCAAAGATATAGTTCAAAAACTATTCACTGTTCACCTTGAAATACATAATCTGAAAATACTTTGAAGTGTATCTTTGGAACGGGTTATCCTAAAAACTTGGTTGATACCTTTTTGTAATCTACTCTTGATACTCTCAAAATCGGCATCAAAAGTTTTTATGTAGAAGCCTTATTGCAAAAAATCACTCTTGAAATACGCATATGTAGAATGATGTATGCGTATTCCTGGAGCTACTTTTTTTAATACAACTTCTTTGCAAAAAATGTTGATGCTTCCTTTGAAAGTATGAAGTGCTGATTATAAAAAGATATCGCTCACCTTTATTGGACAACCCGTTCCAAAGATATAGTTCAAAAACTATTCACTGTTCACCTTGAAATACATAATCTGAAAATACTTTGAAGTGTATCTTTGGAACGGGTTATCCTAAAAACTTGGTTGATACCTTTTTGTAATCTACTCTTGATACTCTCAAAATCAGCATCAAAAGTTTTTATGTAGAAGCCTTATTGCAAAAAATCACTCTTGAAATACGCATATTTAGAATGATGTATGCGTATTCCTGGAGCTATTTTTTTTTATTCAACTTCTTTGCAAAAAATGTTGATGCTTCCTTTGAAAGTATGAAGTTCTGATTCTAAAAAGATATCGCTCACCGTTATTGGACAACCCGTTGCAAAGATATAGTTCAAAATCTATTCACTGTTCACCTTGAAATACATAATCTGAAAATACTTTGAAGTGTATCTTTGGAACGGGTTATCCTAAAAACTTGGTTGATACCTTTTTGCAATCTACTCTTGATACTCTCAAAATCGGCATCAAAAGTTTTTATGTAGAAGCCTTATTGCAAAAAATCACTCTTGAAATACGCATATGTAGAATGATGTATGCGTATTCCTGGAGATATTTTTTTTAATACAACTTCTTTGCAAAAAATGTTGATGCTTCCTTTGAAGGTATGAAGTGCTGATTATAAAAAGATATCGCTCACCTTTATTGGACAACCCGTTCCAAAGATATAGTTCAAAAACTATTCACTGTTCACCTTGAAATACATAATCTGAAAATACTTTGAAGTGTATCTTTGGAACGGGTTATCCTAAAAACTTGGTTGATACCTTTTTGTAATCTACTCTTGATACTCTCAAAATCGGCATCAAAAGTTTTTATGTAGAAGCCTTATTGCAAAAAATCACTCTTGAAATACGCATATGTAGAATGATGTATGCGTATTCCTGGAGCTACTTTTTTTAATACAACTTCTTTGCAAAAAATGTTGATGCTTCCTTTGAAAGTATGAAGTGCTGATTATAAAAAGATATCGCTCACCTTTATTGGACAACCCGTTCCAAAGATATAGTTCAAAAACTATTCACTGTTCACCTTGAAATACATAATCTGAAAATACTTTGAAGTGTATCTTTGGAACGGGTTATCCTAAAAACTTGGTTGATACCTTTTTGTAATCTACTCTTGATACTCTCAAAATCAGCATCAAAAGTTTTTATGTAGAAGCCTTATTGCAAAAAATCACTCTTGAAATACGCATATTTAGAATGATGTATGCGTATTCCTGGAGCTATTTTTTTTTATTCAACTTCTTTGCAAAAAATGTTGATGCTTCCTTTGAAAGTATGAAGTTCTGATTCTAAAAAGATATCGCTCACCGTTATTGGACAACCCGTTGCAAAGATATAGTTCAAAATCTATTCACTGTTCACCTTGAAATACATAATCTGAAAATACTTTGAAGTGTATCTTTGGAACGGGTTATCCTAAAAACTTGGTTGATACCTTTTTGCAATCTACTCTTGATACTCTCAAAATCGGCATCAAAAGTTTTTATGTAGAAGCCTTATTGCAAAAAATCACTCTTGAAATACGCATATGTAGAATGATGTATGCGTATTCCTGGAGATATTTTTTTTAATACAACTTCTTTGCAAAAAATGTTGATGCTTCCTTTGAAGGTATGAAGTGCTGATTATAAAAAGATATCGCTCACCTTTATTGGACAACCCGTTCCAAAGATATAGTTCAAAAACTATTCACTGTTCACCTTGAAATACATAATCTGAAAATACTTTGAAGTGTATCTTTGGAACGGGTTATCCTAAGAACTTGGTTGATACCTTTTTGTAATCTACTCTTGATACTCTCAAAATCGACATCAAAAGTTTTTATGTAGAAGCCTTATTGCAAAAAATCACTCTTGAAATACGCATATGTAGAATGAGGTATGCGTATTCCTGGAGCTATTTTTTTTAATACAACTTCTTTGCAAAAAATGTTGATGCTTCCTTTGAAAGTATGAAGTGCTGATTATAAAAAGATATCGCTCACCTTTATTGGACAACCCGTTCCAAAGATATAGTTCAAAAACTATTCACTGTTCACCTTGAAATACATAATCTGAAAATACTTTGAAGTGTATCTTTGGAACGGGTTATCCTAAAAACTTGGTTGATACCTTTTTGTAATCTACTCTTGATACTCTCAAAATCGGCATCAAAAGTTTTTATGTAGAAGCCTTATTGCAAAAAATCACTCTTGAAATACGCATATGTAGAATGATGTATGCGTATTCCTGGAGCTATTTTTTTTAATACAATTTCTTTGCAAAAAATGTTGATGCTTCCTTTGAAAGTATGAAGTGCTGATTACAAAAAGATATCGCTCACCTTTAATGGACAACCCGTTCCAAAGATATAGTTCAAAAACTATTCACTGTTCACCTTGAAATACATAATCTGAAAATACTTTGAAGTGTATCTTTGGAACGGGTTATCCTAAAAACTTGGTTGATACCTTTTTGTAATCTACTCTTGATACTCTCAAAATCGGCATCAAAAGTTTTTATGTAGAAGCCTTATTGCAAAAAATCACTCTTGAAATACGCATATGTAGAATGATGTATGCGTATTCCTGGAGCTATTTTTTTTAATACAACTTCTTTGCAAAAAATGTTGATGCTTCCTTTGAAAGTATGAAGTGCTGATTATAAAAAGATATCGCTTACCTTTATTGGACTACCCGTTCCAAAGATATAGTTCAAAAACTATTCACTATTCACCTTGAAATACATAATCTGAAAATACTTTGAAGTGTATCTTTGGAACGGGTTATCCTAAAAACTTGGTTGATACCTTTTTGTAATCTACTCTTGATACTCTCAAAATCGGCATCAAACGTTTTTATGTAGAAGCCTAATTGCAAAAAATCACTCTTGAAATACGCATATGTAGAATGATGTATGCGTATTCCTGGAGCTATTTTTTTTAATACAACTTCTTTGCAAAAAATGTTGATGCTTCCTTTGAAAGTATGAAGTGCTGATTATAAAAAGATATCGCTCACCTTTATTGGACAACCCGTTCCAAAGATATAGTTCAAAAACTATTCAATGTTCACCTTGAAATACATAATCTGAAAATACTTTGAAGTGTATCTTTGGAACGGGTTATCCTAAAAACTTGGTTGATACCTTTTTGTAATCTACTCTTGATACTCTCAAAATCGGCATCAAAACTTTTTATGTAGAAGCCTTATTGCAAAAAATCACTCTTGAAATACGCATATTGATGCTTCCTTTGAAAGTATGAAGTGCTGATTATAAAAAGATATCGCTCACCTTTATTGGACAACCCGTTCCAAAGATATAGTTCAAAAACTATTCACTATTCACCTTGAAATACATAATCTGAAAATACTTTGAAGTGTATCTTTGGAACGGGTTATCCTAAAAACTTGGTTGATACCTTTTTGTAATCTACTCTTGATACTCTCAAAATCGGCATCAAAAGTTTTTATGTAGAAGCCTAATTGCAAAAAATCACTCTTGAAATACGCATATGTAGAATGATGTATGCGTATTCCTGGAGCTAATTTTTTTTAATACAACTTCTTTGCAAAAAATGTTGATGCTTCCTTTGAAAGTATGAAGTGCTGATTATAAAAAGATGTCGCTTACCTTTATTGGACAACCCGTTCCAAAGATATAGTTCAAAAACTATTCACTGTTCACCTTGAAATACATAATCTGA
The DNA here is from genome assembly GCA_910595825.1 of Philhelius pedissequus. Lineage (NCBI taxonomy): Eukaryota > Metazoa > Arthropoda > Insecta > Diptera > Syrphidae > Philhelius > Philhelius pedissequus. The sequence continues at coordinate 31,519,662 of OU343164.1, forward strand.
AAATACTTTGAAGTGTATCTTTGGAACGGGTTATCCTAAAAACTTGGTTGATACCTTTTTGTAATCTACTCTTGATACTCTCAAAATCGGCATCAAAAGTTTTTATGTAGAAGCCTTATTGCAAAAAATCACTCTTGAAATACGCATATGTAGAATGATGTATGCGTATTCCTGGAGCTATTTTTTTTAATACAACTTCTTTGCAAAAAATGTTGATGCTTCCTTTGAAAGTATGAAGTGCTGATTATAAAAAGATGTCGCTCACCTTTATTAGACAACCCGTTCCAAAGATATAGTTCAAAAACTATTCACTGTTCACCTTGAAATACATAATCTGAAAATACTTTGAAGTGTATCTTTGGAACGGGTTATCCTAAAAACTTGGTTGATACCTTTTTGTAATCTACTCTTGATACTCTCAAAATCGGCATCAAAAGTTTTTATGTAGAAGCCTTATTGCAAAAAATCACTCTTGAAATACGCATATGTAGAATGATGTATGCGTATTCCTGGAGCTATTTTTTTTTAATACAACTTCTTTGCAAAAAATGTTGATGCTTCCTTTGAAAGTATGAAATGCTGATTATAAAAAGATATCGCTCACCTTTATTGGACAACCCGTTCCAAAGATATAGTTCAAAAACTATTCACTGTTCACCTTGAAATACATAATCTGAAAATACTTTGAAGTGTATCTTTGGAACGGGTTATCCTAAAAACTTGGTTGATACCTTTTTGTAATCTACTCTTGATACTCTCAAAATCGGCATCAAAAGTTTTTATGTAGAAGCCTTATTGCAAAAAATCACTCTTGAAATACGCATATGTAGAATGATGTATGCGTATTCCTGGAGCTATTTTTTTTAATACAACTTCTTTGCAAAAAATGTTGATGCTTCCTTTGAAAGTATGAAGTGCTGATTATAAAAAGATGTCGCTCACCTTTATTGGACAAGCCGTTCCAAAGATATAGTTCTAAAACTATTCACTGTTCACCTTGAAATACATAATCTGAAAATACTTTGAAGTGTATCTTTGGAACGGGTTATCCTAAAAACTTGGTTGATACCTTTTTGTAATCTACTCTTGATACTCTCAAAATCGGCATCAAAAGTTTTTATGTAGAAGCCTTATTGCAAAAAACACTCTTGAAATACGCATATGTAGAATGATGTATGCGTATTCCTGGAGCTATTTTTTTTTAATACAACTTCTTTGCAAAAAATGTTGATGCTTCCTTTGAAAGTATGAAGTGCTGATTATAAAAAGATATCGCTCACCTTTATTGGACAACCCGTTCCAAAGATATAGTTCAAAAACTATTCACTGTTCACCTTGAAATACATAATCTGAAAATACTTTGAAGTGTATCTTTGGAACGGGTTATCCTAAAAAACTTGGTTGATACCTTTTTGTAATCTACTCTTGATACTCTCAAAATCAGCATCAAAAGTTTTTATGTAGAAGTCTTATTGCAAAAAATCACTCTTGAAATACGCATATTTAGAATGATGTATGCGTATTCCTGGAGCTATTTTTTTTTATTCAACTTCTTTGCAAAAAATGTTGATGCTTCCTTTGAAAGTATGAAATGCTGATTATAAAAAGATATCGCTCACCTTTATTGGACAACCCGTTCCAAAGATATAGTTCAAAAACTATTCACTGTTCACCTTGAAATACATAATCTGAAAATACTTTGAAGTGTATCTTTGGAACGGGTTATCCTAAAAACTTGGTTGATACCTTTTTGTAATCTACTCTTGATACTCTCAAAATCGGCATCAAAAGTTTTTATGTAGAAGCCTTATTGCAAAAAATCACTCTTGAAATACGCATATGTAGAATGATGTATGCGTATTCCTGGAGCTACTTTTTTTAATACAACTTCTTTGCAAAAAATGTTGATGCTTCCTTTGAAAGTATGAAGTGCTGATTATAAAAAGATATCGCTCACCTTTATTGGACAACCCGTTCCAAAGATATAGTTCAAAAACTATTCACTGTTCACCTTGAAATACATAATCTGAAAATACTTTGAAGTGTATCTTTGGAACGGGTTATCCTAAAAACTTGGTTGATACCTTTTTGTAATCTACTCTTGATACTCTCAAAATCAGCATCAAAAGTTTTTATGTAGAAGCCTTATTGCAAAAAATCACTCTTGAAATACGCATATTTAGAATGATGTATGCGTATTCCTGGAGCTATTTTTTTTTATTCAACTTCTTTGCAAAAAATGTTGATGCTTCCTTTGAAAGTATGAAGTTCTGATTCTAAAAAGATATCGCTCACCGTTATTGGACAACCCGTTGCAAAGATATAGTTCAAAATCTATTCACTGTTCACCTTGAAATACATAATCTGAAAATACTTTGAAGTGTATCTTTGGAACGGGTTATCCTAAAAACTTGGTTGATACCTTTTTGTAATCTACTCTTGATACTCTCAAAATCGGCATCAAAAGTTTTTATGTAGAAGCCTTATTGCAAAAAATCACTCTTGAAATACGCATATGTAGAATGATGTATGCGTATTCCTGGAGCTATTTTTTTTAATACAACTTCTTTGCAAAAAATGTTGATGCTTCCTTTGAAGGTATGAAGTGCTGATTATAAAAAGATATTGCTCACCTTTATTGGACAACCCGTTCCAAAGATATAGTTCAAAAACTATTCACTGTTCACCTTGAAATACATAATCTGAAAATACTTTGAAGTGTATCTTTGGAACGGGTTATCCTAAGAACTTGGTTGATACCTTTTTGTAATCTACTCTTGATACTCTCAAAATCGACATCAAAAGTTTTTATGTAGAAGCCTTATTGCAAAAAATCACTCTTGAAATACGCATATGTAGAATGAGGTATGCGTATTCCTGGAGCTATTTTTTTTAATACAACTTTCTTGCAAAAAATGTTGATGCTTCCTTTGAAAGTATGAAGTGCTGATTATAAAAAGATATCGCTCACCTTTATTGGACAACCCGTTCCAAAGATATAGTTCAAAAACTATTCACTGTTCACCTTGAAATACATAATCTGAAAATACTTTGAAGTGTATCTTTGGAACGGGTTATCCTAAAAACTTGGTTGATACCTTTTTGTAATCTACTCTTGATACTCTCAAAATCGGCATCAAAAGTTTTTATGTAGAAGCCTTATTGCAAAAAATCACTCTTGAAATACGCATATGTAGAATGATGTATGCGTATTCCTGGAGCTATTTTTTTTAATACAATTTCTTTGCAAAAAATGTTGATGCTTCCTTTGAAAGTATGAAGTGCTGATTATAAAAAGATATCGCTCACCTTTAATGGACAACCCGTTCCAAAGATATAGTTCAAAAACTATTCACTGTTCACCTTGAAATACATAATCTGAAAATACTTTGAAGTGTATCTTTGGAACGGGTTATCCTAAAAACTTGGTTGATACCTTTTTGTAATCTACTCTTGATACTCTCAAAATCGGCATCAAAAGTTTTTATGTAGAAGCCTTATTGCAAAAAATCACTCTTGAAATACGCATATGTAGAATGATGTATGCGTATTCCTGGAGCTATTTTTTTTAATACAACTTCTTTGCAAAAAATGTTGATGCTTCCTTTGAAAGTATGAAGTGCTGATTATAAAAAGATATCGCTTACCTTTATTGGACAACCCGTTCCAAAGATATAGTTCAAAAACTATTCACTATTCACCTTGAAATACATAATCTGAAAATACTTTCAAGTGTATCTTTGGAACGGGTTATCCTAAAAACTTGGTTGATACCTTTTTGTAATCTACTCTTGATACTCTCAAAATCGGCATCAAACGTTTTTATGTAGAAGCCTAATTGCAAAAAATCACTCTTGAAATACGCATATGTAGAATGATGTATGCGTATTCCTGGAGCTATTTTTTTTAATACAACTTCTTTGCAAAAAATGTTGATGCTTCCTTTGAAAGTATGAAGTGCTGATTATAAAAAGATATCGCTCACCTTTATTGGACAACCCGTTCCAAAGATATAGTTCAAAAACTATTCACTGTTCACCTTGAAATACATAATCTGAAAATACTTTGAAGTGTATCTTTGGAACGGGTTATCCTAAAAACTTGGTTGATACCTTTTTGTAATCTACTCTTGATACTCTCAAAATCGGCATCAAAACTTTTTATGTAGAAGCCTTATTGCAAAAAATCACTCTTGAAATACGCATATTGATGCTTCCTTTGAAAGTATGAAGTGCTGATTATAAAAAGATATCGCTCACCTTTATTGGACAACCCGTTCCAAAGATATAGTTCAAAAACTATTCACTATTCACCTTGAAATACATAATCTGAAAATACTTTGAAGTGTATCTTTGGAACGGGTTATCCTAAAAACTTGGTTGATACCTTTTTGTAATCTACTCTTGATACTCTCAAAATCGGCATCAAAAGTTTTTATGTAGAAGCCTAATTGCAAAAAATCACTCTTGAAATACGCATATGTAGAATGATGTATGCGTATTCCTGGAGCTAATTTTTTTTAATACAACTTCTTTGCAAAAAATGTTGATGCTTCCTTTGAAAGTATGAAGTGCTGATTATAAAAAGATGTCGCTTACCTTTATTGGACAACCCGTTCCAAAGATATAGTTCAAAAACTATTCACTGTTCACCTTGAAATACATAATCTGAAAATACTTTGAAGTGTATCTTTGGAACGGGTTATCCTAAAAACTTGGTTGATACCTTTTTGTAATCTACTCTTGATACTCTCAAAATCGGCATCAAAAGTTTTTATGTAGAAGCCTTATTGCAAAAAATCACTCTTGAAATACGCATATGTAGAATGATGTATGCGTATTCCTGGAGCTATTTTTTTTAATACAACTTCTTTGCAAAAAATGTTGATGCTTCCTTTGAAAGTATGAAGTGCTGATTATAAAAAGATGTCGCTCACCTTTATTAGACAACCCGTTCCAAAGATATAGTTCAAAAACTATTCACTGTTCACCTTGAAATACATAATCTGAAAATACTTTGAAGTGTATCTTTGGAACGGGTTATCCTAAAAACTTGGTTGATACCTTTTTGTAATCTACTCTTGATACTCTCAAAATCGGCATCAAAAGTTTTTATGTAGAAGCCTTATTGCAAAAAATCACTCTTGAAATACGCATATGTAGAATGATGTATGCGTATTCCTGGAGCTATTTTTTTTTAATACAACTTCTTTGCAAAAAATGTTGATGCTTCCTTTGAAAGTATGAAATGCTGATTATAAAAAGATATCGCTCACCTTTATTGGACAACCCGTTCCAAAGATATAGTTCAAAAACTATTCACTCTTCACCTTGAAATACATAATCTGAAAATACTTTGAAGTGTATCTTTGGAACGGGTTATCCTAAAAACTTGGTTGATACCTTTTTGTAATCTACTCTTGATACTCTCAAAATCGGCATCAAAAGTTTTTATGTAGAAGCCTTATTGCAAAAAATCACTCTTGAAATACGCATATGTAGAATGATGTATGCGTATTCCTGGAGCTATTTTTTTTAATACAACTTCTTTGCAAAAAATGTTGATGCTTCCTTTGAAAGTATGAAGTGCTGATTATAAAAAGATGTCGCTCACCTTTATTGGACAAGCCGTTCCAAAGATATAGTTCTAAAACTATTCACTGTTCACCTTGAAATACATAATCTGAAAATACTTTGAAGTGTATCTTTGGAACGGGTTATCCTAAAAACTTGGTTGATACCTTTTTGTAATCTACTCTTGATACTCTCAAAATCGGCATCAAAAGTTTTTATGTAGAAGCCTTATTGCAAAAAACACTCTTGAAATACGCATATGTAGAATGATGTATGCGTATTCCTGGAGCTATTTTTTTTTAATACAACTTCTTTGCAAAAAATGTTGATGCTTCCTTTGAAAGTATGAAGTGCTGATTATAAAAAGATATCGCTCACCTTTATTGGACAACCCGTTCCAAAGATATAGTTCAAAAACTATTCACTGTTCACCTTGAAATACATAATCTGAAAATACTTTGAAGTGTATCTTTGGAACGGGTTATCCTAAAAAACTTGGTTGATACCTTTTTGTAATCTACTCTTGATATTCTCAAAATCAGCATCAAAAGTTTTTATGTAGAAGTCTTATTGCAAAAAATCACTCTTGAAATACGCATATTTAGAATGATGTATGCGTATTCCTGGAGCTATTTTTTTTTATTCAACTTCTTTGCAAAAAATGTTGATGCTTCCTTTGAAAGTATGAAATGCTGATTATAAAAAGATATCGCTCACCTTTATTGGACAACCCGTTCCAAAGATATAGTTCAAAAACTATTCACTGTTCACCTTGAAATACATAATCTGAAAATACTTTGAAGTGTATCTTTGGAACGGGTTATCCTAAAAACTTGGTTGATACCTTTTTGTAATCTACTCTTGATACTCTCAAAATCGGCATCAAAAGTTTTTATGTAGAAGCCTTATTGCAAAAAATCACTCTTGAAATACGCATATGTAGAATGATGTATGCGTATTCCTGGAGCAACTTTTTTTAATACAACTTCTTTGCAAAAAATGTTGATGCTTCCTTTGAAAGTATGAAGTGCTGATTATAAAAAGATATCGCTCACCTTTATTGGACAACCCGTTCCAAAGATATAGTTCAAAAACTATTCACTGTTCACCTTGAAATACATAATCTGAAAATACTTTGAAGTGTATCTTTGGAACGGGTTATCCTAAAAACTTGGTTGATACCTTTTTGTAATCTACTCTTGATACTCTCAAAATCAGCATCAAAAGTTTTTATGTAGAAGCCTTATTGCAAAAAATCACTCTTGAAATACGCATATTTAGAATGATGTATGCGTATTCCTGGAGCTATTTTTTTTTATTCAACTTCTTTGCAAAAAATGTTGATGCTTCCTTTGAAAGTATGAAGTTCTGATTCTAAAAAGATATCGCTCACCGTTATTGGACAACCCGTTGCAAAGATATAGTTCAAAATCTATTCACTGTTCACCTTGAAATACATAATCTGAAAATACTTTGAAGTGTATCTTTGGAACGGGTTATCCTAAAAACTTGGTTGATACCTTTTTGTAATCTACTCTTGATACTCTCAAAATCGGCATCAAAAGTTTTTATGTAGAAGCCTTATTGCAAAAAATCACTCTTGAAATACGCATATGTAGAATGATGTATGCGTATTCCTGGAGCTATTTTTTTTAATACAACTTCTTTGCAAAAAATGTTGATGCTTCCTTTGAAGGTATGAAGTGCTGATTATAAAAAGATATTGCTCACCTTTATTGGACAACCCGTTCCAAAGATATAGTTCAAAAACTATTCACTGTTCACCTTGAAATACATAATCTGAAAATACTTTGAAGTGTATCTTTGGAACGGGTTATCCTAAGAACTTGGTTGATACCTTTTTGTAATCTACTCTTGATACTCTCAAAATCGACATCAAAAGTTTTTATGTAGAAGCCTTATTGCAAAAAATCACTCTTGAAATACGCATATGTAGAATGAGGTATGCGTATTCCTGGAGCTATTTTTTTTAATACAACTTCTTTGCAAAAAATGTTGATGCTTCCTTTGAAAGTATGAAGTGCTGATTATAAAAAGATATCGCTCACCTTTATTGGACAACCCGTTCCAAAGATATAGTTCAAAAACTATTCACTGTTCACCTTGAAATACATAATCTGAAAATACTTTGAAGTGTATCTTTGGAACGGGTTATCCTAAAAACTTGGTTGATACCTTTTTGTAATCTACTCTTGATACTCTCAAAATCGGCATCAAAAGTTTTTATGTAGAAGCCTTATTGCAAAAAATCACTCTTGAAATACGCATATGTAGAATGATGTATGCGTATTCCTGGAGCTATTTTTTTTAATACAACTTCTTTGCAAAAAATGTTGATGCTTCCTTTGAAAGTATGAAGTGCTGATTATAAAAAGATGTCGCTCACCTTTATTGGACAAGCCGTTCCAAAGATATAGTTCTAAAACTATTCACTGTTCACCTTGAAATACATAATCTGAAAATACTTTGAAGTGTATCTTTGGAACGGGTTATCCTAAAAACTTGGTTGATACCTTTTTGTAATCTACTCTTGATACTCTCAAAATCGGCATCAAAAGTTTTTATGTAGAAGCCTTATTGCAAAAAACACTCTTGAAATACGCATATGTAGAATGATGTATGCGTATTCCTGGAGCTATTTTTTTTTAATACAACTTCTTTGCAAAAAATGTTGATGCTTCCTTTGAAAGTATGAAGTGCTGATTATAAAAAGATATCGCTCACCTTTATTGGACAACCCGTTCCAAAGATATAGTTCAAAAACTATTCACTGTTCACCTTGAAATACATAATCTGAAAATACTTTGAAGTGTATCTTTGGAACGGGTTATCCTAAAAAACTTGGTTGATACCTTTTTGTAATCTACTCTTGATATTCTCAAAATCAGCATCAAAAGTTTTTATGTAGAAGTCTTATTGCAAAAAATCACTCTTGAAATACGCATATTTAGAATGATGTATGCGTATTCCTGGAGCTATTTTTTTTTATTCAACTTCTTTGCAAAAAATGTTGATGCTTCCTTTGAAAGTATGAAATGCTGATTATAAAAAGATATCGCTCACCTTTATTGGACAACCCGTTCCAAAGATATAGTTCAAAAACTATTCACTGTTCACCTTGAAATACATAATCTGAAAATACTTTGAAGTGTATCTTTGGAACGGGTTATCCTAAAAACTTGGTTGATACCTTTTTGTAATCTACTCTTGATACTCTCAAAATCGGCATCAAAAGTTTTTATGTAGAAGCCTTATTGCAAAAAATCACTCTTGAAATACGCATATGTAGAATGATGTATGCGTATTCCTGGAGCTACTTTTTTTAATACAACTTCTTTGCAAAAAATGTTGATGCTTCCTTTGAAAGTATGAAGTGCTGATTATAAAAAGATATCGCTCACCTTTATTGGACAACCCGTTCCAAAGATATAGTTCAAAAACTATTCATTGTTCACCTTGAAATACATAATCTGAAAATACTTTGAAGTGTATCTTTGGAACGGGTTATCCTAAAAACTTGGTTGATACCTTTTTGTAATCTACTCTTGATACTCTCAAAATCAGCATCAAAAGTTTTTATGTAGAAGCCTTATTGCAAAAAATCACTCTTGAAATACGCATATTTAGAATGATGTATGCGTATTCCTGGAGCTATTTTTTTTTATTCAACTTCTTTGCAAAAAATGTTGATGCTTCCTTTGAAAGTATGAAGTTCTGATTCTAAAAAGATATCGCTCACCGTTATTGGACAACCCGTTGCAAAGATATAGTTCAAAATCTATTCACTGTTCACCTTGAAATACATAATCTGAAAATACTTTGAAGTGTATCTTTGGAACGGGTTATCCTAAAAACTTGGTTGATACCTTTTTGTAATCTACTCTTGATACTCTCAAAATCGGCATCAAAAGTTTTTATGTAGAAGCCTTATTGCAAAAAATCACTCTTGAAATACGCATATGTAGAATGATGTATGCGTATTCCTGGAGCTATTTTTTTTAATACAACTTCTTTGCAAAAAATGTTGATGCTTCCTTTGAAGGTATGAAGTGCTGATTATAAAAAGATATTGCTCACCTTTATTGGACAACCCGTTCCAAAGATATAGTTCAAAAACTATTCACTGTTCACCTTGAAATACATAATCTGAAAATACTTTGAAGTGTATCTTTGGAACGGGTTATCCTAAGAACTTGGTTGATACCTTTTTGTAATCTACTCTTGATACTCTCAAAATCGACATCAAAAGTTTTTATGTAGAAGCCTTATTGCAAAAAATCACTCTTGAAATACGCATATGTAGAATGAGGTATGCGTATTCCTGGAGCTATTTTTTTTAATACAACTTCTTTGCAAAAAATGTTGATGCTTCCTTTGAAAGTATGAAGTGCTGATTATAAAAAGATATCGCTCACCTTTATTGGACAACCCGTTCCAAAGATATAGTTCAAAAACTATTCACTGTTCACCTTGAAATACATAATCTGAAAATACTTTGAAGTGTATCTTTGGAACGGGTTATCCTAAAAACTTGGTTGATACCTTTTTGTAATCTACTCTTGATACTCTCAAAATCGGCATCAAAAGTTTTTATGTAGAAGCCTTATTGCAAAAAATCACTCTTGAAATACGCATATGTAGAATGATGTATGCGTATTCCTGGAGCTATTTTTTTTAATACAATTTCTTTGCAAAAAATGTTGATGCTTCCTTTGAAAGTATGAAGTGCTGATTATAAAAAGATATCGCTCACCTTTAATGGACAACCCGTTCCAAAGATATAGTTCAAAAACTATTCACTGTTCACCTTGAAATACATAATCTGAAAATACTTTGAAGTGTATCTTTGGAACGGGTTATCCTAAAAACTTGGTTGATACCTTTTTGTAATCTACTCTTGATACTCTCAAAATCGGCATCAAAAGTTTTTATGTAGAAGCCTTATTGCAAAAAATCACTCTTGAAATACGCATATGTAGAATGATGTATGCGTATTCCTGGAGCTATTTTTTTTAATACAACTTCTTTGCAAAAAATGTTGATGCTTCCTTTGAAAGTATGAAGTGCTGATTATAAAAAGATATCGCTTACCTTTATTGGACAACCCGTTCCAAAGATATAGTTCAAAAACTATTCACTATTCACCTTGAAATACATAATCTGAAAATACTTTCAAGTGTATCTTTGGAACGGGTTATCCTAAAAACTTGGTTGATACCTTTTTGTAATCTACTCTTGATACTCTCAAAATCGGCATCAAACGTTTTTATGTAGAAGCCTAATTGCAAAAAATCACTCTTGAAATACGCATATGTAGAATGATGTATGCGTATTCCTGGAGCTATTTTTTTTAATACAACTTCTTTGCAAAAAATGTTGATGCTTCCTTTGAAAGTATGAAGTGCTGATTATAAAAAGATATCGCTCACCTTTATTGGACAACCCGTTCCAAAGATATAGTTCAAAAACTATTCACTGTTCACCTTGAAATACATAATCTGAAAATACTTTGAAGTGTATCTTTGGAACGGGTTATCCTAAAAACTTGGTTGATACCTTTTTGTAATCTACTCTTGATACTCTCAAAATCGGCATCAAAAGTTTTTATGTAGAAGCCTTATTGCAAAAAATCACTCTTGAAATACGCATATTGATGCTTCCTTTGAAAGTATGAAGTGCTGATTATAAAAAGATATCGCTCACCTTTATTGGACAACCCGTTCCAAAGATATAGTTCAAAAACTATTCACTATTCACCTTGAAATACATAATCTGAAAATACTTTGAAGTGTATCTTTGGAACGGGTTATCCTAAAAACTTGGTTGATACCTTTTTGTAATCTACTCTTGATACTCTCAAAATCGGCATCAAAAGTTTTTATGTAGAAGCCTAATTGCAAAAAATCACTCTTGAAATACGCATATGTAGAATGATGTATGCGTATTCCTGGAGCTAATTTTTTTTAATACAACTTCTTTGCAAAAAATGTTGATGCTTCCTTTGAAAGTATGAAGTGCTGATTATAAAAAGATGTCGCTTACCTTTATTGGACAACCCGTTCCAAAGATATAGTTCAAAAACTATTCACTGTTCACCTTGAAATACATAATCTGAAAATACTTTGAAGTGTATCTTTGGAACGGGTTATCCTAAAAACTTGGTTGATACCTTTTTGTAATCTACTCTTGATACTCTCAAAATCGGCATCAAAAGTTTTTATGTAGAAGCCTTATTGCAAAAAATCACTCTTGAAATACGCATATGTAGAATGATGTATGCGTATTCCTGGAGCTATTTTTTTTAATACAACTTCTTTGCAAAAAATGTTGATGCTTCCTTTGAAAGTATGAAGTGCTGATTATAAAAAGATGTCGCTCACCTTTATTAGACAACCCGTTCCAAAGATATAGTTCAAAAACTATTCACTGTTCACCTTGAAATACATAATCTGAAAATACTTTGAAGTGTATCTTTGGAACGGGTTATCCTAAAAACTTGGTTGATACCTTTTTGTAATCTACTCTTGATACTCTCAAAATCGGCATCAAAAGTTTTTATGTAGAAGCCTTATTGCAAAAAATCACTCTTGAAATACGCATATGTAGAATGATGTATGCGTATTCCTGGAGCTATTTTTTTTTAATACAACTTCTTTGCAAAAAATGTTGATGCTTCCTTTGAAAGTATGAAATGCTGATTATAAAAAGATATCGCTCACCTTTATTGGACAACCCGTTCCAAAGATATAGTTCAAAAACTATTCACTGTTCACCTTGAAATACATAATCTGAAAATACTTTGAAGTGTATCTTTGGAACGGGTTATCCTAAAAACTTGGTTGATACCTTTTTGTAATCTACTCTTGATACTCTCAAAATCGGCATCAAAAGTTTTTATGTAGAAGCCTTATTGCAAAAAATCACTCTTGAAATACGCATATGTAGAATGATGTATGCGTATTCCTGGAGCTACTTTTTTTAATACAACTTCTTTGCAAAAAATGTTGATGCTTCCTTTGAAAGTATGAAGTGCTGATTATAAAAAGATATCGCTCACCTTTATTGGACAACCCGTTCCAAAGATATAGTTCAAAAACTATTCACTGTTCACCTTGAAATACATAATCTGAAAATACTTTGAAGTGTATCTTTGGAACGGGTTATCCTAAAAACTTGGTTGATACCTTTTTGTAATCTACTCTTGATACTCTCAAAATCGGCATCAAAAGTTTTTATGTAGAAGCCTTATTGCAAAAAATCACTCTTGAAATACGCATATGTAGAATGATGTATGCGTATTCCTGGAGCTATTTTTTTTAATACAACTTCTTTGCAAAAAATGTTGATGCTTCCTTTGAAAGTATGAAGTGCTGATTATAAAAAGATATCGCTCACCTTTATTGGACAACCCGTTCCAAAGATATAGTTCAAAAACTATTCACTGTTCACCTTGAAATACATAATCTGAAAATACTTTGAAGTGTATCTTTGGAACGGGTTATCCTAAAACTTGGTTGATACCTTTTTGTAATCTACTCTTGATACTCTCAAAATCGGCATCAAAAGTTTTTATGTAGAAGCCTTATTGCAAAAAATCACTCTTGAAATATGCATATGTAGAATGATGTATGCGTATTCCTGGAGCTATTTTTTTTAATACAACTTCTTTGCAAAAAATGTTGATGCTTCCTTTGAAAGTATGAAGTGCTGATTATAAAAAGATATCGCTCACCTTTATTGGACAACCCGTTCCAAAGATATAGTTCAAAAACTATTCACTGTTCACCTTGAAATACATAATCTGAAAATACTTTGAAGTGTATCTTTGGAACGGGTTATCCTAAAAACTTGGTTGATACCTTTTTGTAATCTACTCTTGATACTCTCAAAATCGGCATCAAAAGTTTTTATGTAGAAGCCTTATTGCAAAAAATCACTCTTGAAATACGCATATGTAGAATGATGTATGCGTATTCCTGGAGCAATTTTTTTTAATACAACTTCTTTGCAAAAAATGTTGATGCTTCCTTTGAAAGTATGAAGTGCTGATTATAAAAAGATATCGCTCACCTTTATTGGACAACCCGTTCCAAAGATATAGTTCAAAAACTATTCACTGTTCACCTTGAAATACATAATCTGAAAATACTTTGAAGTGTATCTTTGGAACGGGTTATCCTAAAAACTTGGCTGATACCTTTTTGTAATCTACTCTTGATACTCTCAAAATCAGCATCAAAAGTTTTTATGTAGAAGCCTTATTGCAAAAAATCACTCTTGAAATACGCATATTTAGAATGATGTATGCGTATTCCTGGAGCTATTTTTTTTTATTCAACGTCTTTGCAAAAAATGTTGATGCTTCCTTTGAAAGTATGAAGTTCTGATTCTAAAAAGATATCGCTCACCGTTATTGGACAACCCGTTGCAAAGATATAGTTCAAAATCTATTCACTGTTCACCTTGAAATACATAATCTGAAAATACTTTGAAGTGTATCTTTGGAACGGGTTATCCTAAAAACTTGGTTGATACCATTTTATAATCTACTCTTGATACTCTCAAAATCAGCATCAAAAGTTTTTATGTAGAAGCCTTAGTGCAAAAAATCACTCTTGAAATACGCATATTTAGAATGATGTATGCGTATTCCTGGAGCAATTTTTTTTAATACAACTTCTTTACAAAAAATGTTGATGCTTTCTTTGAAAGTATGAAGTGCTGATTCTAAAAAGATATCGCTCACCTTTATTGGACAACCCGTTGCAAAGATATAGTTAAAAATCTATTCGTATTCTATATTAAATAATGTGTCTAAGAATCACATGAATCTTATGTATGCAGATTGCATCTAAATTATAAAGTTATATGCATATAGCTACCTACCCACCTACATCCTTCATTTTCATTATTATATGCACATGTTTACATACTTAGCTTCCATAAATATATATATATATATGTATATTTTACTATCCTAACTTACATAATTCAAATCCATAACAAAGATTTATATATACATTTGTAGATTGGTATTTACCTAAGTAACTATTCTTTTAATCATCTATCCGACAATTCATTATACTAAGAATTAAAGTAATCTTAACTACATCGGCCTAAACAGCTTTAATGTCTAGATACATTAAGGTTGTTAGCTACAACAGCAAGTTCGTGCTATCCAGTATTGCATTTTATTTAATAATGACGGAGAAAAAGCAGTTTTTTTTTTTAATTCTATACTATACTATACTATGAGACTTACCTTCTCCTTCCATTCCTTGATCATATCGGTACTATCAGCTGGCATTTGATCCGTATAAACCATACACATGTATCCGGATTCGCGCAAGCATCTCTCAACTTCCAGTACTTCATCTGCCGAATTGCACAAGACTGCACAACGCTCCAACTGATATGCGCACTTATCCAAACATTTCATAACAACCGACATCTTTTCGGAGTTACTTTGCAATTTAATGGAAACTTTAGCCTTGGCATAGACTGCAGCTTCTAAATAGTCTGCAATGCACAACAAAGGCTGATTAGCAATCCTTACAAAATTAATAAATCGCCGAGTCCATGTCTTGGAAGTGACCACCAGTTGAAATGGAATCTTTTCATCTTGAAGAACTGGAGAGATAAGCTTGAAGAGGGTTTCATCAAACTCGGGATTCTCATTCATTATGCTCCCCAAACCATCGATAACTAAAGTTTTACTTGGCGTATGTTGAGCAAGTTTTCCTTCTCGTTGGCCTCGAGCAAACGCTGCCGCACGGTGCGGTGGTGTAATTACGCACACCACACCCATTAAGCAGTTCAATTTTAACATCTTCGTTGTTTCGAAGTCCATATGCTGGGACAATACTAATTTTTGGTGTTGTGCTAGCCAAAATGCGTCGACAATGACGAGAAATACTGTTACGGATGTCGTCCGGAATTCTGGATATCATTCCATATCAGGTTTTTTGACACCCCTGTGACTTTCGAAATTCATTGTCCCTCTATGTATCAATTCCATTCCGAAAAACCTGCTTAACCGGAAGCAGAAAATCGAAATGTCTACCCTGCCTAGTCAGAGTTGAGATCTTACGCAATCGATCTTTTACTTGCGACCACCATCCAGTTCAGACATACCTCCCAGGTAATAAAAAAAAAGATTAATTAGGCTGATTGATTGCAAGCCAACTAAGAATTTATTTTGTTTTACCTTCCATACCTCTCAGTCCATCATCCTGACCATAGTGGCGCAATTACGCACACCACACCCATTAAGCAGTTCAATTTTAACATCTTCGTTGTTTCGAAGTCCATATGCTGGGACAACACTAATTTTTGGTGTTGTGCTAGCCAAAATGCGTCGACAATGACGAGAAATACTGTTACGGATGTCGTCCGGAATTCTGGATATCATTCCATATCAGGTTTTTTGACACCCCTGTGACTTTCGAAATTCATTGTCCCTCTATGTATCAATTCCATTCCGAAAAACCTGCTTAACCGGAAGCAGAAAATCGAAATGTCTACCCTGCCTAGTCAGAGTTGAGATCTTACGCAATCGATCTTTTACTTGCGACCACCATCCAGTTCAGACATACCTCCCAGGTAATAAAAAAAAAGATTAATTAGGCTGATTGATTGCAAGCCAACTAAGAATTTATTTTGTTTTACCTTCCATACCTCTCAGTCCATCATCCTGACCATAGTGGAGCAGGAAAATTACGTTCGCAAAGCAAATCAAGACCAAAGCTTCGCAGCAAAGCCTCAGACGAGGTGGAGTGATTGTTTTGAGGATTAACATCAATTCCTCTTTTTTTCTTTCACGTGTATTCGTATCTCTAGTCGATCGCTGATAAGAACCCTAGCCCGCCAAAACAAGAATTCCATTCGCGGCGATTGATTACGTCACGATCCGCATTGGAAACCGAGAACTGGAGCTTTGCTGTTCGCTCTTCACTTGACATTTCTTCCTCGCACCTCGACAGAAGGCAACGAAGAGAATCACCGTTCCCTGAAAATAGACAACATCCAAATTCACCACGACCGCTACATTTTGACAAACTGCTTGCTGCGATAGCATAACAATCAAACAAGAAGCAGTTCAGTTCGTCCCATAAGCTCGAATCGACAGCTACAGCCAATTCAATTCGTCATCTATCAAGTGTAGTGGGCGTGCGGAGAGTGATTTGCGTTTAAAATCGGGTGGTGTATGAACGGGTGTGAAAATCAAGGAGGGCAGGTGATTTAGACTCCCAGGAGCCCCGGGTAGTGGTCACCCGAATCAGTGAAGTGGAGAAGGGGGGGTATTCCGAACGCCTATCTGGAGCCCCGAAATTATAATCCTCAATCTGTGTTAGAATAACGATTTCCTTCTGGATCGGAAAGTGGAAGATAGAAAAAAGGGGTTCATATCAATTTCGTAAATTATATATATACATAGTTGTTATAGTGAATAGAACCTAGAGTAAGAAATAAGGTATTTGTGTATGACGCAAACTCGTGCAGAAATACATCAAAATATTGGCAGGTGATCTTGGCATATATTTCCCACACAACTTACAGATCTCATCAAGAACATATAGCTACGTTACGGATTATTGTGCACAATCATCTGGACCGTAAGTGGTGAGTTTTCCTCTCTTATATTTTTTTTACTTCTTTCTTAACTACATAAATGTACGTATACACTTTTTTTTGTGCTCTGCCATAATCTGCATATGTATTTCTTGCTAGTTTCGTCTAACACAAAAAAAAAAAAAAAACCATTAGAAAAAGAAGTCCTAAATAAATTAATTGATCTACTTAAATTTAGACTAAATATTTCAATATTTCAACTACCTACTTATATACTATGAATTATAATTAAACAAAAATCTTGCAACTGTCTAGAGCTTAATTAAATAAATATGAGTAAGTTATCTGCAATGAATTAAACAGTGTTTATCTAAGGGGGTTATGTGTGGTATGGCCGTGAAGACTTCAGTTGTTGATAGGATGTCGTGAGTAATCCTGTTAAGACGAGGTAAGGGACAGCCACTTGTTTTGAAATCTGAGTATTTGCTGTCAAGGTGCACACACGAAGTGTCAGAGGGAGGGATTTGAACAAGATACTCGAGGCGGCTAACATCTGCTGCCCAAAATGAAGAAAATTCGACTTAGTCGTGGTTAATCCAAAAATCAGAAGATAAGAGAGAGTGTCCGTCCGCTGTCCTAAGGTAAATCATAAATCTTGGCATGAACAAAATTCTTTGTTAGCGTCTGGTTACTTGCGGATCAAGAACCTCGCCCACCGGCGTACCTAGCTGTGCATACTGCAAGCATGCCAAGTATGATTCCGACGAGTAATGTCCAGTGATTTAGGAAGTCGCAACAAAGAAATGGCGCCCAACTTCGAGGCTTAAGCTTCAACGCAGTGAAAGCTAGCTTATATTATTTGATAGTAAGTCCCGAAATTTGCTACAAATTGCAATTCGCGTTGTGACTGTAAATAATAATCATCAACCTTCTCTGCTTTTCGAATTCATATAGTCCGAAAAATTCCTTCAGTATATGGAATTTTCGTTGCATGTGAATTTAACATTTTCCTTTTCAATAGTGTTGTCCATTCTCTAGCAATAGTGCCGGAACATGTTGCCACTATTATTTACTTTCACTTCTTCTCATTTTGTTCACTGAAAATATGCTTTCGCATAATCCGTCCGCTTATAATATTATAAAATTACCTTGAAAGACTCACGAAAGACCAACCATACATCAACCCCCAAGTCAATAAATGAAAGCAACTTCAAACTAAATTACCTATACAGCTACATCTAAGTTATATCCCTAACAACAAAAAAAAACAATTCTTTTTACATTTTCTATAAATATTTCGAACAAAATTTTAGTACATTCAAACATGAGTGAAAATAGAGGACGCCATACGCGCGCTAGAGGAAAATTAAACACCTCTAGAGGTCAATTCTCTAACACCTTAAACAGGAATACTTCAAATACAAACCTGAATAATGACAACTCTCAGTCAGACTCTGTTCCAAGCAGACATGTTGTAACACACTCTCCATTGCCGCAAAATCAAAACGTCAATCAGCCGCAAGATTTACTAAATCTAAACCAAAATCAAGAACAAGTACAGGTTCCTCAGGTCATAGATCAAGCTCTCCAAAACACCATTCAGAATCCTCCAGTTTTCGCTCAAAACAAACTAGCTATAGGTCAAATTCCCAATTTGGAAGACATAGAGCTTCCCCATTGCAACCATAAAGCTCCGGCTCAAAACCCCATTTTAAATCATAACTATAATACAACACGAAATCCCCCCAAATCAGACAATTATGACATCCAAACTTTAGCATCGGCTTTTGAACGAATCATTGAAGCTAATAATAAATTGGTCATAACTGAAATGAAAGCAATAAGGGATACATTAACTCAAAAATTAGACCAAATTAATACTACTCCTGCTATACAACCAGTTCATACTGGAAACATTCGTAATTCAAATCAGGTAGATTTTGAACAATTTTTGAACAACGTTTCATTTTCGACTCAAAATCGAGTTCCTTTAAGCCAACAAACCTCTGGTTCCCAAGCGTACACAAGCAACACAAACTGCAAAATCGAAAAGTGGAAGATTTCTTTCGACGGTTCTGAAAACGTCCACGACTTCTGGTTCAAAGTTGAAACTTTGAAAGACAGGTCACAATGTAGTTGTGATCATGTTTTAGCCAACTTTCATGTGCTCTTGAAAGGCAAGGCAGAATCATGGTTCTGGTTCTTCCTTAAAAAAAAATCCTGCTGCGTCTCATGAGAGTCTAAAATACTCGATCATTAAAGAATTTAGCACGACTGAAAACGAATATGACAAAATTCTACGCATGGTTTCCCGTCGTCAATTGTTCAAAGAGACGTTCGACGATTTTTATTCGGACATTTTGCGTCTGAACGCCCGATTAAAAGAACCATTAAGTGACATCAAAGTAATCGATATAATAAAGAAAAACTCGAAAGTAAATTTAGGTGCGTTGTTATTTCCCTATCAAATTAATAATTTGGATCAAATGAGAGATGTAGCGAGACAGGGTGAAGCATTTTTGAAATATCAAACATCCGAGAGAACCTCAACCTTTAAGAAAAACGCAAGCGAGTTACAATACGATTCAGATTTAAACGATGAGGAATCATTTGAAGGCCAAGGAGTTGCAGCATACACAACAGGTGGCAAATTCAATTCTAATTCTTTAGATACGTCTAAATTCACCTGTTGGAACTGTGAAAAGATAGGCCACTCTTACTACGATTGCCATAGCGAAAAGCGCAATCTATTTTGTTATCGTTGTGGCGAGAAAAACGTTGCAACAACATTTTGTCCCAAGCATAGTAATTTAAATCAGAAAGTGAGCGAGTTGACAGCCGGGGGCTCTCGTTCCGTGAACCCGACCCCGAGCCAATAAATGAGACGAGCGTATCTTCAGGAAGTCATATACAACCTGAAGATATGAATTCAAAAATTCTTGATAGTTCTGAATCTCTAGCAAGATCCATTCTTTTAAAATCAGATTCTCAAAGTACAGGTCCTGTTGTCCATCCTGAGCCTCTTCCATCCTTTCATGAAAGAATGAAACGCTACAATGAAGTCAGAGCTCGGCTATTTGGAAGTTTAAATCAGTCTGTCTCAAATATAATCATGAAGTGTAGAAAGCGATACTACTTAAGAAAAGGTCAGAGAGAGGCAATAGAATCTACCATCCTTGACGATTCGAATGACATGAGACCATATCTCAACATTCAAATTGGCAATGAAAAGGTCTCCGCTCTTTTAGATTCTGGTGCGTCAGTCAGTGTCTTGGGGAAAGATTGCATAGAACTTCTGAAACGCAATTCCATTGCAGTTAAATATTTCAAGTCAAACATCTGTACCGCTGATGGCACGAAGCAAGAAATTCAAGGCTTGTGCAAGATTCCCATCCACTTTAATAACACCACAAATGTCATAGACTTTTATCTCGTTCCAACCCTCCAACAACCAGCTTATCTTGGAATCAACTTTTGGAGAAGCTTTCACATTGCTCCCAAAATAGTTTCAGAGATTTCTTGATTCGAAGCGCCATCATTCGACCCAAAAATTCATGATTTATCGACCAAACAAAAGCAAGACTTAAAAAATGTCATAGATTTATTCCCTTCATTTTCTAAACTAGGCCTTGGAAGGACGGACTTGGAAGAACACGTGATTGACACGGGTGATGCAGTTCCGATAAAGTCAAAACACTACCCACTTTCACCGCCTCGGGAGGCCGAAGTTTATGCAGAGATCGATAGGATGCTCAAGTTAGGAATCATCCAAGAGAGTAACAGCCCTTGGAGTTCCCCAATCGTATTAGTAAAAAAGCCGGGTAAAAACAGACTCTGCGTAGATTTTCGAAAGCTCAATAGCGTGGCTAAGGATGATGCTTATCCTCTCCCGCACATCTCAGGGTTGCTCAGTAGATTAAAGGATACTCACTATATAACCGGCCTCGACCTTAAGGATGCATTTCACCAAATTCCACTCTCAGAATCCTCCAGGGAAAAAACGGCATTCGCTGTCCCAGGCAAGCCTCTAATGGAATATGTTGTCATGCCATTTGGCCTCAAAGACGCCTCACAGCGAATGACTCGTCTCATGGATAAGACAATTCCATCAAAATATAGGGAAAGGGTTTTCATTTACATAGACGACCTACTTATCTGTACTGAGACGTTTGAAGAGCATCTGCGGATTTTATCTGTGGTAGCGAAATGTTTTAGGGCGGCAAAATTAACAATCAATGTCGAGAAGAGCAAATTTTGCCAACGGGAAATTAAGTTCTTGGGGTATATTGTCGGTCAAGGTTGCCTTAAAACTGATCCTGCAAAATTGGAGGCCATTACCGAATTTCCACTTCCACAAAGTGCTCGGCAAGTTCGACGATTCATTGGCATGGCGGGATGGTACCGTCAATTTATCCCAAACTTTTCAGATTTGTCTTCTCCGTTGACGGATTGTTTGCGAAAAACCAAGGTGTTTTGTTTATCCGAGGAGGCCAAAGTGGCATTCCAAAAGGTAAAGGATGCGTTGACAACTGCTCCAGTTCTGGCACAGCCTGATTTCTCTAAGCCTTTCGTTGTTCAGTGCGATGCATCCAGCGCGGGAGTTGGTGGTGTCCTTTACCAGCTGGATAACGATGGTAATGAACATCCAATTGCGTACGTATCACAAAAACTGAACAAGGCTCAGAGAAATTATACTGTGTCAGAACAGGAGTGCCTTGCAGCAATAATTGCAGTTGAAAAGTTCAGGCCATATATTGATGGGCTGCCCTTCAAAATCGTCACCGACCACTCAAGTCTTAAGTGGCTCATGTCACAAAAAAACTTGAGTGGACGATTAGGACGATGGAGCTTGCGACTCCAGGCTTTCACCTTTACAATGGAACACCGAAAAGGTTCCCTTAATGTCGTGCCTGATACGCTATCAAGAATGGATTTAGCCGAGTTGAGAATTGTTGGCAAGAGTAAAGAAATCAATTTAAAATCCCCCCACTTTCAATCCGAAGAATATGAAAGTCTTAAGAGAAACATATCTGAAGACCAAGATAACCTTCCTGATGTTCGTATGTCCGATGGCTACATCTATAAACGAATTAGGTTTCGGACAGGTTCTCCAGATGAGGAGGAAAGCTTGTGGCGCCTATGTTTGCCAAGAGGACTCACAACTGAAGCCATCACGAACATTCACAACACCGACGTAGGATGTCACGGAGGCATTGAAAAGACTTTGTTTCGCGTGAGACAAAAGTACTTCTGGCCAGGAATGGTCAGGGAAGTGAGGAACTTTGTTAGCTCCTGCGACACCTGCAAGGCAATTAAACCTACAAATACGACATTAAGACCCATGATGGGCTCACCATTTGTGACAGAACGCCCAATGCAGAGGTTCTATATCGATTTATTAGGTCCGTATCCTCGCACAAAATCTGGAAATACAACCATCTTTATAGCCATAGACCACCTTACAAAGTATGTCTTTCTAAAAACCTTGAGAAAAGCGTGTGCAAAATCCATTTGTAATTATTTGGAGAATGATGTTTTTCGACTCTTTGGATTCCCTGAATACATCCATAGTGACAATGGCAGGCAGTTTGTCTCCAAGGAATTTTCGAAGTTTATAGAAAATCGTAAGATTAAGCATATCAAGACAGGTTTGTATTCGCCTCAGGCAAATAATTCTGAGCGTGTGAATAGGGAGATCATATCGAAAATCCGAGTTTTTGTAAAAGATGAACATGCTAGTTGGGATAAATACATCTCGACAATAGGTGCTATTTTGGGAGGTGATTTTCACTCATCAATAAATTGTTCACCCTACTATGCACTTTTTGGTCAGCATATGACATCTAACGGCTCTGAGTACGAACTTCTTAGAAAGCTCAAATGCCTAAATGAACCTGAAATCCAAATACTTTCACCGTCAGATAAAATGCTTTTGATCAGAGAACGCATAAAGGAAAATCTTGATTCTGCTCATTTAAAAGCTGAGAAATCTTACAACTTGAGAGCAAAAAACGTCTCCTTTGTTCCAGGACAGGAAGTCTACCGCCGAAATTTTGAGCAAAGTTCATTTGCAAAATCAAAGAGTGCGAAATTCTCTCCTAAATTTATAAAGTGTCGCGTGAAAAAGCGAATTGGAAATTGTCTCTACGAGTTAGAGGATTTAAAAGGCAAGGTGATGGGGAAATACCACGCTAAAGATATACGACAATAGTATCTACTAAGACATCTCGTGTGTCCCTTTTCGTTTTTTTCCTTTAAACTCAAAAGCGAAGAAGGTTTGTTACGGATGTCGTCCGGAATTCTGGATATCATTCCATATCAGGTTTTTTGACACCCCTGTGACTTTCGAAATTCATTGTCCCTCTATGTATCAATTCCATTCCGAAAAACCTGCTTAACCGGAAGCAGAAAATCGAAATGTCTACCCTGCCTAGTCAGAGTTGAGATCTTACGTAATCGATCTTTTACTTGCGACCACCATCCAGTTCAGACATACCTCCCAGGTAATAAAAAAAAAGATTAATTAGGCTGATTGATTGCAAGCCAACTAAGAATTTATTTTGTTTTACCTTCCATACCTCTCAGTCCATCATCCTGACCATAGTGGCGCAGGAAAATTACGTTCGCAAAGCAAATCAAGACCAAAGCTTCGCAGCAAAGCCTCAGACGAGGTGGAGTGATTGTTTTGAGGATTAACATCAATTCCTCTTTTTTTCTTTCACGTGTATTCGTATCTCTAGTCGATCGCTGATAAGAACCCTAGCCCGCCAAAACAAGAATTCCATTCGCGGCGATTGATTACGTCACGATCCGCATTGGAAACCGAGAACTGGAGCTTTGCTGTTCGCTCTTCACTTGACATTTCTTCCTCGCACCTCGACAGAAGGCAACGAAGGGAATCACCGTTCCCTGAAAATAGACAACATCCAAATTCACCACGACAGCTACATTTTGACAAACTGCTTGCTGCGATAGCATAACAATCAAACAAGAAGCAGGTCAGTTCGTCACATAAGCTCGAATCGACAGCTACAGCCAATTCAATTCGTCATCTATCAAGTGTAGTGGGCGTGCGGAGAGTGATTTGCGTTTAAAATCGGGTGGTGTATGAACGGGTGTGAAAATCAAGGAGGGCAGGTGATTTAGACTCCCAGGAGCCCCGGGTAGTGGTCACCCGAATCAGTGAAGTGGAGAAGGGGGGGTATTCCGAACGCCTATCTGGAGCCCCGAAATTATAATCCTCAATCTGTGTTAGAATAACGATTTCCTTCTGGATCGGAAAGTGGAAGATAGAAAAAAGGGGATCATCTCAATTTCGTAAATTATATATATACATAGTTGTTATAGTGAATAGAACCTAGAGTAAGAAATAAGGTATTTGTGTATGACGCAAACTCGTGCAGATATACATCAAAATATTGGCAGGTGATCTTGGCATATATTTCCCACACAACTTACAGATCTCATCAAGAACATATAGCTACGTTACGGATTATTGTGCACAATCATCTGGACCGTAAGTGGTGAGTTTTCCTCTCTTATATTTTTTTTTACTTCTTTCTTAACTACATAAATGTACGTATACACTTTTTTTTGTGCTCTGCCATAATCTGCATATGTATTTCTTGCTAGTTTCGTCTAACAAAAAAAAAAAAAAAAAACCATTAGAAAAAGAAGTCCTAAATAAATTAATTGATCTACTTAAATTTAGACTAAATAGGCGTACCTAGCTGTGCATACTGCAAGCATGCCAAGTATGTTTCCGACGAGTAATGTCCAGTGATTTAGGAAGTCGCAACAATACTCTCAACCGGAACGGACGATGGTGCGATTATAATAACAGCTGAACCATAGGTCGGCAGAATGCCTTTCGATTCTAGACGGAAACTCAACATGCTACAAACCGGAGGCAAATAACACCAGGTTTTACCAGTTCTATTCGAGTTGCTCACACAAAAGCAATTGCCACGAACTAAATGCGACCAAGCGTACGCTTGGATACGATACATTTTAGTCAATCGCATGTGCTCCATTTCTTGGTGGATTTCTGCTGCAAACAAAAAATTCTTCATGCGTTCAATTGGTTTAACATTGTTTTTACTGTGAGCCAAAACAAGATGCTTAACGAATTTTGTTTTCAAAGTAGCTTTACCAATGACTTCGCGAAGATTAAGATTGGTTTGGTATGATGGAAGATAAGAATTAGTTAAATTACGAAAGTATTCTTTTTCAATTAATATTTTCGTAGAACATATGGATGGATCAGAATTTTCACTAGCAACTCACGAAACAATATATTTTAAAATTAAATTACAGGACAAAATAAATAAAATAAAACTCGCGCACTTCCAATATTTGTTTTGAAGTGAATATCTTTTTGTTATTGTTTTGTCATCTGTCAAAATACTCACCTCAAATTGAGTAAACTGGTCTTTTCTTGTGGTGGAATTTTGGCACGTACGCATTAATATGCTATGGTTTGCTTCTACTTCTTGATTGGATTTTCTTCATTTTGAACATAAAATTAATAAATATTGCTTAATTTGTAAGCCAGAATCAACAAAAAGCTTTTATTAGTATGTTTTATGTTTGATTAAGGCCTTTAAAAATACAATTTAACTAAAAAGCAATTCATTTTTCAATTTTTGAATTTAACGGATTTCCATTTTAAATATATAAGGTCACCATATCTACCAAAATTGAGAATGCGCACTCCTCCGTTTCGATAAGCCTGTGTTGATGCCTGCTCCATTTAGAATGCACGGGCAACTAACACATGCTTGTCGAAACGGAGGAAATCCTCTCAATTTAGCTTGTAGGGTGAAAGAGAATAAACCCCCGAAGTCGTGCCTCTATGTTAGTTTCTCTATGCTGTGATCTTCGATTTAACGCTGTAGCATTTGATTGACGTGAAAGGCTGCCAACGTCTTCAACGTGGCATTCTTTCAGTACAGTGTATTACTAATTGAATTATTTCAAACAAAATATATACATATGAATGTGTGTGCGTGGAAATATGAATTCACATACACACACTGGACATAACCTCAATTGTGCAAATAAAAAAAACACTCATTGGCAAATGCAATCCAATTGAACTTGTGAAAATGAAGCAACGCTTTTATATATATAAAAATGAAACATTAAAAATACAATTGAAAATACTTCAATCGATAAATACTAAATTCTACGATTTATCGACTGGATTTTGGTACAGTGTATTAAAAAAGAAACACATGGTTAACACTCAATGAGAGCACGATATAAAAGAACTCAAAGCACATGAGAGAACTGTCAACTGAATTCCAATGACAGCAAATTAATATTAACATAATGCACTTACAACTACATTTGACAACTGTGTACACATATACAGTCATACAGTACAACAGAAACGCTCATCAGCGGCTGTGTATTTGTTGTTGTTTTTCCCATACAGGCATTTCGTATGAGAGGAAAGCATTACTCACATAAAATGTCATAACTCAGGAACGGCTGCACCGATTCCAAAGAAGCTTCACACATACAACCTCCTCATACGTAGGAACAAACTGTAAAATTTTTGTGTCAATCGGTTGGGCGGTTCTTGAGTTATAATATTACCAAGGAAATGTAACTTCTTTTTATATATATAGATAACATAATGCACTTACAAATACATTTGACAACTGTGTACGCATATACAGTCATACATTATAACAGAAACGCTCATCAGCGGCTGTGTATTTGTTGTTGTTTTTCCCATACAGGCATTTCGTATGAGAGGGAAGCATTACTTACATAAAATGTCATAACTCAGGAACGGCTGCATCGATTCCAAACAAACATCACACATACCACCTCCTCATATGTAGGAAGAAACTGTAGAATTTTTGTGTTAATCGGTTCGGCGGTTCTTGGGTTATAAGATAACCAAGGAAATGTAACTTATTTTTATATATTTAGATAATATAATGCACTTACAACTAAATTTGACAACTGTGTACACATATACAGTCATACAGTACAACAGAAACGCTCATCAGCGGCTGTGTATTTGTTGTTGTTTTTCCCATACAGGCATTTCGTATGAGAGGAAAGCATTACTCACATAAAATGTCATAACTCAGGAACGGCTGCACCGATTCCAAACAACCTTCACACATACCACGTCCTCATATGTAGGAACAAACTGTAAAATTTTTGTGTCAATCGGTTCAGCGGTTCTTGAGTTATAAGATTACCAAAGAAATGTAACTTCTTTTTATATATATAGATAACATAATGCACTTACAACTACACTTGACAACTGTGTACGCATATACAGTCATACAGTACAACAGAAACGCTCCTCAGCGGCTGTGTATTTGTTGTTGTTTTTCCCATACAGGCATTTCGTATGAGAGGAAAGCATTACTCACATAAAATGTCATAACTCAGGAACGGCTGCACCGATTCCAAACAACCTTCACACATACCACCTCCTCATATGTAGGAACAAACTGTAAAATTTTTGTGTCAATCGGTTCAGCGGTCTTTGAGTTATAAGATTACCAAGGAAATGTAACTTCTTTTTATATATATAGATAACATAATGCACTTACAACTACATTTGACAACTGTGTACGCATATACAGTCATACATTATAACAGAAACGCTCATCAGCGGCTGTGTATTTGTTGTTGTTTTTCCCATACAGGCATTTCGTATGAGAGGAAAGCATTACTCACATAAAATGTCATAACTCAGGAACGGCTGCACCGATTCCAAACAATCTTCACACATACCACCTCCTCATATGTAGGAAGAAACTGGAAAATTTTTGTGTCAATCGGTTCGGCGGTTCTTGAGTTATAAGATTACCAAGGAAATGTAACTTCTTTTTATATATATAGATAACATAATGCACATACAACTACATTTGACAACTGTGTACACATATACAGTCATACAGTACAACAGAAACGCTCATCAGCGGCTGTGTATTTGTTGTTGTTTTTCCCATACAGGCATTTCGTATGAGAGGAAAGCATTACTCACATAAAATGTCATAACTCAGGAACGGCTGCACCGATTCCAAACAACCTTCACACATACCACCTCCTCATATGTAGGAACAAAATCTAAAATTTTTGTGTCAATCGGTTCAGCGGTTCTTGAGTTATAAGATTACCAAGGAAATGTAACTTCTTTTTATATATATAGATAACATAATGCACTTACAACTACATTTGACAACTGTGTACGCATATACAGTCATACATTATAACAGAAACGCTCATCAGCGGCTGTGTATTTGTTGTTGTTTTTCCCATACAGGCATTTCGTATGAGAGGAAAGCATTACTCACATAAAATGTCATAACTCAGGAACGGCTGCACCGATTCCAAACAATCTTCACACATACCACCTCCTCATATGTAGGAACAAGCTGTAAAATTTTTGTGTCAATCGGTTCAGCGGTTCTTGAGTTATAAGATTACCAAGGAAATGTAACTTCTTTTTATATATATAGATAATATAATGCACTTGCAACTACATTTGACAACTGTGTACACATATACAGTCACACAGTACAACAGAAACGCTCATCAGCGGCTGTGTATTTGTTGTTGTTTTTCCCATACAGGCATTTCGTATGAGAGGAAAGCATTACGCACATAAAATGTCATAACTCAGGAACGGCTGCACCGATTCCAAACAACCTTCACACATACCACGTCCTCATATGTAGGAACAAACTGTAAAATTTTTGTGTTAATCGGTTCGGCGGTTCTTGGGTTATAAGATTACCAAGGAAATGTAACTTCTTTTTATATATATAGATAACATAATGCACTTACAACTAAATTTGACAACTGTGTACACATATACAGTCATACAGTACAAAAGAAACGCTCATCAGCAGCTGTGTATTTGTTGTTGTTTTTCCCATACAGGCATTTCGTATGAGAGGAAAGCATTACTCACATAAAATGTCATAACTCAGGAACGGCTGCACCGATTCAAAACAATCTTCACACATACCACCTCCTCATATGTAGGAAGAAACTGGAAAATTTTTGTGTCAATCGGTTCGGCGGTTCTTGAGTTATAAGATTACCAAGGAAATGTAACTTCTTTTTATATATATAGATAACATAATGCACATACAACTACATTTGACAACTGTGTACACATATACAGTCATACAGTACAACAGAAACGCTCATCAGCAGCTGTGTATTTGTTGTTGTTTTTCCCATACAGGCATTTCGTATGAGAGGAAAGCATTACTCACATAGAATGTCATAACTCAGGAACGGCTGCACCGATTCCAAACAACCTTCACACGTACCACCTCCTCATATGTAGGAACAAACAGTAAAATTTTTGTGTCAATCGGTTCGGCGGTTCTTGAGTTATAAGATTACCAAGGAAATGTAACTTCTTTTTATATATATAGATAATTTAATGCACTTGCAACTACATTTGACAACTGTGTCCACATATACAGTCATACAGTACAACAGAAACGCTCCTCAGCGGCTGTGTATTTGTTGTTGTTTTTCCCATACAGGCATTTCGTATGAGAGGGAAGCATTACTTATATAAAATGTCATAACTCAGGAACGGCAGCACCGATTCCAAACAAACTTCACACATACTACCTCCTCATATGTAAGAAGAAACTGTAAAATTTTTGTGTCAATCGGTTCGGCAGTTCTTGAGTTATAAGATTACCAAGGAAATGTAACTTCTTTTTATATATATAGATATATAGATAACATAATGCACTTACAAATACATTTGACAACTGTGTACACATATACAGTCATACAGTACAACAGAAACGCTCATCAGCGGCTGTGTATTTGTTGTTGTTTTTCCCATACAGGCATTTGGTATGAGAGGAAAGCATTACTCACATAAAATGTCATAACTCAGGAACGGCTGCACCGATTCCAAACAATCTTCGCACATACCACCTCCTCATATGTAGGAAGAAACTGTAAAATTTTTGTGTCAATCGGTTCGGCGGTTCTTGAGTTATAAGATTACCAAGGAAATGTAACTTCTTTTTATATATATAGATATATAGATAACATAATGCACTTACAACTACATTTGACAACTGTGTACACATATACAGTCATACAGTACAACAGAAACGCTCCTCAGCGGCTGTGTATTTGTTGTTGTATTTCCCATACAGGCATTTCGTATGAGAGGGAAGCATTACTTACATAAAATGTCATAACTCAGGAACGGCTGCACCGATTCCAAACAAACTTCACACATACCACCTCCTCATATGTAGGAAGAAACTGTAACATTTTTGTGTTAATCGGTTCGGCGGTTCTTGGGTTATAAGATTACCAAGGAAATGTAACTTCTTTTTATATATATAGATAACATAATGCCCTTACAACTAAATTTGACAACTGTGTACACATATACAGTAATACAGTACAACAGAAACGCTCATCAGCAGCTGTGTATTTGTTGTTGTTTTTCCCATACAGGCATTTCGTATGAGAGGAAAGCATTACTCACATAAAATGTCATAACTCAGGAACGGCTGCACCTATTCCAAACAATCTTCACACATACCACCTCCTCATATGTAGGAAGAAACTGGAAAATTTTTGTGTCAATCGGTTCGGCGGTTCTTGAGTGATAAGATTACCAAGGAAATGTAACTTCTTTTTATATATATAGATAACATAATGCACATACATCTACATTTGACAACTGTGTACACATATACAGTCATACAGTACAACAGACACGCTCATCAGCGGCTGTGTATTTGTTGTTGTTTTTCCCATACAGGCATTTCGTATGAGAGGAAAGCATTACTTACATAAAATGTCATAACTCAGGAACGGCTGCACCGATTCCAAACAAACTTCACACATACCACCTCCTCATATGTAAGAAGAAACTGTAAAATTTTTGTGTCAATCGGTTCGGCAGTTCTTGAGTTATAAGATTACCAAGGAAATGTAACTTCTTTTTATATATATAGATATATAGATAACATAATGCACTTACAAATACATTTGACAACTGTGTACACATATACAGTCATACAGTACAACAGAAACGCTCATCAGCGGCTGTGTATTTGTTGTTGTTTTTCCCATACAGGCATTTGGTATGAGAGGAAAGCATTACTCACATAAAATGTCATAACTCAGGAACGGCTGCACCGATTCCAAACAATCTTCACACATACCACCTCCTCATATGTAGGAAGAAACTGTAAAATTTTTGTGTCAATCGGTTCGGCGGTTCTTGAGTTATAAGATTACCAAGGAAATGTAACTTCTTTTTATATATATAGATATATAGATAACATAATGCACTTACAACTACATTTGACAACTGTGTACACATATAAAGTCAAACAGTACAACAGAAACGCTCATCAGCGGCTGTGTATTTGTTGTTGTTTTTCCCATACAGGCATTTGGTATGAGAAGAAAGCATTACTCACATAAAATGTCATAACTCAGGAACGGCTACACCGATTCGAAACAAACTTTACACATACTACCTACTCATACGTAGAAAAAAACTGTAAAATTTTTGTGTCAATCGGTTAGGCGGTTCTTGAGTTATAAGATTACCAAGGAAATGTAACTTCTTTTTATATATATAGATATATAGATAACATAATGCACTTACAAATACATTTGACAACTGTGTACACATATACAGTCATACAGTACAACAGAAACGCTCATCAGCGGCTGTGTATTTGTTGTTGTTTTTCCCATACAGGCATTTGGTATGAGAGGAAAGCATTACTCACATAAAATGTCATAACTCAGGAACGGCTGCACCGATTCCAAACAATCTTCACACATACCACCTCCTCATATGTAGGAAGAAACTGTAAAATTTTTGTGTCAATCGGTTCGGCGGTTCTTGAGTTATAAGATTACCAAGGAAATGTAACTTCGTTTTATATATATAGATATATAGATAACATAATGCACTTACAACTACATTTGACAACTGTGTACACATATAAAGTCAAACAGTACAACAGAAACGCTCCTCAGCGGCTGTGTATTTGTTGTTGTATTTCCCATACAGGCATTTCGTATGAGAGGGAAGCATTATTTACATAAAATGTCATAACTCAGGAACGGCTGCACCGATTCCAAACAAACTTCACACATACCACCTCCTCATATGTAGGAAGTAACTATAAAATTTTTGTGTTAATCGGTTCGGCGGTTCTTGGGTTATAAGATTACCAAGGAAATGTAACTTCTTTTTATATATATAGATAACATAATGCACATACAACTACATTTGACAACTGTGTACACATATACAGTCATACAGTACAACAGAAACGCTCATCAGCGGCTGTGTATTTGTTGTTGTTTTTCCCATACAGGCATTTCGTATGAGAGGAAAGCATTACTTACATAAAATGTCATAACTCAGGAACGGCAGCACCGATTCCAAACAAACTTCACACATACCACCTCCTCATATGTGAGAAGAAACTGTAAAATTTTTGTGTCAATCATTTCGGCAGTTCTTGAGTTATAAGATTACCAAGGAAATGTAACTTCTTTTTATATATATAGATAACATAATGCACATACAACTATATTTGACAACTGTGTACACATATACAGTCATACAGTACAACAGAAACGCTCATCAGCGGCTGTGTATTTGTTGTTGTTTTTCCCATACAGGCATTTCGTATGAGAGGAAAGCATTACTCACATAAAATGTCATAACTCAGGAACGGCTGCACCGATTCCAAACAATCTTCACACATACCACCTCCTCATATGTAGGAAGAAACTGTAAAATTTTTGTGTCAATCGGTTCGGCGGTTCTTGAGTTATAAGATAACCAAGGAAATGTAACTTCTTTTTATATATATAGATATATAGATAACATAATGCACTTACAAATACATTTGACAACTGTGTACACATATACAGTCATACAGTACAACAGAAACGCTCATCAGCGGCTGTGTATTTGTTGTTGTTTTTCCCATACAGGCATTTGGTATGAGAGGAAAGCATTACTCACATAAAATGTCATAACTCAGGAACGGCTGCACCTATTCCAAACAATCTTCACACATACCACCTCCTCATACGTAGGAAGAAACTGGAAAATTTTTGTGTCCATCGGTTCGGCGGTTCTTGAGTTATAAGATTACCAAGGAAATGTAACTTCTTTTTATATATATAGATAACATAATGCACATACAACTACATTTGACAACTGTGTACACATATACAGTCATACAGTACAACAGAAACGCTCATCAGCGGCTGTGTATTTGTTGTTGTTTTTCCCATACAGGCATTTCGTATGAGAGGAAAGCATTACTTACATAAAATGTCATAACTCAGGAACGGCTGCACTGATTCTAAACAATCTTCACAAATACCACCTCCTCATATGTAGGAAGAAACTGGAAAATTTTTGTGTCAATCGGTTCGGCGGTTCTTGAGTTATAAGATTACGAAGGAAATGTAACTTCTTTTTATATATATAGATATATAGATAACATAATGCACTTACAACTACATTTGACAACTGTGTACACATATACAGTCATACAGTACAACAGAAACGCTCCTCAGCGGCTGTGTATTTGTTGTTGTTTTTCCCATACAGGCATTTGGTATGAGAGGAAAGCATTACTCACATAAAATGTCATAACTCAGGAACGGCTGCACCGATTCCAAACAATCTTCACACATACCACCTCCTCATATGTAGGAAGAAACTGTAAAATTTTTGTGTCAATCGGTTCGGCGGTTCTTGAGTTATAAGATTACCAAGGAAATGTAACTTCTTTTTATATATATAGATAACATAATGCACTTGCAATTACATTTGACAACTGTGTACACATATACAGTCATACAGTACAACAGAAACGCTCCTCAGCGGCTGTGTATTTGTTGTTGTATTTCCCATACAGGCATTTCGTATGAGAGGGAAGCATTACTTACATAAAATGTCATAACTCAGGAACGGCTGCACCGATTCCAAACAAACTTCACACATACCACCTCCTCATATGTAGGAACAAACTGTAAAATTTTTGTGTTAATCGGTTCGGCGGTTCTTGAGTTATAAGATTACCAAAGAAATGTAACTTCTTTTTATATATATAGATATATAGATAACATAATGCACTTACAACTACATTTGACAACTGTGTAGACATATACAGTCATACAATACAACAGAAACGGTCATCAGCGGCTGTGTATTTGTTGTTGTTTTTCCCATCCAGGCATTTCGTATGAGAGGAAAGCATTACTCACATAAAATGTCATAACTCAGGAACGGCTACACCGATTCCAAACAAACGTCACACATACTACCTCCTCATATGTAGGAAGAAACTGTAAAATTTTTGTGTCAATCGATTGGGCGGTTCTTGAGTTACAAGATTACCAAAGAAATGTAACTTCTTTTTATAAACGGTGATTTTTTAAGAGCTTGGTTTTTGAAAATTCAAAAAAACACAGAAACTTGTATAAAGTGAATGAAATTTTTATTTGGATCGATAAATCAATTTCTGCCATTTACTTTTTAAAAATAATTTCACTTAAATATTGCCCGCGGCTACGCTTCAGGTGGTCCATTCTGAAGGTCCAATTTTGGCAAACTTTTTCACACATTTCGGCCGGAATCTCACCAATGACGCGTTCAATGTTGGCTTCCAAGGTAGCAATCGTGTTTGGCTTGTCCCCATAGACAATAGACTTAACATAGCCCCACAAAAAAATAGTCTAACGGGGTCAAATCACATGATCTTGGTGTCCAATTGACTGCGCCAAAACGTGAGATCAACTGCTCACCAAATTCGCCTCTCAATTGATGCATGGTTTCGCGTGCAGTGTGGCAAACACATTTTTCACAGAGCACGGATTTTGATAATAAATTTCAATAATTTGCAAACGTTGTTCAGGCGTAAGTCTATTCATGATGAAATGGCAAACAATACTGAATCGAAATGTCAAATGTTCGTGGAATTTGTCATGTGTGATCTGTCAAAAATATAAACGTCAAAAACCAAATAGATAACATAATGCACTTACAACTACATTTGACAACTGCGTACACATATACAGTCATACAGTACAACAGAAACGCTCATCAGCGGCTGTGTATTTGTTGTTGTTTTTCCCATACAGGCATTTGGTATGAGAGGAAAGCATTACTCACATAAAATGTCATAACTCAGGAACGGCTGCACCGATTCCAAACAATCTTCACACATAGCACCTCCTCATATGTAGGAAGAAACTGTAAAATTTTTGTGTCAATCGGTTCGGCGGTTCTTGAGTTATAAGATTACCAAGGAAATGTAACTTCTTTTTATATATATAGATAATAACTATAATGCACTTGCAACTACATTTGACAACTGTGTACACATATACAGTCATACAGTACAACAGAAACGCTCCTCAGCGGCTGTGTATTTGTTGTTGTTTTTCCCATACAGGCATTTCGTATGAGAGGGAAGCATTACTTACATAAAATGTCATAACTCAGGAACGGCTGCACCGATTCCAAACAATCTTCACACGTACCACCTCCTCATATGTAGGAAGAAACTGGAAAATTTTTGTGTCAATCGGTTCGGCGGTTCTTGAGTTATAAGATTACCAAGGAAATGTAACTTCTTTTTATATATATAGATAACATAATGCACTTACAACTACATTTGACAACTGTGTACACATATACAGTCATACAGTACAACAGAAACGCTCATCAGCGGCTGTGTATTTGTTGTTGTTTTTCCCATACAGGCATTTCGTATGAGAGGAAAGCATTACTCACATAAAATGTCATAACTCAGGAACGGCTGCACCGATTCCAAACAACCTTCACACATACCACCTCCTCATATGTAGGAACAAACTGTAAACTTTTTGTGTCAATCGGTTAGGCGGTTCTTGAGTTATAAGATTACAAAGGAAATGTAACTTCTTTTTATATATATAGATAACATAATGCACTTACAACTACATTTGACATCTGTGTACACATATACAGTCATACAGTACAACAGAAACGCTCATCAGCGGCTGTGTATTTGTTGTTGTTTTTCTCATACATTCATTTCGTATGAGAGGAAAGCATTACTCACATAAAATGTCATAACTCAGGAACGGCTACACCGATTCCAAACAAACGTCACACATACTACCTCCTCATATGTAGGAAGAAACTGTAAAATTTCTGTGTCAATCAGTTGGGCGGTTCTTGAGTTATAAGATTACCAAGGAAATGTAACTTCATTTTATATATATAGATAACATAATGCACTTACAACTACATTTGACAACTGTGTACACATATACAGTCATACATTACAACAGAAACGCTCATCAGCGGCTGTGTATTTGTTGTTGTTTTTCCCATACAGGCATTTGGTATGAGAGGAAAGCATTACTCACATAAAATGTCATAACTCAGGAACGGCTGCACTGATTCTAAACAATCTTCACACATACCACCTCCTCATATGTAGGAAGAAACTGGAAAATTTTTGTGTCAATCGGTTCGGCGGTTCTTGAGTTATAAGATTACCAAGGAAATGTAACTTCTTTTTATATATATAGATATATAGATAACATAATGCACTTACAACTACATTTGACAACTGTGTACACATATACAGTCATACAGTACAACAGAAACGCTCCTCAGCGGCTGTGTATTTGTTGTTGTTTTTCCCATACAGGCATTTGGTATGAGAGGAAATCATTACACACATAAAATGTCATAACTCAGGAACGGCTGCACCGATTCCAAACAATCTTCACACGTACCACCTCCTCATATGTAGGAAGAAACTGGAAAATTTGTGTGTCAATCGGTTCGGCGGTTCTTGAGTTATAAGATTGCCAAGGAAATGTAACTTCTTTTTATATATATAGATAACATAATGCACTTGCAATTACATTTGACAACTGTGTACACATATACAGTCATACAGTACAACAGAAACGCTCCTCAGCGGCTGTGTATTTGTTGTTGTATTTCCCATACAGGCATTTCGTATGAGAGGGAAGCATTACTTACATAAAATGTCATAACTCAGGAACGGCTGCACCGATTCCAAACAAACTTCACACATACCACCTCCTCATATGTAGGAAGAAACTGTAAAATTTTTGTGTTAATCGGTTCGGCGGTTCTTGAGTTATAAGATTACCAAGGAAATGTAACTTCTTTTTATATATATAGATATATAGATAACATAATGCACTTACAACTACATTTGACAACTGTGCAGACATATACAGTCATACAATACAACAGAAACGGTCATCAGCGGCTGTGTATTTGTTGTTGTTTTTCCCATCCAGGCATTTCGTATGAGAGGAAAGCATTACTCACATAAAATGTCATAACTCAGGAACGGCTGCACCGATTCCAAACAATCTTCACACATACTACCTCCTCATATGTAGGAAGAAACTGTAAAATTTTTGTGTCAATCGATTGGGCGGTTCTTGAGTTACAAGATTACCAAAGAAATGTAACTTCTTTTTATAAACGGTGATTTTTTAAGAGCTTGGTTTTTGAAAATTCAAAAAAACACAGAAACTTGTAAAAAGTGAATGAAATTTTTATTTGGATCGATAAATCAATTTCTGCCATTTACTTTTTAAAAATAATTTCACTTAAATATTGCCCGCGGCTACGCTTCAGGTGGTCCATTCTGAAGGTCCAATTTTGGCAAACTTTTTCACACATTTCGGCCGGAATCTCACCAATGACGCGTTCAATGTTGGCTTCCAAGGTAGCAATCGTGTTTGGCTTGTCCCCATAGACAATAGACTTAACATAGCCCCACAAAAAAATAGTCTAACGGGGTCAAATCACATGATCTTGGTGTCCAATTGACTGCACCAAAACGTGAGATCAACTGCTCACCAAATTCGCCTCTCAGTTGATGCATGGTTTCGCGTGCAGTGTGGCAAACACATTTTTCACAGAGCACGGATTTTGATAATAAATTTCAATAATCTGCAAACGTTGTTCAGGCGTAAGTCTATTCATGATGAAATGGCAAACAATACTGAATCGAAATGTCAAATGTTCGTGGAATTTGTCATGTGTGATCTGTCAAAAATATAAACGTCAAAAACCAAATAGATAACATAATGCACTACATTTGACAACTGTGTACACATATACAGTCATACAGTACAACAGAAACGCTCATCAGCGGCTGTGTATTTGTTCTTGTTTTTCCCATACAAGCATTTGGTATGAGAGGAAAGCATTACTCACATAAAATGTCATAACTCAGGAACGGCTGCACCGATTCCAAACAATCTTCACACATAGCACCTCCTCATATGTAGGAAGAAACTGTAAAATTTTTGTGTCAATCGGTTCGGCGGTTCTTGAGTTATAAGATTACCAAGGAAATGTAACTTCTTTTTATATATATAGATAATAACTATAATGCACTTGCAACTACATTTGACAACTGTGTACACATATACAGTCATACAGTACAACAGAAACGCTCCTCAGCGGCTGTGTATTTGTTGTTGTTTTTCCCATACAGGCATTTCGTATGAGAGGGAAGCATTACTTACATAAAATGTCATAACTCAGGAACGGCTGCACCGATTCCAAACAATCTTCACACGTACCACCTCCTCATATGTAGGAAGAAACCGGAAAATTTTTGTGTCAATCGGTTCGGCGGTTCTTGAGTTATAAGATTACCAAGGAAATGTAACTTCTTTTTATATATATAGATAACATAATGCACTTACAACTACATTTGACAACTGTGTACACATATACAGTCATACAGTACAACAGAAACGCTCATCAGCGGCTGTGTATTTGTTGTTGTTTTTCCCATACAGGCATTTCGTATGAGAGGAAAGCATTACTCACATAAAATGTCATAACTCAGGAACGGCTGCACCGATTCCAAACAACCTTCACACATACCACCTCCTCATATGTAGGAACAAACTGTAAACTTTTTGTGTCAATCGGTTAGGCGGTTCTTGAGTTATAAGATTACAAAGGAAATGTAACTTCTTTTTATATATATAGATAACATAATGCACTTACAACTACATTTGACAACTGTGTACACATATACAGTCATACAGTACAACAGAAACGCTCCTCAGCGGCTGTGTATTTGTTGTTGTTTTTCCCATACAGGCATTTGGTATGAGAGGAAATCATTACACACATAAAATGTCATAACTCAGGAACGGCTGCACCGATTCCAAACAATCTTCACACATACCACCTCCTCATATGTGGGAAGAAACTGGAAAATTTTTGTGTCAATCAGTTAGGCGGTTCTTGAGTTATAAGATTACCAAGGAAATGTAACTTCATTTTATATATATAGATAACATAATGCACTTACAACTACATTTGATAACTGTGTACACATAAACAGTCATACAGTACAACAGAAACGCTCATCAGCGGCTGTGTATTTGTTGTTGTTTTTCCGATACAGGCATTTGGCATGAGAGGAAAGCATTACTCACATAAAATGTCATAACTCAGGAACGGCTGCACCGATTCCAAACAATCTTCACACATACCACCTCCTTATATGTAGGAAGAAACTGGAAAATTTTTGTGTCAATCGGTTCGGCGGTTCTTGAGTTATAAGATTACCAAGGAAATGTAACTTCTTTTTATATATATAGACAACATAATGCACTTACAACTACATTTCACAACTGTGTACGCATATACAGTCATACTTTATAACAGAAACGCTCATCAGCGGCTGTGTATTTGTTGTTGTTTTTCCCATACAGGCATTTCGTATGAGAGGAAAGCACTACTCACATAAAATGTCAAAACTCAGAAAGGGCTACACCGATTCCAAACAATCTTCACACATACCACCTCCTTATATGTTGGAAGAAACTGGAAAATTTTTGTGTCAATCGGTTCGGCGGTTCTTGAGTTATAAGATTACCAAGGAAATGTAACTTCTTTTTATATATATAGATAATATAATGCACTGGCAACTACATTTGACAACTGTGTACACATATTCAGTCATACAGTACAACAGAAACGCTCTTCAGCGGCTGTGTATTTGTTGTTGTTTTTCCCATCTAGGCATTTCGTATGAGAGGAAAGCATTACTCACATAAAATGTCATAACTCAGGAACGGCTGCACCGATTCCAAACAAGCTTCACGCATACTACCTCCTCATATGTAGGAAGAAACTGTAAAATTTTTGTGTCAATCGATTGGGCGGTTCTTGAGTTACAAGATTACCAAGGAAATGTAACTTCTTTTTATAAACGGTGATTTTTTAAGAGCTTGGTTTTTGAAAATTCAAAAAAACACAGAAACTTGTAAAAAGTGAATGAAATTTTTATTTGGATCGATAAATCAATTTCTGCCATTTACTTTTTAAAAATAATTTCACTTAAATGTTGCCCGCGGCTACGCTTCAGGTGGTCCATTCTGAAGGTCCAATTTTGGCAAACTTTTTCACACATTTCGGCCGGAATCTCACCAATGACGCGTTCAATGTTGGCTTCCAAGGTAGCAATCGTGTTTGGCTTGTCCCCATAGAAAATAGACTTAACATAGGCCCACAAAAAATAGTCTAACGGGGTCAAATCACATGATCTTGGTGTCCAATTGACTGCGCCAAAACGTGAGATCAACTTCTCACCAAATTCGCCTCTCAATTGATGCATGGTTTCGCGTGCAGTGTGGCAAACACATTTTTCACAGAGCACGGATTTTGATAATAAATTTCAATAATTTGCAAACGTTTTTCAGGCGTAAGTCTATTCATGATGAAATGGCAAACAATACTGAATCGAAATGTCAAATGTTCGTGGAATTTGTCATGTGTGATCTGTCAAAAATATAAACGTCAAAAACCAAGTAGCAAAAAAATCACCCGTTATATATAGATAACATAATGCACTTACAACTACATTTGACAACTGTGTACACATATACAGTCATACAGTACAACAGAAACGCTCATCAGCGGCTGTGTATTTGTTGTTGTTTTTCCCATACAGGCATTTGGTATGAGAGGAAAGCATTACTCACATAAAATGTCATAACTCAGGAACGGCTACACCGATTCCAAACAAACGTCACACATACTACCTCCTCATATGTAGGAAGAAACTGTAAAATTTCTGTGTCAATCAGTTGGGCGGTTCTTGAGTTATAAGATTACCAAGGAAATGTAACTTCATTTTATATATATATAGATAACATAATGCACTTACAACTACATTTGACAACTGTGTACACATATACAGTCATACAGTACAACAGAAACGCTCATCAGCGGCTGTGTATTTGTTGTTGTTTTTCCCATACAGGCATTTGGTATGAGAGGAAAGC
This sequence comes from Philhelius pedissequus, assembly GCA_910595825.1. Taxonomy (NCBI): domain Eukaryota; kingdom Metazoa; phylum Arthropoda; class Insecta; order Diptera; family Syrphidae; genus Philhelius; species Philhelius pedissequus. The sequence goes on from OU343164.1 coordinate 31,561,214, forward strand.
ATTACTCACATAAAATGTCATAACTCAGGAACGGCTGCACCGATTCTAAACAATCTTCACACATACCACCTCCTCATATGTAGGAAGAAACTGGAAAATTTTTGTGTCAATCGGTTCTGCGGTTCTTGAGTTATAAGATTACCAAGGAAATGTAACTTCTTTTTATATATAGATATATAGATAACATAATGCACTTACAACTACATTTGACAACTGGGTACACATATACAGTCATACAGTACAACAGAAACGCTCATCAGCGGCTGTGTATTTGTTGTTGTTTTTCCCATACAGTCATTTCGTATGAGAGGAAAGCATTACTCACATAAAATGTCATAACTCAGGAACAGCTGCACCGATTCCAAACAACCTTCACACATACCACCTCCTCATATGTAGGAACAAACTGTAAAATTTTTGTGTCAATCGGTTAGGCGGTTCTTGAGTTATAAGATTACAAAGGAAATGTAACTTCTTTTTATATATATAGATAACATAATGCACTTACAACTACATTTGACAACTATGTACACATATACAGTCATACAGTACAACAGAAACGCTCATCAGCGGCTGTGTATTTGTTGTTGTTTTTCCCATACAGGCATTTCGTATGAGAGGAAAGCATTACTCACATAAAATGTCATAACTCAGGAACGGCTACACCGATTCCAAACAAACGTAACACATACTACCTCCTCATATGTAGGAAGAAACTGTAAAATTTCTGTGTCAATCTGTTGGGCGGTTCTTGAGTTATAAGCTTACCAAGGAAATGTAACTTCATTTTATATATATAGATAACATAATGCACTTACAACTACATTTGACAACTGTGTACACATATACAGTCATACAGTACAACAGAAACGCTCATCAGCGGCTGTGTATTTGTTGTTGTTTTTCCCATACAGGCATTTGGTATGAGAGGAAAGCATTACTCACATAAAATGTCATAACTCAGGAACGGCTGCACTGATTCTAAACAATCTTCACACATACCACCTCCTCATATGTAGGAAGACACTGGAAAATTTTTGTGTCAATCGGTTCGGCGGTTCTTGAGTCATAAGATTACCAAGGAAATGTAACTTCTTTTTATATATATAGATATATAGATAACATAATGCACTTACAACTACATTTGACAACTGTGTACACATATACAGTCATACAGTACAACAGAAACGCTCCTCAGCGGCCGTGTATTTGTTGTTGTTTTTCCCATACAGGCATTTGGTATGAGAGGAAATCATTACACACATAAAATGTCATAACTCAGGAACGGCAGCACCGATTCCAAACAATCTTCACACATACCACCTCCTCATATGTAGGAAGAAACTGGAAAATTTTTGTGTCAATCGGTTCGGCGGTTCTTGAGTTATAAGATTACCAAGGAAATGTAACTTCTTTTTATATATATAGATATATAGATAACATAATGCACTTACAACTACATTTGACAACTGTGTACACATATACAGTCATACAGTACAACAGAAACGCTCATCAGCGGCTGTGTATTTGTTTTTGTTTTTCCCATACAGGCATTTCGTATGAGAGGAAAGCATTACTCACATAAAATGTCATAACTCAGGAACGGCTACACCGATTCCAAACAAACGTCACACATACTACCTCCTCATATGTAGGAAGAAACTGTAAAATTTCTGTGTCAATCAGTTGGGCGGTTCTTGAGTTATAAGATTACCAAGGAAATGTAACTTCATTTTATATATATAGATAACATAATGCACTTACAACTACATTTGACAACTGTGTACACATATACAGTCATACAGTACAACAGAAACGCTCATCAGCGGCTGTGTATTTGTTGTTGTTTTTCCCATACAGGCATTTGGTATGAGAGGAAAGCATTACTCACATAAAATGTCATAACTCAGGAACGGCGGCACCGATTCTAAACAATCTTCACACATACCACTTCCTCATATGTAGGAAGAAACTGTAAAATTTTTGTGTCAATCGGTTCCGCGGTTCTTGAGTTATAAGATTACCAAGGAAATGTAACTTCTTTTTATATATATAGATATATAGATAACATAATGCACTTACAACTACATTTGACAACTGTGTACACATATACAGTCATACAGTACAACAGAAACGCTCATCAGCGGCTGTGTATTTGTTGTTGTTTTTCCCATACAGGCATTTCGTATGAGAGGAAAGCATTACTCACATAAAATGTCATAACTCAGGAACGGCTGCACCGATTCCAAACAATCTTCACACATACCACCTCCTCATATGTGGGAAGAAACTCGAAAATTTTTGTGTCAATAGGTTCGGCGGTTCTTGAGTTATAAGATTACCAAGGAAATGTAACTTCTTTTTATATATATAGATATATAGATAACATAATGCACTTACAACTACATTTGACAACTGTGTAGACATATACAGTCATACAATACAACAGAAACGGTCATCAGCGGCTGTGTATTTGTTGTTGTTTTTCCCATACAGGCATTTCGTATGAGAGGAAAGCATTACTCACATAAAATGTCATAACTCAGGAACGGCTGCACCGATTCCAAACAAACTTCACACATATCACCTACTTATATGTAGGAAGAAACTGTAAAATTTTTGTGTCAATCCGTTTGGCGGTTCTTGAGTTATAAGATTACCAAGGATATGTAACTTCTTTTTATATATATAGATAACATAATGCACTTGCAACTACATTTGACAACTGTGTACACATATACAGTCATACAGCACAACAGAAACGCTCTTCAGCGGCTGTGTATTTGTTGTTGTTTTTCCCATACAGGCATTTCGTATGAGAGGGAAGCATTACTCACATAAAATGTCAAAACTCAGAAACGGCTGCACCGATTCCAAACAATCCTCACACATACCACCTCCTCATATGTGGGAAGAAACTGGAAAATTTTTGTGTCAATTGGTTCGGCGGTTCTTGAGTTATAAGATTACCAAGGAAATGTAACTTCTTTTTATATATATAGATATATAGATAACATAATGCACTTACAACTACATTTGACAACTGTGTAGACATATACAGTCATACAATACAACAGAAACGCTCATCAGCGGCTGTGTATTTGTTGTTGTTTTTCCCATACAGGCATTTGGTATGAGAGGAAAGCATTACTCACATAAAATGTCATAACTCAGGAACGGCTGCACCGATTCTAAACAATCTTCACACATACCACCTCCTCATATGTAGGAAGAAACTGGAAAATTTTTGTGTCAATCGGTTCTGCGGTTCTTGAGTTATAAGATTACCAAGGAAATGTAACTTCTTTTTATATATATAGATATATAGATAACATAATGCACTTACAACTACATTTGACAACTGGGTACACATATACAGTCATACAGTACAACAGAAACGCTCATCAGCGGCTGTGTATTTGTTGTTGTTTTTCCCATACAGTCATTTCGTATGAGAGGAAAGCATTACTCACATAAAATGTCATAACTCAGGAACGGCTGCACCGATTCCAAACAACCTTCACACATACCACCTCCTCATATGTAGGAACAAACTGTAAAATTTTTGTGTCAATCGGTTAGGCGGTTCTTGAGTTATAAGATTACAAAGGAAATGTAACTTCTTTTTATATATATAGATAACATAATGCACTTACAACTACATTTGACAACTGTGTACACATATACAGTCATACAGTACAACAGAAACGCTCATCAGCGGCTGTGTATTTGTTGTTGTTTTTCCCATACAGGCATTTGGTATGAGAGGAAAGCATTACTCACATAAAATGTCATAACTCAGGAACGGCTGCACTGATTCTAAACAATCTTCACACATACCACCTCCTCATATGTAGGAAGAAACTGGAAAATTTTTGTGTCAATCGGTTCGGCGGTTCTTGAGTTATAAGATTACCAAGGAAATGTAACTTCTTTTTATATATATAGATATATAGATAACATAATGCACTTACAACTACATTTGACAACTGTGTACACATATACAGTCATACAGTACAACAGAAACGCTCCTCAGCGGCCGTGTATTTGTTGTTGTTTTTCCCATACAGGCATTTGGTATGAGAGGAAATCATTACACACATAAAATGTCATAACTCAGGAACGGCTGCACCGATTCCAAACAATCTTCACACATACCACCTCCTCATATGTAGGAAGAAACTGGAAAATTTTTGTGTCAATCGGTTCGGCGGTTCTTGAGTTATAAGATTACCAAGGAAATGTAACTTCTTTTTATATATATAGATATATAGATAACATAATGCACTTACAACTACATTTGACAACTGTGTACACATATACAGTCATACAGTACAACAGAAACGCTCATCAGCGGCTGTGTATTTGGTGTTGTTTTTCCCATACAGGCATTTCGTATGAGAGGAAAGCATTACTCACATAAAATGTCATAACTCAGGAACGGCTACACCGATTCCAAACAAACGTCACACATACTACCTCCTCATATGTAGGAAGAAACTGTAAAATTTCTGTGTCAATCAGTTGGGCGGTTCTTGAGTTATAAGATTACCAAGGAAATGTAACTTCATTTTATATATATAGATAACATAATGCACTTACAACTACATTTGACAACTGTGTAGACATATACAGTCATACAATACAACAGAAACGCTCATCAGCGGCTGTGTATTTGTTGTTGTTTTTCCCATACAGGCATTTGGTATGAGAGGAAAGCATTACTCACATAAAATGTCATAACTCAGGAACGGCTGCACCGATTCTAAACAATCTTCACACATACCACCTCCTCATATGTAGGAAGAAACTGGAAAATTTTTGTGTCAATCGGTTCTGCGGTTCTTGAGTTATAAGATTACCAAGGAAATGTAACTTCTTTTTATATATATAGATATATAGATAACATAATGCACTTACAACTACATTTGACAACTGGGTACACATATACAGTCATACAGTACAACAGAAACGCTCATCAGCGGCTGTGTATTTGTTGTTGTTTTTCCCATACAGTCATTTCGTATGAGAGGAAAGCATTACTCACATAAAATGTCATAACTCAGGAACGGCTGCACCGATTCCAAACAACCTTCACACATACCACCTCCTCATATGTAGGAACAAACTGTAAAATTTTTGTGTCAATCGGTTAGGCGGTTCTTGAGTTATAAGATTACAAAGGAAATGTAACTTCTTTTTATATATATAGATAACATAATGCACTTACAACTACATTTGACAACTGTGTACACATATACAGTCATACAGTACAACAGAAACGCTCATCAGCGGCTGTGTATTTGTTGTTGTTTTTCCCATACAGGCATTTGGTATGAGAGGAAAGCATTACTCACATAAAATGTCATAACTCAGGAACGGCTGCACTGATTCTAAACAATCTTCACACATACCACCTCCTCATATGTAGGAAGAAACTGGAAAATTTTTGTGTCAATCGGTTCGGCGGTTCTTGAGTTATAAGATTACCAAGGAAATGTAACTTCTTTTTATATATATAGATATATAGATAACATAATGCACTTACAACTACATTTGACAACTGTTTACACATATACAGTCATACAGTACAACAGAAACGCTCCTCAGCGGCCGTGTATTTGTTGTTGTTTTTCCCATACAGGCATTTGGTATGAGAGGAAATCATTACACACATAAAATGTCATAACTCAGGAACGGCTGCACCGATTCCAAACAATCTTCACACATACCACCTCCTCATATGTAGGAAGAAACTGGAAAATTTTTGTGTCAATCGGTTCGGCGGTTCTTGAGTTATAAGATTACCAAGGAAATGTAACTTCTTTTTATATATATAGATATATAGATAACATAATGCACTTACAACTACATTTGACAACTGGGTACACATATACAGTCATACAGTACAACAGAAACGCTCATCAGCGGCTGTGTATTTGTTGTTGTTTTTCCCATACAGTCATTTCGTATGAGAGGAAAGCATTACTCACATAAAATGTCATAACTCAGGAACGGCTGCACCGATTCCAAACAACCTTCACACATACCACCTCCTCATATGTAGGAACAAACTGTAAAATTTTTGTGTCAATCGGTTAGGCGGTTCTTGAGTTATAAGATTACAAAGGAAATGTAACTTCTTTTTATATATATAGATAACATAATGCACTTACAACTACATTTGACAACTGTGTACACATATACAGTCATACAGTACAACAGAAACGCTCATCAGCGGCTGTGTATTTGTTGTTGTTTTTCCCATACAGGCATTTGGTATGAGAGGAAAGCATTACTCACATAAAATGTCATAACTCAGGAACGGCTGCACTGATTCTAAACAATCTTCACACATACCACCTCTACACATTTGACAACTGTGTAGACATATACAGTCATACAATACAACAGAAACGCTCATCAGCGGCTGTGTATTTGTTGTTGTTTTTCCCATACAGGCATTTGGTATGAGAGGAAAGCATTACTCACATAAAATGTCATAACTCAGGAACGGCTGCACCGATTCTAAACAATCTTCACACATACCACCTCCTCATATGTAGGAAGAAACTGGAAAATTTTTGTGTCAATCGGTTCTGCGGTTCTTGAGTTATAAGATTACCAAGGAAATGTAACTTCTTTTTATATATATAGATAACATAATGCACTTACAACTACATTTGACAACTGGGTACACATATACAGTCATACAGTACAACAGAAACGCTCATCAGCGGCTGTGTATTTGTTGTTGTTTTTCCCATACAGTCATTTCGTATGAGAGGAAAGCATTACTCACATAAAATGTCATAACTCAGGAACGGCTGCACCGATTCCAAACAACCTTCACACATACCACCTCCTCATATGTAGGAACAAACTGTGAAATTTTTGTGTCAATCGGTTAGGCGGTTCTTGAGTTATAAGATTACAAAGGAAATGTAACTTCTTTTTATATATATAGATAACATAATGCACTTACAACTACATTTGACAACTGTGTACACATATACAGTCATACAGTACAACAGAAACGCTCATCAGCGGCTGTGTATTTGTTGTTGTTTTTCCCATACAGGCATTTGGTATGAGAGGAAAGCATTACTCACATAAAATGTCATAACTCAGGAACGGCTGCACTGATTCTAAACAATCTTCACACATACCACCTCCTCATATGTAGGAAGAAACTGGAAAATTTTTGTGTCAATCGGTTCGGCGGTTCTTGAGTTATAAGATTACCAAGGAAATGTAACTTCTTTTTATATATATAGATATATAGATAACATAATGCACTTACAACTACATTTGACAACTGTGTACACATATACAGTCATACAGTACAACAGAAACGCTCCTCAGCGGCCGTGTATTTGTTGTTGTTTTTCCCATACAGGCATTTGGTATGAGAGGAAATCATTACACACATAAAATGTCATAACTCAGGAACGGCTGCACCGATTCCAAACAATCTTCACACATACCACCTCCTCATATGTAGGAAGAAACTGGAAAATTTTTGTGTCAATCGGTTCGGCGGTTCTTGAGTTATAAGATTACCAAGGAAATGTAACTTCTTTTTATATATATAGATATATAGATAACATAATGCACTTACAACTACATTTGACAACTGTGTACACATATACAGTCATACAGTACAACAGAAACGCTCATCAGCGGCTGTGTATTTGTTGTTGTTTTTCCCATACAGGCATTTCGTATGAGAGGAAAGCATTACTCACATAAAATGTCATAACTCAGGAACGGCTACACCGATTCCAAACAAACGTCACACATACTACCTCCTCATATGTAGGAAGAAACTGTAAAATTTCTGTGTCAATCAGTTGGGCGGTTCTTGAGTTATAAGATTACCAAGGAAATGTAACTTCATTTTATATATATAGATAACATAATGCACTTACAACTACATTTGACAACTGTGTACACATATACAGTCATACAGTACAACAGAAACGCTCATCAGCGGCTGTGTATTTGTTGTTGTTTTTCCCATACAGGCATTTGGTATGAGAGGAAAGCATTACTCACATAAAATGTCATAACTCAGGAACGGCTGCACCGATTCTAAACAATCTTCACACATACCACCTCCTCATATGTAGGAAGAAACTGTAAAATTTTTGTGTCAATCGGTTCTGCGGTTCTTGAGTTATAAGATTACCAAGGAAATGTAACTTCTTCTTATATATATAGATATATAGATAACATAATGCACTTACAACTACATTTGACAACTGGGTACACATATACAGTCATACAGTACAACAGAAACGCTCATCAGCGGCTGTGTATTTGTTGTTGTTTTTCCCATACAGGCATTTGGTATGAGAGGAAAGCATTACTCACATAAAATGTCATAACTCAGGAACGGCTGCACCGATTCTAAACAATCTTCACACATACCACCTCCTCATATGTAGGAAGAAACTGTAAAATTTTTGTGTCAATCGGTTCTGCGGTTCTTGAGTTATAAGATTACCAAGGAAATGTAACTTCTTTTTATATATATAGATATATAGATAACATAATGCACTTACAACTACATTTGACAACTGTGTACACATATACAGTCATACAGTACAACAGAAACACTCATCAGCGGCTGTGTATTTGTTGTTGTTTTTCCCATACAGTCATTTCGTATGAGAGGAAAGCATTACTCACATAAAATGTCATAACTCAGGAACGGCTGCACCGATTCCAAACAACCTTCACACATACCACCTCCTCATATGTAGGAAGAAACTGTAAAATTTTTGTGTCAATCGGTTCGGCGGTTCTTGAGTTATAAGATTACCAAGGAAATGTAACTTCTTTTTATATATATAGATATATAGATAACATAATGCACTTACAACTACATTTGACGACTGTGTACACATATACAGTCATACAGTACAACAGAAACGCTCATCAGCGGCTGTGTATTTGTTGTTGTTTTTCCCATACAGGCATTTCGTATGAGAGGAAAGCATTACTCAAATAAAATGTCATAACTCAGGAACGGCTGCACCGATTCCAAACAATCTTCACACATACCACCTCCTCATATGTGGGAAGAAACTCGAAAGTTTTTGTGTCAATAGGTTCGGCGGTTCTTGAGTTATAAGATTACCAAGGAAATGTAACTTCTTTTTATATATATAGATATATAGATAACATAATGCACTTACAACTACATTTGACAACTGTGTAGACATATACAGTCATACAATACAACAGAAACGGTCATCAGCGGCTGTGTATTTGTTGTTGTTTATCCCATACAAGCATTTCGTATGAGAGGAAAGCATTACTCACATAAAATGTCATAACTCAGGAACGGCTGCACCGATTCCAAACAAACTTCACACATATCACCTACTTATATGTAGGAAGAAACTGTAAAATTTTTGTGTCAATCCGTTTGGCGGTTCTTGAGTTATAAGATTACCAAGGAAATGTAACTTCTTTTTATATATATAGACAACATAATGCACTTACAACTACATTTCACAACTGTGTACGCATATACAGTCATACAGTACAACAGAAACGCTCATCAGCGGCTGTGTATTTGTTGTTGTTTTTCCCATACAGGCATTTCGTATGAGAGGAAAGCATTACTCACATAAAATGTCATAACTCAGGAACGGCTGCACCGATTCCAAACAAACTTCACACATATCACCTACTTATATGTAGGAAGAAACTGGAAAATTTTTGTGTCAATTGGTTCGGCGGTTCTTGAGTTATAAGATTACCAAGGAAATGTAACTTCTTTTTATATATATAGATATATAGATAACATAATGCACTTACAACTACATTTGACAACTGTGTAGACATATACAGTCATACAATACAACAGAAACGGTCATCAGCGGCTGTGTATTTGTTGTTGTTTTTCCCATCCAGGCATTTCGTATGAGAGGAAAACATTACTCACATAAAATGTCATAACTCAGGAACGGCTGCACCGATTCCAAACAATCTTCACACATACTACCTCCTCATATGTAGGAAGAAACTGTAAAATTTTTGTGTCAATCAATTGGGCGGTTCTTGAGTTACAAGATTACCAAAGAAATGTAACTTCTTTTTATAAACGGTGATTTTTTAAGAGCTTGGTTTTTGAAAATTCAAAAAAACACAGAAACTTGTAAAAAGTGAATGAAATTTTTATTTGGATCGATAAATCAATTTCTGCCATTTACTTTTTAAAAATAATTTCACTTAAATGTTGCCCGCGGCTACGCTTCAGGTGGTCCATTCTGAAGGTCCAATTTTGGCAAACTTTTTCACACATTTCGGCCGGAATCTCACCAATGACGCGTTCAATGTTGGCTTCCAAGGTAGCAATCGTGTTTGGCTTGCCCCATAGACAATAGACTTAACATAGTCCCACAAAAAACAGTCTAACGGAGTCAAATCACATGATCTTGGTGTCCAATTGACTGCGCCAAAACGTGAGATCAACTGCTCACAAAATTCGCCTCTCAATTGATGCATGGTTTCGCGTGCAGTGTGGCAAACACATTTTTCACAGAGCACGACTTTTGATAATAAATTTCAATAATTTGCAAACGTTGTTCAGGCGTAAGTCTATTCATGATGAAATGGCAAACAATACTGAATCGAAATGTCAAATGTTCGTGGAATTTGTCATGTGTGATCCGTCAAAAATATAAACGTCAAAAACCAAGTAGCAAAAAAATCACCCGTTATATCTAGATAACATAATGCACTTGCAACTACATTTGACAACTGTGTACACATATACAGTCATACAGTACAACAGAAACGCTCTTCAGCGGCTGTGTATTTGTTGTTGTTTTTCCCATACAGGCATTTCGTATGAGAGGGAAGCATTACTCACATAAAATGTCAAAACTCAGAAACGGCTGCACCGATTCCAAACAATCTTCACACATACCACCTCCTCATATGTGGGAAGAAACTGGAAAATTTTTGTGTCAATTGGTTCGGCGGTTCTTGAGTTATAAGATTACCAAGGAAATGTAACTTCTTTTTATATATATAGATATATAGATAACATAATGCACTTACAACTACATTTGACAACTGTGTAGACATATACAGTCATACAATACAACAGAAACGGTCATCAGCGGCTGTGTATTTGTTGTTGTTTTTCCCATCCAGGCATTTCGTATGGGAGGAAAGCATTACTCACATAAAATGTCATAACTCAGGAACGGCTGCACCGATTCCAAACAATCTTCACACATACTACCTCCTCATATGTAGGAAGAAACTGTAAAATTTTTGTGTCAATCGGTTGGGCGGTTCTTGAGTTACAAGATTACCAAAGAAATGTAACTTCTTTTTATAAACGGTGATTTTTTAAGAGCTTGGTTTTTGAAAATTCAAAAAAACACAGAAACTTGTAAAAAGTGAATGAAATTTTTATTTGGATCGATAAATCAATTTCTGCCATTTACTTTTTAAAAATAATTTCACTTAAATGTTGCCCGCGGCTACGCTTCAGGTGGTCCATTCTGAAATTCCAATTTTGGCAAACTTTTTCACACATTTCGGCCGGAATCTCACCAATGACGCGTTCAATGTTGGCTTCCAAGGTAGCAATCGTGTTTGGCTTGCCCCATAGACAATAGACTTAACATAGCCCCACAAAAAACAGTCTAACGGATTCAAATCACATGATCTTGGTGTCCAATTGACTGCGCCAAAACGTGAGATCAACTGCTCACAAAATTCGCCTCTCAATTGATGCATGGTTTCGCGTGCAGTGTGGCAAACACATTTTTCACAGAGCACGAATTTTGATAATAAATTTCAATAATTTGCAAACGTTGTTCAGGCGTAAGTCTATTCATGATGAAATGGCAAACAATACTGAATCGAAATGTCAAATGTTCGTGGAATTTGTCATGTGTGATCCGTCAAAAATATAAACGTCAAAAACCAAGTAGCAAAAAAATCACCCGTTATATCTAGATAACATAATGCACTTACAACTACATTTGACAACTGTGTACACATATACAGTCATACAGTACAAAAGAAACGCTCATCAGCGGCTGTGTATTTGTTGTTGTTTTTCCCATACAGGCATTTCGTATGAGAGGAAAGCATTACTCCCATAAAATGTCATAACTCAGGAACGGCTGCACCGATTCCAAACAACCTTCACACATACCACCTCCTCATACGTAGGAACAAACTGTAAAATTTTTGTGTCAATCGGTTCAGCGGTTCTTGAGTTATAAGATTACCAAAGAAATGTAACTTCTTTTTATATATATAGATATATAGATAACATAATGCACTTACAACTACATTTGACAACTGTGTACGCATATAAAGTCATACATTATAACAGAAACGCTCATCAGCGGCTGTGTATTTGTTGTTGTTTTTCCCATCTAGGCATTTCGTATGAGAGGAAAGCATTACTCACATAAAATGTCATAACTCAGGAACGGCTGCACCGATTCCAAACAAGCTTCACACATACTACCTCCTCATATGTAGGAAGAAACTGTAAAATTTTTGTGTCAATCGATTGGGCGGTTCTTGAGTTACAAGATTACCAAGGAAATGTAACTTCTTTTTATAAACGGTGATTTTTTAAGAGCTTGGTTTTTGAAAATTCAAAAAAACACAGAAACTTGTAAAAAGTGAATGAAATTTTTATTTGGATCGATAAATCAATTTCCGCCATTTACTTTTTAAAAATAATTTCACTTAAATGTTGCCCGCGGCTACGCTTCAGGTGGTCCATTCTGAAGGTCCAATTTTGGCAAACTTTTTCACACATTTCGGCCGGAATCTCACCAATGACGCGTTCAATGTTGGCTTCCAAGGTAGCAATCGTGTTTGGCTTGTCCCCATAGACAATAGACTTAACATAGCCCCACAAAAAATAGTCTAACGGGGTCAAATCACATGATCTTGGTGTCCAATTGACTGCGCCAAAACGTGAGATCAACTGCTCACCAAATTCGCCTCTCAATTGATGCATGGTTTCGCGTGCAGTGTGGCAAACACATTTTTCACAGAGCGCGGATTTTGATAATAAATTTCAATAATTTGCAAACGTTGTTCAGGCGTAAGTCTATTCATGATGAAATGGCAAACAATACTGAATCGAAATGTCAAATGTTCGTGGAATTTGTCATGTGTGATCTGTCAAAAATATAAACGTCAAAAACCAAGTAGCAAAAAAATCACCCGTTATATATAGATAACATAATGCACTTACAACTACATTTGACAACTGTGTACACATATACAGTCATACAGTACAACAGAAACGCTCATCAGCGGCTGTGTATTTGTTGTTGTTTTTCCCATAGAGGCATTTGGTATGAGAGGAAAGCATTACTCACATAAAATGTCATAACTCAGGAACAGCTTTTTTTTTTTTTTTTTTTATAATCTACGCGCGCTCAAGGGAGTATGAATACCCTTTAAGTGTTTCAACACAGCGCGGGCGTGGGGGTGAGGTTAAGGAAGAGAAAGAATGATAGGAAAGATGTGTGGCGCGATATTCGGAGACTGTAGGTGGTTGTTATCTCAGATTTTATCTCCAGGGATGGCGGCTGAACTAATGCGGAGAAATTTCCGTGTCTTATTTATAGATGTCCCTTATAATTCGCATTAATTTTTTAATTCTTTTTGTCATATTTTATCGGTATACTAGTTTTACTCAATCACATGTTGTTAGTTCTATGCCTAAACAGCATGTAATGAGTAAACCAGCAACTCATTGTATGACATTTTATTTTTAGAATTGGTTTTTTTTAATGGAAAAATAAGAAGACATAGACTACGGCAGGAATCGAACCTGTGACCATGAGGTTGACAGGCGAACACACAACTATCGCGCCACGGCTGCACCGATTCCAAACAAACTTCACACGTACCACCTCCTCATATGTAGAAAGAAACTGGAAAATTTTTGTGTCAATCGGTTCTGCGGTTCTTGAGTTATAAGATTACCAAGGAAATGTAACTTCTTTTTATATATATAGATATATAGATAACATAATGCACTTACAACTACATTTGACAACTGTGTAGACATATACAGTCATACAATACAACAGAAACGGTCATCAGCGGCTGTGTATTTGTTGTTGTTTTTCCCATACAGGCATTTCGTATGAGAGGAAAGCATTACTCACATAAAATATCATAACTCAGGAACGGCTGCACCGATTCCAAACAATCTTCACACATACTACCTCCTCATATGTAGGAAGAAACTGTAAAATTTTTGTGTCTATCGATTGGGCGGTTCTAGAGTTACAAGATTACCAAAGAAATGTAACTGCTTTTTATAAACGGTGATTTTTTAAGAGCTTGGTTTTTGAAAATTAAAAAAAACACAGAAACTTGTAAAAAGTGAATGAAATTTTTATTTGGATCGATAAATCAATTTCTGCCATTTACTTTTTAAAAATAATTTCACTTAAATGTTGCCCGCGGCTACGCTTCAGGTGGTCCATTCTGAAGGTCCAATTTTGGCAAACTTTTTCACACATTTCGGCCGGAATCTCACCAATGACGCGTTCAATGTTGGCTTCCAAGGTAGCAATCGTGTTTGGCTTGTCCCCATAGACAATAGACTTAACATAGCCCCACAAAAAACAGTCTAACGGGGTCAAATCACATGATCTTGGTGTCCAATTGACTGCGCCAAAACGTGAGATCAACTGCTCACAAAATTCGCCTCTCAATTGATGCATGGTTTCGCGTGCAGTGTGGCAAACACATTTTTCACAGAGCACGAATTTTGATAATAAATTTCAATAATTTGCAAACGTTGTTCAGGCGTAAGTCTATTCATGATGAAATGGCAAACAATACTGAATCGAAATGTCAAATGTTCGTGGAATTTGTCATGTGTGATCCGTCAAAAATATAAACGTCAAAAACCAAGTAGCAAAAAAATCACCCGTTATATCTAGATAACATAATGCACTTAAAACTACATTTGACAACTGTGTACACATATACAGTCATACAGTACAACATAAACGCTCATCAGCGGCTGTGTATTTCTTGTTGTTTTTCCCATACAGGCATTTCGTATGAGAGGAAAGCATTACTCCCATAAAATGTCATAACTCAGGAACGGCTGCACCGATTCCAAACAACCTTCACACATACCACCTCCTCATACGAAGGAACAAACTGTAAAATTTTTGTGTCAATCGGTTCAGCGGTTCTTGAGTTATAAGATTACCAATGAAATGTAACTTCTTTTTATAAATATATATAGATAACATAATGCACTTACAATTACATTTGACAACTGTGTACGCATATACAGTCATACATTATAACAGAAACGGTCATCAGCGGCTGTGTATTTGTTGTTGTTTTTCCCATCCAGGCATTTCGTATGAGAGGAAAGCATTACTCACATAAAATGTCATAACTCAGGAACGGCTGCACCGATTCCAAACAACCTTCACACATACCACCTCCTCATACGAAGGAACAAACTGTAAAATTTTTGTGTCAATCGGTTCAGCGGTTCTTGAGTTATAAGATTACCAATGAAATGTAACTTCTTTTTATAAATATATATAGATAACATAATGCACTTACAATTACATTTGACAACTGTGTACGCATATACAGTCATACAGTACAACAGAAACGCTCATCAGCGGCTGTGTATTTCTTGTTGTTTTTCCCATACAGGCATTTCGTATGAGAGGAAAGCATTACTCCCATAAAATGTCATAACTCAGGAACGGCTGCACCGATTCCAAACAACCTTCACACATACCACCTCCTCATACGTAGGAACAAACTGTAAAATTTTTGTGTCAATCGGTTCAGCGGTTCTTGAGTTATAAGATTACCAAAGAAATGTAACTTCTTTTTATATATATAGATATATAGATAACATAATGCACTTACAACTACATTTGACAACTGTGTACGCATATAAAGTCATACATTATAACAGAAACGCTCATCAGCGGCTGTGTATTTGTTGTTGTTTTTCCCATCTAGGCATTTCGTATGAGAGGAAAGCATTACTCACATAAAATGTCATAACTCAGGAACGGCTGCACCGATTCCAAACAAGCTTCACACATACTACCTCCTCATATGTAGGAAGAAACTGTAAAATTTTTGTGTCAATCGATTGGGCGGTTCTTGAGTTACAAGATTACCAAGGAAATGTAACTTCTTTTTATAAACGGTGATTTTTTAAGAGCTTGGTTTTTGAAAATTCAAAAAAACACAGAAACTTGTAAAAAGTGAATGAAATTTTTATTTGGATCGATAAATCAATTTCTGCCATTTACTTTTTAAAAATAATTTCACTTAAATGTTGCCCGCGGCTACGCTTCAGGTGGTCCATTCTGAAGGTCCAATTTTGGCAAACATAATGCACTTACAACTACATTTGACAACTGTGTACGCATATACAGTCATACATTTTAACAGAAACGCTCATCAGCGGCTGTGTATTTGTTGTTGTTTTTCCCATACAGGCTTTTCGTATGAAAGGGAAGCATTACTTACATAAAATGTCATAACTCAGGAACGGCTACACCGATTCAAAACAAACTTCACGCATACCACCTCCTCATATGTACGAAGAAACTGTAAAATTTTTGCGTCAATCGGTTCGGCGGTTCTTGAGTTATAAGATGATCAAAGAAATGTAACTTCTTTTTATATATATAGATATATAGATAACATAATGCACTTACAACTGCATTTGACAACTGTGTACGCATATACAGTCATACATTATAACAGAAACGCTCATCAGCGGCTGTGTATTTGTTGTTGTTTTTCCCATACAGGCATTTCGTATGAGAGGAAGGCATTACTCACATAAAATGTCATAACTCAGGAACGGCTGCACCGATTCCAAACAAACTTCACAAATACCACCTCCTTATTTTAGGAAGAAACTGTAAAATTTTTGTGTCAATCGGTTCGGAGGTTCTTGAGTTATAAGATTACCAATGAAATGTAACTTCTTTTTATATATATAGATAATATAATGCACTTGCAACTACATTTGACAACTGTGTACACATATACAGTCATACAGTACAACATAAACGCTCCTCAGCGGCTGTGTATTTGTTGTTGTTTTTCCCATACAGGCATTTCGTATGAGAGGGAAGCATTACTTACAAAAAATGTCATAACTCAGGAACGGCTGCACCGATTCCAAACAAACTTCACACATACTACCTCCTTATATGTAGGAAGAAACTGTAAAATGTTTGCGTCAATCGGTTCATTGGTTCTTGAGTTATAAGATTACCAAAGAAATGTAACTTCTTTTTATATATATAGATATATAGATAACATAATGCACTTACAACTACATTTGACAACTGTGTGCGCATATACAGTCATACATTATAACAGAAACGCTCATCAGCGGCTGTGTATTTGTTGTTGTTTTTCCCATCTAGGCATTTCGTATGAGAGGAAAGCATTACTAACATAAAATGTCATAACTCAGGAACGGCTGCACCGATTCCAAACAAGCTTCACACATACTACCTCCTCATATGTAGGAAGAAACTGTAAAATTTTTGTGTCAATCGATTGGGCGGTTCTTGAGTTACAAGATTACCAAGGAAATGTAACTTCTTTTTATAAACGGTGATTTTTTAAGAGCTTGGTTTTTGAAAATTCAAAAAAACACAGAAACTTGTAAAAAGTGAATGAAATTTTTATTTGGATCGATAAATCAATTTCTGCCATTTACTTTTTAAAAATAATTTCACTTAAATGTTGCCCGCGGCTACGCTTCAGGTGGTCCATTCTGAAGGTCCAATTTTGGCAAACTTTTTCACACATTTCGGCCGGAATCTCACCAATGACGCGTTCAATGTTGGCTTCCAAGGTAGCAATCGTGTTTGGCTTGTCCCCATAGACAATAGACTTAACATAGCCCCACAAAAAATAGTCTAACGGGGTCAAATCACATGATCTTGGTGTCCAGTTGACTGCGCCAAAACGTGAGATCAACTGCTCACCAAATTCGCCTCTCAATTGATGCATGGTTTCGCGTGCAGTGTGGCAAACACATTTTTCACAGAGCACGGATTTTGATAATAAATTTCAATAATTTGCAAACGTTGTTCAGGCGTAAGTCTATTCATGATGAAATGGCAAACAATACTGAATCGAAATGTCAAATGTTCGTGGAATTTGTCATGTGTGATCTGTCAAAAATATAAACGTCAAAAACCAAGTAGCAAAAAAATCACCCGTTATATATAGATAACATAATGCACTTACAACTACATTTGACAACTGTGTACACATATACAATCATAGAGTACAACAGAAACGCTCATCAGCGGCTGTGTATTTGTTGTTGTTTTTCCCATACAGGCATTTCGTATGAGATGAAAGCATTACTCACATAAAATGTCATAACTCAGGAACGGCTGCACCGATTCAAAACAGACTTCACACATACCACCTCCTCATATGTAGGAAGAAACTGTAAAATTTTTTTGTCAATCGGTTCGGCGGTTCTTGAGTTATAAGATTACCAAGGAAATGTAACTTCTTTTTATAAACGGTGATTTTTTAAGAGCTTGGTTTTTGAAAATTCAAAAAAACACAGAAACTTTTAAAAAGTGAATGAGATTTTTATTTGGATCGATAAATCAATTTCTGCCATTTACTTTTTAAAAATAATTTCACTTAAATGTTGCCCGCGGCTACGCTTCAGGTGGTCCATTCTGAAGGTCCAATTTTGGCAAACATAATGCACTTACAACTACATTTGACAACTGTGTACGCATATACAGTCATACATTTTAACAGAAACGCTCATCAGCGGCTGTGTATTTGTTGTTGTTTTTCCCATACAGGCTTTTCGTATGAGAGGGAAGCATTACTTACATAAAATGTCATAACTCAGGAACGGCTACACCGATTCAAAACAAACTTCACGCATACCACCTCCTCATATGTACGAAGAAACTGTAAAATTTTTGCGTCAATCGGTTCGGCGGTTCTTGAGTTATAAGATTACCAAAGAAATGTAACTTCTTTTTATATATATAGATATATAGATAACATAGTGCACTTACAACTACATTTGACAACTGTGTACGCATATACAGTCATACATTATAACAGAAACGCTCATCAGCGGCTGTGTATTTGTTGTTGTTTTTCCCATACAGGCATTTCGTATGAGAGGAAAGCATTACTCACATAAAATGTCATAACTCAGGAACGGCTGCACCGATTCCAAACAAACTTCACACATACCACCTCCTTATATGTGGGAAGAAACTGTAAAATTTTTGTGTCAATCGGTTCGGCGGTTCTTGAGTTATAAGATTACCAAGGAAATGTAACTTCTTTTTATATATATAGATAATATAATGCACTTGCAACTACATTTGACAACTGTGTACACATATACAGTCATACAGTACAACAGAAACGCTCCTCAGCGGCTGCGTATTTGTTGTTGTTTTTCCCATACAGGCATTTCGTATGAGAGGGAAGCATTACTTACATAAAATGTCATAACTCAGGAACGGCTGCACCGAGTCCAAACAAGCTTCACACATACCACCTCCTCATATGTAGGAAGAAACTGTAAAATTTTTGTGTCAATCGATTGGGCGGTTCTTGAGTTACAAGATTACCAAGGAAATGTAACTTCTTTTTATATATATAGATAACATAATGCACTTACAACTACATTTGACAACTGTGTAAACATATACAGTCATACAGTACAACAGAAACGCTCATCAGCGGCTGTGTATTTGTTGTTGTTTTTCCCATACAGGCATTTCGTATGAGATGAAAGCATTACTCACATAAAATGTCATAACTCAGGAACGGCTGCACCGATTCCAAGCAAACTTCACACATACCACCTCCTCATATAAAGGAAGAAACTGTAAAATTTTTTTGTCAATCCGTTCGGCGGTTCTTTAGTTATAAGATTATCAAGAAAATGTAACTTCTTTTTTTATATATAGATGTAAACGGTGATTTTTTAAGAGCTTGGTTTTTGAAAATTCAAAAAAACACAGAAACTTGTAAAAAGTGAATGAAATTTTTATTTGGATGGATAAATCAATTTCTGCCATTTGCTTTTTAAAAATAATTTCACTTAAATGTTGCCCGCGGCTACGCTTCAGGTGGTCCATTCTGAAGGTCCAATTTTGGCAAACTTTTTCACACATTTCGGCCGGAATCTCACCAATGACGCGTTCAATGTTGGCTTCCAAGGTAGCAGTCGTGTAGCCCCACAAAAAATAGTCTAACGGGGTCAAATCACATGATCTTGGCCTCCAGTTGACTGCGCCAAAACTTGAGATCAAGTGCTCACCAAATTCGACTCTCAATTGATGCATGGTTTCGCGTGCAGTGTGGCATGTGGCACCGTCCTGTTGAAACCACATGTCGACCGAGTTCAATTCTTGCATTTTCGGCAAAAAAAATCTGTTATCATCGAACGGTACCTTTCTCCATTGACCGTAACACTGTGGCCTTCATCGTCCTTGAAGAAGTACGGCCCAATGATGCCGCCTGCCAATAAACCGCACCAAACAGTGCATTTTTCGGGATGCATTGGTAGCTGCTGAATTGCCTCTGGCTGCTCTTCACTCCAAATACGGCAATTCTGCTTATTCACGTATCCATTTAGCCAAAAATGAGCCTCGTCGCAGAAGACCATAAAACGGACGTAGCTTGCGAAACACATTTTTCACAGAGCACGAATTTTGATAATAAATTTCAATAATTTGAAAACGTTGTTTAGGAGTAAGTCTATTCATGATGAAATGGCTAACAATACTGAATCGAAATGTCAAATGTTCGTGGAATTTGTCATGTGTGATCTGTCAAAAATATAAACGTCAAAAACCAAGTAGCAAAAAAATCACCCGTTATATATAGATAACATAATGCACTTACAACTACAGTTGACAACTGTGTACGCATATAAAGTCATACATTATAACAGAAACGCTCATCAGCGGCTGTGTATTTGTTGTTGTTTTTCCCATACAGGCATTTCGTATGAGAGGAAAGCATTACTCACATAAAATGTCATAACTCAGGAACGGCTGCACCGATTCCAAACAGACTTCACACATACCACCTCCTCATATGTAGGAAGAAACTGTAAATTTTTTTTGTCAATCGGTTCGGCGGTTCTTGAGTTATAAGATTACCAAGGAAATGTAACTTCTTTTTATAAACGGTGATTTTTTAAGAGCTTGGTTTTTGAAAATTCAAAAAAACACAGAAACTTGTAAAAAGTGAATGAAATTTTTATTTGGATCGATAAATCAATTTCTGCCATTTACTTTTTAAAAATAATTTCACTTAAATGTTGCCCGCGGCTACGCTTCAGGTGGTCCATTCTGAAGGTCCAATTTTGGCAAACATAATGCACTTACAACTACATTTGACAACTGTGTACACATATACAGCCATACAGTACAACAGAAACGCTCATCAGCGGCTGTGTATTTGTTGTTGTTTTTCCCATACAGGCATTTCGTATGAGAGGAAAGCATTACTCACATAAAATGTCATAACTCAGGAACGGCTGCACCGATTCCAAACAGACTTCACACATACCACCTCCTCATATGTAGGAAGAAACTGTAAAATTTTTGTCTCAATCGGTTCGTCGGTTCTTGAGTTATAAGATTACCAAAGAAATGTAACTTCTTTTTATATATTTAGATAGCATAATGCACTTACAACTACATTTGACAATTGTGTACACATATACAGTCATACAGTACAACAGAAACGCTCATCAGCGGCTGTGTATTTGTTGTTGTTTTTCCCATACAGGCATTTCGTATGAGAGGAAAGCATTACTCACATAAAATGTCATAACTCAGGAACGGCTGCACCGATTCCAAACAAACTTCACACATACCACCTCCTCATATGTAGGAAAAAACTGTAAAATTTTTGTGTCAATCGGTTCGTCGGTTCTTGAGTTATAAGATTACCAAAGAAATGTAACTTCTTTTTATATATATAGATATATAGATAACATAATGCACTTACAACTACATTTGACAACTGTGTACACATATACAGTCATACAGTACAACAGAAACGCTCATCAGCGGCTGTGTATTTGTTGTTGTTTTTCCCATACAGGCATTTCGTATGAGAGGAAAGCATTACTCACATAAAATGTCATAACTCAGGAACGGCAGCACCGATTCCAAATAAACTTCACACATACCACCTCCTCATATGTAGGAAGAAACTGTAAAATTTTTGTCTCAATCGGTTCGGCGGTTCTTGAGTTATAAGATTACCAAGGAAATGTAACTTCTTTTTATATATATAGATAACATAATGCACTTACAACTACATTTGACAACTGTGTACACATATACAGTCATACAGTACAACAGAAACGCTCATCAGCGGCTGTGTATTTGTTGTTGTTTTTCCCATACAGGCATTTCGTATGAGAGGAAAGCATTACTCACATAAAATGTCATAACTCAGGAACGGCTGCACCGATTCCAAACAAACTTCACACATACCACCTCCTCATATGTAGGAAGAAACTGTAAAATTTGTGTGTCAATCGGTTCGGCGGTTCTTGAGTTATAAGATTACCAAGGAAATGTAACTTCTTTTTATATATATAGACAACATAATGCGCTTACAACTACATTTGACAACTGTGTGCACATATACAGTCATACAGTACAACAGAAACGCTCATCAGCGGCTGTGTATTTGTTGTTGTTTTTCCCATACAGGCATTTCGTATGACAGGAAAGCATTACTCACATAAAATGTCATAACTCAGGAACGGCTGCACCGATTCCAAACGAACTTCACACATACCACCTCCTCATATGTAGGAACAAACTGTAAAATTTTTGTGTCAATCGGTTCGGCGGTTCTTGAGTTATAAGATCACCAAGGAAATTTAACTTCTTTTTATATATATAGACAACATAATGCACTTACAACTACATTTCACAACTGTGTACGCATATACAGTCATACTTTATAACAGAAACGCTCATCAGCGGCTGTGTATTTGTTGTTATTTTTCCCATACAGGCATTTCGTATGAGAGGAAAGCATTACTCACATAAAATGTCATAACTCAGAAACGGCTGCACCGATTCCAAACAATCTTCACACATACCACCTCCTCATATGTGGGAAGAAACTGGAAAATTTTTGTGTCAATCGGTTTTGCGGTTCTTGAGTTATAAGATTACCAAGGAAATGTAACTTCTTTTTATATATATAGATAACATAATGCACTTACAACTACATTTGACAACTGTGTACACATATACAGTCATACAGTACAACAGAAACGCTCATCAGCGGCTGTGTATTTGTTGTTGTTTTTCCCATACAGGAATTTCGTATGAGAGGAAAGCATTACTCACATAAAATGTCATAACTCAGGAACGGCTACACCGATTCCAAACAAACTTCATACATACTAACTCCTCATATGTAGGAAGCAACCGTAAAATTTTAGTGTCAATCGGTTATGCGGTTCTTGAGTTATAAGATTACAAAGGAAATGTAACTTCTTTTTATATATATAGATAACATAATGCACTTACAACTACATTTGACAACTGTGTACGCATATACAGTCATACATTATAACAGAAACGCTCATCAGCGGCTGTGTATTTGTTGTTGTTTTTCCCATACAGGCATTTCGTATGAGAGGGAAGCATTACTTACATAATATGTCATAACTCAGGAACGGCTGCACCGATTCCAAACAATCTTCACACATACCACCTCCTCATATGTAGGAAGAAACTGTAAAATTTTTGTGTCAATCGGTTCGGCGGTTCTTGAGTTTTAAGATTACCAAAGAAATGTAACTTCTTTTTATATATATAGATATATATATAACATAATGCACTTACAACTACATTTGACAACTGTGTACACATATACAGTCATACAGTACAACAGAAACGCTCATCAGCGGCTGTGTATTTGTTGTTGTTTTTCCCATACAGGCATTTCGTATGAGAGGAAAGCATTACTCACATAAAATGTCATAACTCAGGAACGGCAGCACCGATTCCAAACAAACTTCACACATACCACCTCCTCATACGTAGGAAGAAACTGTAAAATTTTTGTCTCAATCGGTGCAGCCGTTCTTGAGTTATAAGATTACCAAGGAAATGTAACTTCTTTTTATATATATAGATAACATAATGCACTTACAACTACATTTGACAACTGTGTACACATATACAGTCATACAGTACAACAGAAACGCTCATCAGCTGCTGTGTATTTGTTGTTGTTTTTCCCATACAGGCATTTCGTATGAGAGGAAAGCATTACTCACATAAAATGTCATAACTCAGGAACGGCTGCACCGATTCCAAACAAACTTCACACATACCACCTCCTCATATGTAGGAAGAAACTGCAAAATTTTTGTGTCAATCGGTTCGGCGGTTCTTGAGTTATAAGATTACCAAAGAAATGTAACTTCTTTTTATATATATAGATATATAGATAACATAATGCACTTACAACTACATTTGACAACTGTGTATACATATACAGTCATACAGTACAACAGAAACGCTCATCAGCGGCTGTGTATTTGTTGTTGTTTTTCCCATACAGTCATTTCGTATGAGAGGAAAGCATTACTCACATAAAATGTCATAACTCAGGAACGGCAGCACCGATTCCAAACAACCTTCACACATACCACCTCCTCATATGTAGGAAGAAACTGTAAAATTTTTGTCTCAATCGGTTCGGCGGTTCTTGAGTTATAAGATTACCAAGGAAATGTAACTTCTTTTTATATATATAGACAACATAATGCACTTACAACTACATTTGACAACTGTGTGCACATATACAGTCATACAGTACAACAGAAACGCTCATCAGCGGCTGTGTATTTGTTGTTGTTTTTCCCATACAGGCATTTCGTATGAGAGGAAAGCATTACTCACATAAAATGTGATAACTCAGGAACGGCTGCACCGATTCCAAACAAGCTTCACACATACCACCTCCTCATATGTATGAAGAAACTGTAAAATTTTTGTGTCAATCGGTTTGGCGGTTCTTGAGTTATAAGATTACCAAGGAAATGTAACTTCTTTTTATATATATAGATATATAGATAACATAATGCACTTACAACTACATTTGACAACTGTGTACACATACACAGTCATACAGTACAACAGAAACGCTCATCAGCGGCTGTGTATTTGTTGTTGTTTTTCCCATACAGGAATTTCGTATGAGAGGAAAGCATTACTCACATAAAATGTCATAACTCAGGAACGGCTGCACCGATTCCAAGCAAACTTCACACATACTAACTCCTCATATGTAGGAAGAAACTGTAAAATTTTTGCGTCAATCGGTTTGGCGGTTCTTGAGTTATAAGATTACCAAAGAAATGTAACTTCTTTTTATATATATAGATATATAAATAACATGATGCACTTACAACTACATTTGACAACTGTGTACACATATACAGTCATACAGTACAACAGAAACGCTCATCAGCGGCTGTGTATTTGTTGTTGTTTTTCCCATACAGGCATTTCGTATGAGAGGAAAGCATTACTCACATAAAATTTCATAACTCGGGAACGGCTCCACCGATTCCAAACAGCCTTCACACATACCACCTCCTCATATGTGGGAAGAAACTGGAAAATTTTTGTGTCAATCGGTTTGGCGGTTCTTGAGTTATAAGATTACCAAGGAAATGTAACTTCTTTTTATATATATAGATAACATAATGCACTTACAACTACATTTGACAACTGTGTACGCATATACAGTCACACATTATAACAGAAACACTCATCAGCGGCTGTGTATTTGTTGTTGTTTTTCCCATACAGGCATTTCGTATGAGAGGAAAGCATTACTCACATAAAATGTTATAACTCAGGAACGGCTCCACCGATTCCAAACAGCCTTCACACATACCACCTCCTTATATGTAGGAAGAAACTGTAAAATTTTTGTCTCAATCGGTTCGGCGGTTATTGAGTTATAAGATTACCAAGGAAATGTAACTTCTTTTTATATATATAGATAACATAATGCACTTACAACCACATTTGACAACTGTGTACACATATACAGTCATACAGTACAACAGAAACGCTCATCAGCGGCTGTGTATTTGTTGTTGTTTTTCCCATACAGGCATTTCGTATGAGAGGAAAGCATTACTCACATAAAATGTCATAACTCAGGAACGGCTGCACCGATTCCAAACAAACTTCACACATACGACCTCCTCATATGTAGGAAGAAACTGTAAATTTTTTGTGTCAATTGGTTTGACGGTTCTTAAGTTATAAGATTACCAAAGAAATGTAACTTCTTTTTATATATATAGATATATAGATAACATAATGCACTTACAACTACATTTGACAACTGTGTGCACATATACAGTCATACAGTACAACAGAAACGCTCATCAGCGGCTGTGTATTTATTGTTGTTTTTCCCATACAGGCATTTCGTATGAGAGGAAAGCATTACTCACATAAAATGTTATAACTCAGAAACGGCTGCACCGATTCCAAGCAATCTTCACACATACCACCTCCTCATATGTGGGAAGAAACTGGAAAATTTTTGTGTCAATCGGTTTGGCGGTTCTTGAGTTATAAGATTACCAAGGAAGTGTAACTTCTTTTTATATATATAGATAAAACAAAGCACTTACAACTACATTTGACAACTGTGTACGCATATACAGTCATACTTTATAACAGAAACACTCATCAGCGGCTGTGTATTTGTTGTTGTTTTTCCCATACAGGCATTTCGTATGAGAGGAAAGCATTACTCACATAAAATGTTATAACTCAGAAACGGCTGCACCGATTCCAAGCAATCTTCACACATACCACCTCCTCATATGTGGAAGAAACTGGAAAATTTTTGTGTCAATCGGTTTGGCGGTTCTTGAGTTATAAGATTACCAAGGAAGTGTAACTTCTTTTTATATATATAGATAAAACAAAGCACTTACAACTACATTTGACAACTGTGTACGCATATACAGTCATACTTTATAACAGAAACACTCATCAGCGGCTGTGTATTTGTTGTTGTTTTTCCCATACAGGCATTTCGTATGAGAGGGAAACATTACTTACATAAAATGTCATAACGCAGGAACGGCTGCACCGATTCCAAACAAACTCCACACATACCACCTCCTCATATGTAGGAACAAACTGTAAAATTTTTGCGTCAATCGGTTTGGCGGTTCTTGAGTTATAAGATTACCAAAGAAATGTAACTTCTTTTTATATATATAGATATATAAGTAACATGATGCACTTACAACTACATTTGACAACTGTGTACACATATACAGTCATACAGTACAACAGAAACGCTCATCAGCGGCTGTGTATTTGTTGTTGTTTTTCCCATACAGGCATTTCGTATGAGAGGAAAGCATTACTCACATAAAATTTCATAACTCAGGAACGGCTGCACCGATTCCAAACAGCCTTCACACATACCACCTCCTCATATGTAGGAAGAAACTGTAAAATTTTTCTCGCAATCGGTGCGACGGTTCTTGAGTTATAAGATTACCAAGGAAATGTAACTTCTTTTTAAATATATAGATAACATAATGCACTTACAACCACATTTGACAACTGTGTACACATATACAGTCATACAGTACAACAGAAACGCTCATCAGCGGCTGTGTATTTGTTGTTGTTTTTCCAACTACATTTCACAACTGTGTACGCATATACAGTCATACAGTACAACAGAAACGCTCATCAGCGGCTGTGTATTTGTTGTTGTTTTTCCCATACAGGCATTTCGTATGAGAGGAAAGCATTACTCACATAAAATGTCATAACTCAGGAACGGCTGCACCGATTCCAAACAAACTTCACACATATCACCTACTTATATGTAGGAAGAAACTGGAAAATTTTTGTGTCAATTGGTTCGGCGGTTCTTGAGTTATAAGATTACCAAGGAAATGTAACTTCTTTTTATATATATAGATATATAGATAACATAATGCACTTACAACTACATTTGACAACTGTGTAGACATATACAGTCATACAATACAACAGAAACGGTCATCAGCGGCTGTGTATTTGTTGTTGTTTTTCCCATCCAGGCATTTCGTATGAGAGGAAAACATTACTCACATAAAATGTCATAACTCAGGAACGGCTGCACCGATTCCAAACAATCTTCACACATACTACCTCCTCATATGTAGGAAGAAACTGTAAAATTTTTGTGTCAATCAATTGGGCGGTTCTTGAGTTACAAGATTACCAAAGAAATGTAACTTCTTTTTATAAACGGTGATTTTTTAAGAGCTTGGTTTTTGAAAATTCAAAAAAACACAGAAACTTGTAAAAAGTGAATGAAATTTTTATTTGGATCGATAAATCAATTTCTGCCATTTACTTTTTAAAAATAATTTCACTTAAATGTTGCCCGCGGCTACGCTTCAGGTGGTCCATTCTGAAGGTCCAATTTTGGCAAACTTTTTCACACATTTCGGCCGGAATCTCACCAATGACGCGTTCAATGTTGGCTTCCAAGGTAGCAATCGTGTTTGGCTTGCCCCATAGACAATAGACTTAACATAGTCCCACAAAAAACAGTCTAACGGAGTCAAATCACATGATCTTGGTGTCCAATTGACTGCGCCAAAACGTGAGATCAACTGCTCACAAAATTCGCCTCTCAATTGATGCATGGTTTCGCGTGCAGTGTGGCAAACACATTTTTCACAGAGCACGACTTTTGATAATAAATTTCAATAATTTGCAAACGTTGTTCAGGCGTAAGTCTATTCATGATGAAATGGCAAACAATACTGAATCGAAATGTCAAATGTTCGTGGAATTTGTCATGTGTGATCCGTCAAAAATATAAACGTCAAAAACCAAGTAGCAAAAAAATCACCCGTTATATCTAGATAACATAATGCACTTGCAACTACATTTGACAACTGTGTACACATATACAGTCATACAGTACAACAGAAACGCTCTTCAGCGGCTGTGTATTTGTTGTTGTTTTTCCCATACAGGCATTTCGTATGAGAGGGAAGCATTACTCACATAAAATGTCAAAACTCAGAAACGGCTGCACCGATTCCAAACAATCTTCACACATACCACCTCCTCATATGTGGGAAGAAACTGGAAAATTTTTGTGTCAATTGGTTCGGCGGTTCTTGAGTTATAAGATTACCAAGGAAATGTAACTTCTTTTTATATATATAGATATATAGATAACATAATGCACTTACAACTACATTTGACAACTGTGTAGACATATACAGTCATACAATACAACAGAAACGGTCATCAGCGGCTGTGTATTTGTTGTTGTTTTTCCCATCCAGGCATTTCGTATGGGAGGAAAGCATTACTCACATAAAATGTCATAACTCAGGAACGGCTGCACCGATTCCAAACAATCTTCACACATACTACCTCCTCATATGTAGGAAGAAACTGTAAAATTTTTGTGTCAATCGGTTGGGCGGTTCTTGAGTTACAAGATTACCAAAGAAATGTAACTTCTTTTTATAAACGGTGATTTTTTAAGAGCTTGGTTTTTGAAAATTCAAAAAAACACAGAAACTTGTAAAAAGTGAATGAAATTTTTATTTGGATCGATAAATCAATTTCTGCCATTTACTTTTTAAAAATAATTTCACTTAAATGTTGCCCGCGGCTACGCTTCAGGTGGTCCATTCTGAAATTCCAATTTTGGCAAACTTTTTCACACATTTCGGCCGGAATCTCACCAATGACGCGTTCAATGTTGGCTTCCAAGGTAGCAATCGTGTTTGGCTTGCCCCATAGACAATAGACTTAACATAGCCCCACAAAAAACAGTCTAACGGATTCAAATCACATGATCTTGGTGTCCAATTGACTGCGCCAAAACGTGAGATCAACTGCTCACAAAATTCGCCTCTCAATTGATGCATGGTTTCGCGTGCAGTGTGGCAAACACATTTTTCACAGAGCACGAATTTTGATAATAAATTTCAATAATTTGCAAACGTTGTTCAGGCGTAAGTCTATTCATGATGAAATGGCAAACAATACTGAATCGAAATGTCAAATGTTCGTGGAATTTGTCATGTGTGATCCGTCAAAAATATAAACGTCAAAAACCAAGTAGCAAAAAAATCACCCGTTATATCTAGATAACATAATGCACTTACAACTACATTTGACAACTGTGTACACATATACAGTCATACAGTACAAAAGAAACGCTCATCAGCGGCTGTGTATTTGTTGTTGTTTTTCCCATACAGGCATTTCGTATGAGAGGAAAGCATTACTCCCATAAAATGTCATAACTCAGGAACGGCTGCACCGATTCCAAACAACCTTCACACATACCACCTCCTCATACGTAGGAACAAACTGTAAAATTTTTGTGTCAATCGGTTCAGCGGTTCTTGAGTTATAAGATTACCAAAGAAATGTAACTTCTTTTTATATATATAGATATATAGATAACATAATGCACTTACAACTACATTTGACAACTGTGTACGCATATAAAGTCATACATTATAACAGAAACGCTCATCAGCGGCTGTGTATTTGTTGTTGTTTTTCCCATCTAGGCATTTCGTATGAGAGGAAAGCATTACTCACATAAAATGTCATAACTCAGGAACGGCTGCACCGATTCCAAACAAGCTTCACACATACTACCTCCTCATATGTAGGAAGAAACTGTAAAATTTTTGTGTCAATCGATTGGGCGGTTCTTGAGTTACAAGATTACCAAGGAAATGTAACTTCTTTTTATAAACGGTGATTTTTTAAGAGCTTGGTTTTTGAAAATTCAAAAAAACACAGAAACTTGTAAAAAGTGAATGAAATTTTTATTTGGATCGATAAATCAATTTCCGCCATTTACTTTTTAAAAATAATTTCACTTAAATGTTGCCCGCGGCTACGCTTCAGGTGGTCCATTCTGAAGGTCCAATTTTGGCAAACTTTTTCACACATTTCGGCCGGAATCTCACCAATGACGCGTTCAATGTTGGCTTCCAAGGTAGCAATCGTGTTTGGCTTGTCCCCATAGACAATAGACTTAACATAGCCCCACAAAAAATAGTCTAACGGGGTCAAATCACATGATCTTGGTGTCCAATTGACTGCGCCAAAACGTGAGATCAACTGCTCACCAAATTCGCCTCTCAATTGATGCATGGTTTCGCGTGCAGTGTGGCAAACACATTTTTCACAGAGCGCGGATTTTGATAATAAATTTCAATAATTTGCAAACGTTGTTCAGGCGTAAGTCTATTCATGATGAAATGGCAAACAATACTGAATCGAAATGTCAAATGTTCGTGGAATTTGTCATGTGTGATCTGTCAAAAATATAAACGTCAAAAACCAAGTAGCAAAAAAATCACCCGTTATATATAGATAACATAATGCACTTACAACTACATTTGACAACTGTGTACACATATACAGTCATACAGTACAACAGAAACGCTCATCAGCGGCTGTGTATTTGTTGTTGTTTTTCCCATAGAGGCATTTGGTATGAGAGGAAAGCATTACTCACATAAAATGTCATAACTCAGGAACAGCTTTTTTTTTTTTTTTTTTTATAATCTACGCGCGCTCAAGGGAGTATGAATACCCTTTAAGTGTTTCAACACAGCGCGGGCGTGGGGGTGAGGTTAAGGAAGAGAAAGAATGATAGGAAAGATGTGTGGCGCGATATTCGGAGACTGTAGGTGGTTGTTATCTCAGATTTTATCTCCAGGGATGGCGGCTGAACTAATGCGGAGAAATTTCCGTGTCTTATTTATAGATGTCCCTTATAATTCGCATTAATTTTTTAATTCTTTTTGTCATATTTTATCGGTATACTAGTTTTACTCAATCACATGTTGTTAGTTCTATGCCTAAACAGCATGTAATGAGTAAACCAGCAACTCATTGTATGACATTTTATTTTTAGAATTGGTTTTTTTTAATGGAAAAATAAGAAGACATAGACTACGGCAGGAATCGAACCTGTGACCATGAGGTTGACAGGCGAACACACAACTATCGCGCCACGGCTGCACCGATTCCAAACAAACTTCACACGTACCACCTCCTCATATGTAGAAAGAAACTGGAAAATTTTTGTGTCAATCGGTTCTGCGGTTCTTGAGTTATAAGATTACCAAGGAAATGTAACTTCTTTTTATATATATAGATATATAGATAACATAATGCACTTACAACTACATTTGACAACTGTGTAGACATATACAGTCATACAATACAACAGAAACGGTCATCAGCGGCTGTGTATTTGTTGTTGTTTTTCCCATACAGGCATTTCGTATGAGAGGAAAGCATTACTCACATAAAATATCATAACTCAGGAACGGCTGCACCGATTCCAAACAATCTTCACACATACTACCTCCTCATATGTAGGAAGAAACTGTAAAATTTTTGTGTCTATCGATTGGGCGGTTCTAGAGTTACAAGATTACCAAAGAAATGTAACTGCTTTTTATAAACGGTGATTTTTTAAGAGCTTGGTTTTTGAAAATTAAAAAAAACACAGAAACTTGTAAAAAGTGAATGAAATTTTTATTTGGATCGATAAATCAATTTCTGCCATTTACTTTTTAAAAATAATTTCACTTAAATGTTGCCCGCGGCTACGCTTCAGGTGGTCCATTCTGAAGGTCCAATTTTGGCAAACTTTTTCACACATTTCGGCCGGAATCTCACCAATGACGCGTTCAATGTTGGCTTCCAAGGTAGCAATCGTGTTTGGCTTGTCCCCATAGACAATAGACTTAACATAGCCCCACAAAAAACAGTCTAACGGGGTCAAATCACATGATCTTGGTGTCCAATTGACTGCGCCAAAACGTGAGATCAACTGCTCACAAAATTCGCCTCTCAATTGATGCATGGTTTCGCGTGCAGTGTGGCAAACACATTTTTCACAGAGCACGAATTTTGATAATAAATTTCAATAATTTGCAAACGTTGTTCAGGCGTAAGTCTATTCATGATGAAATGGCAAACAATACTGAATCGAAATGTCAAATGTTCGTGGAATTTGTCATGTGTGATCCGTCAAAAATATAAACGTCAAAAACCAAGTAGCAAAAAAATCACCCGTTATATCTAGATAACATAATGCACTTAAAACTACATTTGACAACTGTGTACACATATACAGTCATACAGTACAACATAAACGCTCATCAGCGGCTGTGTATTTCTTGTTGTTTTTCCCATACAGGCATTTCGTATGAGAGGAAAGCATTACTCCCATAAAATGTCATAACTCAGGAACGGCTGCACCGATTCCAAACAACCTTCACACATACCACCTCCTCATACGAAGGAACAAACTGTAAAATTTTTGTGTCAATCGGTTCAGCGGTTCTTGAGTTATAAGATTACCAATGAAATGTAACTTCTTTTTATAAATATATATAGATAACATAATGCACTTACAATTACATTTGACAACTGTGTACGCATATACAGTCATACATTATAACAGAAACGGTCATCAGCGGCTGTGTATTTGTTGTTGTTTTTCCCATCCAGGCATTTCGTATGAGAGGAAAGCATTACTCACATAAAATGTCATAACTCAGGAACGGCTGCACCGATTCCAAACAACCTTCACACATACCACCTCCTCATACGAAGGAACAAACTGTAAAATTTTTGTGTCAATCGGTTCAGCGGTTCTTGAGTTATAAGATTACCAATGAAATGTAACTTCTTTTTATAAATATATATAGATAACATAATGCACTTACAATTACATTTGACAACTGTGTACGCATATACAGTCATACAGTACAACAGAAACGCTCATCAGCGGCTGTGTATTTCTTGTTGTTTTTCCCATACAGGCATTTCGTATGAGAGGAAAGCATTACTCCCATAAAATGTCATAACTCAGGAACGGCTGCACCGATTCCAAACAACCTTCACACATACCACCTCCTCATACGTAGGAACAAACTGTAAAATTTTTGTGTCAATCGGTTCAGCGGTTCTTGAGTTATAAGATTACCAAAGAAATGTAACTTCTTTTTATATATATAGATATATAGATAACATAATGCACTTACAACTACATTTGACAACTGTGTACGCATATAAAGTCATACATTATAACAGAAACGCTCATCAGCGGCTGTGTATTTGTTGTTGTTTTTCCCATCTAGGCATTTCGTATGAGAGGAAAGCATTACTCACATAAAATGTCATAACTCAGGAACGGCTGCACCGATTCCAAACAAGCTTCACACATACTACCTCCTCATATGTAGGAAGAAACTGTAAAATTTTTGTGTCAATCGATTGGGCGGTTCTTGAGTTACAAGATTACCAAGGAAATGTAACTTCTTTTTATAAACGGTGATTTTTTAAGAGCTTGGTTTTTGAAAATTCAAAAAAACACAGAAACTTGTAAAAAGTGAATGAAATTTTTATTTGGATCGATAAATCAATTTCTGCCATTTACTTTTTAAAAATAATTTCACTTAAATGTTGCCCGCGGCTACGCTTCAGGTGGTCCATTCTGAAGGTCCAATTTTGGCAAACATAATGCACTTACAACTACATTTGACAACTGTGTACGCATATACAGTCATACATTTTAACAGAAACGCTCATCAGCGGCTGTGTATTTGTTGTTGTTTTTCCCATACAGGCTTTTCGTATGAAAGGGAAGCATTACTTACATAAAATGTCATAACTCAGGAACGGCTACACCGATTCAAAACAAACTTCACGCATACCACCTCCTCATATGTACGAAGAAACTGTAAAATTTTTGCGTCAATCGGTTCGGCGGTTCTTGAGTTATAAGATGATCAAAGAAATGTAACTTCTTTTTATATATATAGATATATAGATAACATAATGCACTTACAACTGCATTTGACAACTGTGTACGCATATACAGTCATACATTATAACAGAAACGCTCATCAGCGGCTGTGTATTTGTTGTTGTTTTTCCCATACAGGCATTTCGTATGAGAGGAAGGCATTACTCACATAAAATGTCATAACTCAGGAACGGCTGCACCGATTCCAAACAAACTTCACAAATACCACCTCCTTATTTTAGGAAGAAACTGTAAAATTTTTGTGTCAATCGGTTCGGAGGTTCTTGAGTTATAAGATTACCAATGAAATGTAACTTCTTTTTATATATATAGATAATATAATGCACTTGCAACTACATTTGACAACTGTGTACACATATACAGTCATACAGTACAACATAAACGCTCCTCAGCGGCTGTGTATTTGTTGTTGTTTTTCCCATACAGGCATTTCGTATGAGAGGGAAGCATTACTTACAAAAAATGTCATAACTCAGGAACGGCTGCACCGATTCCAAACAAACTTCACACATACTACCTCCTTATATGTAGGAAGAAACTGTAAAATGTTTGCGTCAATCGGTTCATTGGTTCTTGAGTTATAAGATTACCAAAGAAATGTAACTTCTTTTTATATATATAGATATATAGATAACATAATGCACTTACAACTACATTTGACAACTGTGTGCGCATATACAGTCATACATTATAACAGAAACGCTCATCAGCGGCTGTGTATTTGTTGTTGTTTTTCCCATCTAGGCATTTCGTATGAGAGGAAAGCATTACTAACATAAAATGTCATAACTCAGGAACGGCTGCACCGATTCCAAACAAGCTTCACACATACTACCTCCTCATATGTAGGAAGAAACTGTAAAATTTTTGTGTCAATCGATTGGGCGGTTCTTGAGTTACAAGATTACCAAGGAAATGTAACTTCTTTTTATAAACGGTGATTTTTTAAGAGCTTGGTTTTTGAAAATTCAAAAAAACACAGAAACTTGTAAAAAGTGAATGAAATTTTTATTTGGATCGATAAATCAATTTCTGCCATTTACTTTTTAAAAATAATTTCACTTAAATGTTGCCCGCGGCTACGCTTCAGGTGGTCCATTCTGAAGGTCCAATTTTGGCAAACTTTTTCACACATTTCGGCCGGAATCTCACCAATGACGCGTTCAATGTTGGCTTCCAAGGTAGCAATCGTGTTTGGCTTGTCCCCATAGACAATAGACTTAACATAGCCCCACAAAAAATAGTCTAACGGGGTCAAATCACATGATCTTGGTGTCCAGTTGACTGCGCCAAAACGTGAGATCAACTGCTCACCAAATTCGCCTCTCAATTGATGCATGGTTTCGCGTGCAGTGTGGCAAACACATTTTTCACAGAGCACGGATTTTGATAATAAATTTCAATAATTTGCAAACGTTGTTCAGGCGTAAGTCTATTCATGATGAAATGGCAAACAATACTGAATCGAAATGTCAAATGTTCGTGGAATTTGTCATGTGTGATCTGTCAAAAATATAAACGTCAAAAACCAAGTAGCAAAAAAATCACCCGTTATATATAGATAACATAATGCACTTACAACTACATTTGACAACTGTGTACACATATACAATCATAGAGTACAACAGAAACGCTCATCAGCGGCTGTGTATTTGTTGTTGTTTTTCCCATACAGGCATTTCGTATGAGAT
The DNA here is from genome assembly GCA_910595825.1 of Philhelius pedissequus. Classification (NCBI taxonomy): domain Eukaryota; kingdom Metazoa; phylum Arthropoda; class Insecta; order Diptera; family Syrphidae; genus Philhelius; species Philhelius pedissequus. The sequence continues at coordinate 31,597,897 of OU343164.1, forward strand.
GAAAGCATTACTCACATAAAATGTCATAACTCAGGAACGGCTGCACCGATTCAAAACAGACTTCACACATACCACCTCCTCATATGTAGGAAGAAACTGTAAAATTTTTTTGTCAATCGGTTCGGCGGTTCTTGAGTTATAAGATTACCAAGGAAATGTAACTTCTTTTTATAAACGGTGATTTTTTAAGAGCTTGGTTTTTGAAAATTCAAAAAAACACAGAAACTTTTAAAAAGTGAATGAGATTTTTATTTGGATCGATAAATCAATTTCTGCCATTTACTTTTTAAAAATAATTTCACTTAAATGTTGCCCGCGGCTACGCTTCAGGTGGTCCATTCTGAAGGTCCAATTTTGGCAAACATAATGCACTTACAACTACATTTGACAACTGTGTACGCATATACAGTCATACATTTTAACAGAAACGCTCATCAGCGGCTGTGTATTTGTTGTTGTTTTTCCCATACAGGCTTTTCGTATGAGAGGGAAGCATTACTTACATAAAATGTCATAACTCAGGAACGGCTACACCGATTCAAAACAAACTTCACGCATACCACCTCCTCATATGTACGAAGAAACTGTAAAATTTTTGCGTCAATCGGTTCGGCGGTTCTTGAGTTATAAGATTACCAAAGAAATGTAACTTCTTTTTATATATATAGATATATAGATAACATAGTGCACTTACAACTACATTTGACAACTGTGTACGCATATACAGTCATACATTATAACAGAAACGCTCATCAGCGGCTGTGTATTTGTTGTTGTTTTTCCCATACAGGCATTTCGTATGAGAGGAAAGCATTACTCACATAAAATGTCATAACTCAGGAACGGCTGCACCGATTCCAAACAAACTTCACACATACCACCTCCTTATATGTGGGAAGAAACTGTAAAATTTTTGTGTCAATCGGTTCGGCGGTTCTTGAGTTATAAGATTACCAAGGAAATGTAACTTCTTTTTATATATATAGATAATATAATGCACTTGCAACTACATTTGACAACTGTGTACACATATACAGTCATACAGTACAACAGAAACGCTCCTCAGCGGCTGCGTATTTGTTGTTGTTTTTCCCATACAGGCATTTCGTATGAGAGGGAAGCATTACTTACATAAAATGTCATAACTCAGGAACGGCTGCACCGAGTCCAAACAAGCTTCACACATACCACCTCCTCATATGTAGGAAGAAACTGTAAAATTTTTGTGTCAATCGATTGGGCGGTTCTTGAGTTACAAGATTACCAAGGAAATGTAACTTCTTTTTATATATATAGATAACATAATGCACTTACAACTACATTTGACAACTGTGTAAACATATACAGTCATACAGTACAACAGAAACGCTCATCAGCGGCTGTGTATTTGTTGTTGTTTTTCCCATACAGGCATTTCGTATGAGATGAAAGCATTACTCACATAAAATGTCATAACTCAGGAACGGCTGCACCGATTCCAAGCAAACTTCACACATACCACCTCCTCATATAAAGGAAGAAACTGTAAAATTTTTTTGTCAATCCGTTCGGCGGTTCTTTAGTTATAAGATTATCAAGAAAATGTAACTTCTTTTTTTATATATAGATGTAAACGGTGATTTTTTAAGAGCTTGGTTTTTGAAAATTCAAAAAAACACAGAAACTTGTAAAAAGTGAATGAAATTTTTATTTGGATGGATAAATCAATTTCTGCCATTTGCTTTTTAAAAATAATTTCACTTAAATGTTGCCCGCGGCTACGCTTCAGGTGGTCCATTCTGAAGGTCCAATTTTGGCAAACTTTTTCACACATTTCGGCCGGAATCTCACCAATGACGCGTTCAATGTTGGCTTCCAAGGTAGCAGTCGTGTAGCCCCACAAAAAATAGTCTAACGGGGTCAAATCACATGATCTTGGCCTCCAGTTGACTGCGCCAAAACTTGAGATCAAGTGCTCACCAAATTCGACTCTCAATTGATGCATGGTTTCGCGTGCAGTGTGGCATGTGGCACCGTCCTGTTGAAACCACATGTCGACCGAGTTCAATTCTTGCATTTTCGGCAAAAAAAATCTGTTATCATCGAACGGTACCTTTCTCCATTGACCGTAACACTGTGGCCTTCATCGTCCTTGAAGAAGTACGGCCCAATGATGCCGCCTGCCAATAAACCGCACCAAACAGTGCATTTTTCGGGATGCATTGGTAGCTGCTGAATTGCCTCTGGCTGCTCTTCACTCCAAATACGGCAATTCTGCTTATTCACGTATCCATTTAGCCAAAAATGAGCCTCGTCGCAGAAGACCATAAAACGGACGTAGCTTGCGAAACACATTTTTCACAGAGCACGAATTTTGATAATAAATTTCAATAATTTGAAAACGTTGTTTAGGAGTAAGTCTATTCATGATGAAATGGCTAACAATACTGAATCGAAATGTCAAATGTTCGTGGAATTTGTCATGTGTGATCTGTCAAAAATATAAACGTCAAAAACCAAGTAGCAAAAAAATCACCCGTTATATATAGATAACATAATGCACTTACAACTACAGTTGACAACTGTGTACGCATATAAAGTCATACATTATAACAGAAACGCTCATCAGCGGCTGTGTATTTGTTGTTGTTTTTCCCATACAGGCATTTCGTATGAGAGGAAAGCATTACTCACATAAAATGTCATAACTCAGGAACGGCTGCACCGATTCCAAACAGACTTCACACATACCACCTCCTCATATGTAGGAAGAAACTGTAAATTTTTTTTGTCAATCGGTTCGGCGGTTCTTGAGTTATAAGATTACCAAGGAAATGTAACTTCTTTTTATAAACGGTGATTTTTTAAGAGCTTGGTTTTTGAAAATTCAAAAAAACACAGAAACTTGTAAAAAGTGAATGAAATTTTTATTTGGATCGATAAATCAATTTCTGCCATTTACTTTTTAAAAATAATTTCACTTAAATGTTGCCCGCGGCTACGCTTCAGGTGGTCCATTCTGAAGGTCCAATTTTGGCAAACATAATGCACTTACAACTACATTTGACAACTGTGTACACATATACAGCCATACAGTACAACAGAAACGCTCATCAGCGGCTGTGTATTTGTTGTTGTTTTTCCCATACAGGCATTTCGTATGAGAGGAAAGCATTACTCACATAAAATGTCATAACTCAGGAACGGCTGCACCGATTCCAAACAGACTTCACACATACCACCTCCTCATATGTAGGAAGAAACTGTAAAATTTTTGTCTCAATCGGTTCGTCGGTTCTTGAGTTATAAGATTACCAAAGAAATGTAACTTCTTTTTATATATTTAGATAGCATAATGCACTTACAACTACATTTGACAATTGTGTACACATATACAGTCATACAGTACAACAGAAACGCTCATCAGCGGCTGTGTATTTGTTGTTGTTTTTCCCATACAGGCATTTCGTATGAGAGGAAAGCATTACTCACATAAAATGTCATAACTCAGGAACGGCTGCACCGATTCCAAACAAACTTCACACATACCACCTCCTCATATGTAGGAAAAAACTGTAAAATTTTTGTGTCAATCGGTTCGTCGGTTCTTGAGTTATAAGATTACCAAAGAAATGTAACTTCTTTTTATATATATAGATATATAGATAACATAATGCACTTACAACTACATTTGACAACTGTGTACACATATACAGTCATACAGTACAACAGAAACGCTCATCAGCGGCTGTGTATTTGTTGTTGTTTTTCCCATACAGGCATTTCGTATGAGAGGAAAGCATTACTCACATAAAATGTCATAACTCAGGAACGGCAGCACCGATTCCAAATAAACTTCACACATACCACCTCCTCATATGTAGGAAGAAACTGTAAAATTTTTGTCTCAATCGGTTCGGCGGTTCTTGAGTTATAAGATTACCAAGGAAATGTAACTTCTTTTTATATATATAGATAACATAATGCACTTACAACTACATTTGACAACTGTGTACACATATACAGTCATACAGTACAACAGAAACGCTCATCAGCGGCTGTGTATTTGTTGTTGTTTTTCCCATACAGGCATTTCGTATGAGAGGAAAGCATTACTCACATAAAATGTCATAACTCAGGAACGGCTGCACCGATTCCAAACAAACTTCACACATACCACCTCCTCATATGTAGGAAGAAACTGTAAAATTTGTGTGTCAATCGGTTCGGCGGTTCTTGAGTTATAAGATTACCAAGGAAATGTAACTTCTTTTTATATATATAGACAACATAATGCGCTTACAACTACATTTGACAACTGTGTGCACATATACAGTCATACAGTACAACAGAAACGCTCATCAGCGGCTGTGTATTTGTTGTTGTTTTTCCCATACAGGCATTTCGTATGACAGGAAAGCATTACTCACATAAAATGTCATAACTCAGGAACGGCTGCACCGATTCCAAACGAACTTCACACATACCACCTCCTCATATGTAGGAACAAACTGTAAAATTTTTGTGTCAATCGGTTCGGCGGTTCTTGAGTTATAAGATCACCAAGGAAATTTAACTTCTTTTTATATATATAGACAACATAATGCACTTACAACTACATTTCACAACTGTGTACGCATATACAGTCATACTTTATAACAGAAACGCTCATCAGCGGCTGTGTATTTGTTGTTATTTTTCCCATACAGGCATTTCGTATGAGAGGAAAGCATTACTCACATAAAATGTCATAACTCAGAAACGGCTGCACCGATTCCAAACAATCTTCACACATACCACCTCCTCATATGTGGGAAGAAACTGGAAAATTTTTGTGTCAATCGGTTTTGCGGTTCTTGAGTTATAAGATTACCAAGGAAATGTAACTTCTTTTTATATATATAGATAACATAATGCACTTACAACTACATTTGACAACTGTGTACACATATACAGTCATACAGTACAACAGAAACGCTCATCAGCGGCTGTGTATTTGTTGTTGTTTTTCCCATACAGGAATTTCGTATGAGAGGAAAGCATTACTCACATAAAATGTCATAACTCAGGAACGGCTACACCGATTCCAAACAAACTTCATACATACTAACTCCTCATATGTAGGAAGCAACCGTAAAATTTTAGTGTCAATCGGTTATGCGGTTCTTGAGTTATAAGATTACAAAGGAAATGTAACTTCTTTTTATATATATAGATAACATAATGCACTTACAACTACATTTGACAACTGTGTACGCATATACAGTCATACATTATAACAGAAACGCTCATCAGCGGCTGTGTATTTGTTGTTGTTTTTCCCATACAGGCATTTCGTATGAGAGGGAAGCATTACTTACATAATATGTCATAACTCAGGAACGGCTGCACCGATTCCAAACAATCTTCACACATACCACCTCCTCATATGTAGGAAGAAACTGTAAAATTTTTGTGTCAATCGGTTCGGCGGTTCTTGAGTTTTAAGATTACCAAAGAAATGTAACTTCTTTTTATATATATAGATATATATATAACATAATGCACTTACAACTACATTTGACAACTGTGTACACATATACAGTCATACAGTACAACAGAAACGCTCATCAGCGGCTGTGTATTTGTTGTTGTTTTTCCCATACAGGCATTTCGTATGAGAGGAAAGCATTACTCACATAAAATGTCATAACTCAGGAACGGCAGCACCGATTCCAAACAAACTTCACACATACCACCTCCTCATACGTAGGAAGAAACTGTAAAATTTTTGTCTCAATCGGTGCAGCCGTTCTTGAGTTATAAGATTACCAAGGAAATGTAACTTCTTTTTATATATATAGATAACATAATGCACTTACAACTACATTTGACAACTGTGTACACATATACAGTCATACAGTACAACAGAAACGCTCATCAGCTGCTGTGTATTTGTTGTTGTTTTTCCCATACAGGCATTTCGTATGAGAGGAAAGCATTACTCACATAAAATGTCATAACTCAGGAACGGCTGCACCGATTCCAAACAAACTTCACACATACCACCTCCTCATATGTAGGAAGAAACTGCAAAATTTTTGTGTCAATCGGTTCGGCGGTTCTTGAGTTATAAGATTACCAAAGAAATGTAACTTCTTTTTATATATATAGATATATAGATAACATAATGCACTTACAACTACATTTGACAACTGTGTATACATATACAGTCATACAGTACAACAGAAACGCTCATCAGCGGCTGTGTATTTGTTGTTGTTTTTCCCATACAGTCATTTCGTATGAGAGGAAAGCATTACTCACATAAAATGTCATAACTCAGGAACGGCAGCACCGATTCCAAACAACCTTCACACATACCACCTCCTCATATGTAGGAAGAAACTGTAAAATTTTTGTCTCAATCGGTTCGGCGGTTCTTGAGTTATAAGATTACCAAGGAAATGTAACTTCTTTTTATATATATAGACAACATAATGCACTTACAACTACATTTGACAACTGTGTGCACATATACAGTCATACAGTACAACAGAAACGCTCATCAGCGGCTGTGTATTTGTTGTTGTTTTTCCCATACAGGCATTTCGTATGAGAGGAAAGCATTACTCACATAAAATGTGATAACTCAGGAACGGCTGCACCGATTCCAAACAAGCTTCACACATACCACCTCCTCATATGTATGAAGAAACTGTAAAATTTTTGTGTCAATCGGTTTGGCGGTTCTTGAGTTATAAGATTACCAAGGAAATGTAACTTCTTTTTATATATATAGATATATAGATAACATAATGCACTTACAACTACATTTGACAACTGTGTACACATACACAGTCATACAGTACAACAGAAACGCTCATCAGCGGCTGTGTATTTGTTGTTGTTTTTCCCATACAGGAATTTCGTATGAGAGGAAAGCATTACTCACATAAAATGTCATAACTCAGGAACGGCTGCACCGATTCCAAGCAAACTTCACACATACTAACTCCTCATATGTAGGAAGAAACTGTAAAATTTTTGCGTCAATCGGTTTGGCGGTTCTTGAGTTATAAGATTACCAAAGAAATGTAACTTCTTTTTATATATATAGATATATAAATAACATGATGCACTTACAACTACATTTGACAACTGTGTACACATACACAGTCATACAGTACAACAGAAACGCTCATCAGCGGCTGTGTATTTGTTGTTGTTTTTCCCATACAGGCATTTCGTATGAGAGGAAAGCATTACTCACATAAAATTTCATAACTCGGGAACGGCTCCACCGATTCCAAACAGCCTTCACACATACCACCTCCTCATATGTGGGAAGAAACTGGAAAATTTTTGTGTCAATCGGTTTGGCGGTTCTTGAGTTATAAGATTACCAAGGAAATGTAACTTCTTTTTATATATATAGATAACATAATGCACTTACAACTACATTTGACAACTGTGTACGCATATACAGTCACACATTATAACAGAAACACTCATCAGCGGCTGTGTATTTGTTGTTGTTTTTCCCATACAGGCATTTCGTATGAGAGGAAAGCATTACTCACATAAAATGTTATAACTCAGGAACGGCTCCACCGATTCCAAACAGCCTTCACACATACCACCTCCTTATATGTAGGAAGAAACTGTAAAATTTTTGTCTCAATCGGTTCGGCGGTTATTGAGTTATAAGATTACCAAGGAAATGTAACTTCTTTTTATATATATAGATAACATAATGCACTTACAACCACATTTGACAACTGTGTACACATATACAGTCATACAGTACAACAGAAACGCTCATCAGCGGCTGTGTATTTGTTGTTGTTTTTCCCATACAGGCATTTCGTATGAGAGGAAAGCATTACTCACATAAAATGTCATAACTCAGGAACGGCTGCACCGATTCCAAACAAACTTCACACATACGACCTCCTCATATGTAGGAAGAAACTGTAAATTTTTTGTGTCAATTGGTTTGACGGTTCTTAAGTTATAAGATTACCAAAGAAATGTAACTTCTTTTTATATATATAGATATATAGATAACATAATGCACTTACAACTACATTTGACAACTGTGTGCACATATACAGTCATACAGTACAACAGAAACGCTCATCAGCGGCTGTGTATTTATTGTTGTTTTTCCCATACAGGCATTTCGTATGAGAGGAAAGCATTACTCACATAAAATGTTATAACTCAGAAACGGCTGCACCGATTCCAAGCAATCTTCACACATACCACCTCCTCATATGTGGGAAGAAACTGGAAAATTTTTGTGTCAATCGGTTTGGCGGTTCTTGAGTTATAAGATTACCAAGGAAGTGTAACTTCTTTTTATATATATAGATAAAACAAAGCACTTACAACTACATTTGACAACTGTGTACGCATATACAGTCATACTTTATAACAGAAACACTCATCAGCGGCTGTGTATTTGTTGTTGTTTTTCCCATACAGGCATTTCGTATGAGAGGAAAGCATTACTCACATAAAATGTTATAACTCAGAAACGGCTGCACCGATTCCAAGCAATCTTCACACATACCACCTCCTCATATGTGGAAGAAACTGGAAAATTTTTGTGTCAATCGGTTTGGCGGTTCTTGAGTTATAAGATTACCAAGGAAGTGTAACTTCTTTTTATATATATAGATAAAACAAAGCACTTACAACTACATTTGACAACTGTGTACGCATATACAGTCATACTTTATAACAGAAACACTCATCAGCGGCTGTGTATTTGTTGTTGTTTTTCCCATACAGGCATTTCGTATGAGAGGGAAACATTACTTACATAAAATGTCATAACGCAGGAACGGCTGCACCGATTCCAAACAAACTCCACACATACCACCTCCTCATATGTAGGAACAAACTGTAAAATTTTTGCGTCAATCGGTTTGGCGGTTCTTGAGTTATAAGATTACCAAAGAAATGTAACTTCTTTTTATATATATAGATATATAAGTAACATGATGCACTTACAACTACATTTGACAACTGTGTACACATATACAGTCATACAGTACAACAGAAACGCTCATCAGCGGCTGTGTATTTGTTGTTGTTTTTCCCATACAGGCATTTCGTATGAGAGGAAAGCATTACTCACATAAAATTTCATAACTCAGGAACGGCTGCACCGATTCCAAACAGCCTTCACACATACCACCTCCTCATATGTAGGAAGAAACTGTAAAATTTTTCTCGCAATCGGTGCGACGGTTCTTGAGTTATAAGATTACCAAGGAAATGTAACTTCTTTTTAAATATATAGATAACATAATGCACTTACAACCACATTTGACAACTGTGTACACATATACAGTCATACAGTACAACAGAAACGCTCATCAGCGGCTGTGTATTTGTTGTTGTTTTTCCCATACAGGCATTTCGTATGAGTGGGAAGCATTACTTACATAAAATGTCATAACTCAGGAACAGCTGCACCGATTCCAAACAAGCTTCACACATACCACCTCCTCATATGTATGAAGAAACTGTAAAATTTGTGTGTCAATCGGTTTGGCGGTTCTTGAGTTATAAGATTACCAAGGAAGTGTAACTTCTTTTTATATATATAGATAAAACAAAGCACTTACAACTACATTTGACAACTGTGTACGCATATACAGTCATACTTTATAACAGAAACACTCATCAGCGGCTGTGTATTTGTTGTTGTTTTTCCCATACAGGCATTTCGTATGAGTGGGAAGCATTACTTACATAAAATGTCATAACTCAGGAACAGCTGCACCGATTCCAAACAAGCTTCACACATACCACCTCCTCATATGTATGAAGAAACTGTAAAATTTGTGTGTCAATCGGTTTGGCGGTTCTTGAGTTATAAGATTACCAAGGAAATGTAACTTCTTTTTATATATATAGATATATAGATAACATAATGCACTTACAACTACATTTGACAACTGTGTGCACATATACAGTCATACAGTACAACAGAAACGCTCATCAGCGGCTGTGTATTTGTTGTTGTTTTTCCCATACAGGCATTTCGTATGAGAGGAAAGCATTACTCACATAAAATGTCATAACTCAGAAACGGCTGCACCGATTCCAAACAATCTTCACACATACCACCTCCTCATATGTGGGAAGAAACTGGAAAATTTTTGTGTCAATCGGTTTGGCGGTTCTTGAGTTATAAGATTACCAAGGAAATGTAACTTCTTTTTATATATATAGATAACATAATGCACTTATAACTACATTTGACAACTGTGTACGCATATACAGTCACACATTATAACAGAAACACTCATCAGCGGCTGTGTATTTGTTGTTGTTTTTCCCATACAGGCATTTCGTATGAGTGGGAAGCATTACTTACATAAAATGTCATAACTCAGGAACGGCTGCACCGATTCCAAACAAGCTTCACACATACCACCTCCTCATATGTATGAAGAAACTGTAAAATTTTTGTGTCAATCGTTTTGGCGGTTCTTGAGTTATAAGATTACCAAGGAAATGTAACTTCTTTTTATATATATAGATATATAGATAACATAATGCACTTACAACTACATTTGACAACTGTGTACACATACACAGTCATACAGTACAACAGAAACGCTCATCAGCGGCTGTGTATTTGTTGTTGTTTTTCCCATACAGGAATTTCGTATGAGAGGAAAGCATTACTCACATAAAATGTCATAACTCAGGAACGGCTACACCGATTCCAAGCAAACTTCACACATACTAACTCCTCATATGTAGGAAGAAACTGTAAAATTTTTGCGTCAATCGGTTTGGCGGTTCTTGAGTTATAAGATTACCAAAGAAATGTAACTTCTTTTTATATATATAGATATATAAATAACATGATGCACTTACAACTACATTTGACAACTGTGTACACATATACAGTCATACAGTACAACAGAAACGCTCATCAGCGGCTGTGTATTTGTTGTTGTTTTTCCCATACAGGCATTTCGTATGAGAGGAAAGCATTACTCACATAAAATTTCATAACTCGGGAACGGCTCCACCGATTCCAAACAGCCTTCACACATACCACCTCCTCATATGTGGGAAGAAACTGGAAAATTTTTGTGTCAATCGGTTTGGCGGTTCTTGAGTTATAAGATTACCAAGGAAATGTAACTTCTTTTTATATATATAGATAACATAATGCACTTACAACTACATTTGACAACTGTGTACGCATATACAGTCACACATTATAACAGAAACACTCATCAGCGGCTGTGTATTTGTTGTTGTTTTTCCCATACAGGCATTTCGTATGAGAGGAAAGCATTACTCACATAAAATGTTATAACTCAGGAACGGCTCCACCGATTCCAAAGAGCCTTCACACATACCACCTCCTCATATGTAGGAAGAAACTGTAAAATTTTTGTCTCAATCGGTTCGGCGGTTCTTGAGTTATAAGATTACCAAGGAAATGTAACTTCTTTGTATATATATAGATAACATAATGCACTTACAACCACATTTGACAACTGTGTACACATATACAGTCATACAGTACAACAGAAACGCTCATCAGCGGCTGTGTATTTGTTGTTGTTTTTCCCATACAGGCATTTCGTATGAGAGGAAAGCATTACTCACATAAAATGTCATAACTCAGGAACGGCTGCACCGATTCCAAACAAACTTCACACATACGACCTCCTCATATGTAGGAAGAAACTGTAAATTTGAAACGGCTGCACCGATTCCAAGCAATCTTCACACATACCACCTCCTCATATGTAGGACAAACTGTAAAATTTTTGCGTCAGTCGGTTTGGCGGTTCTTGAGTTATAAGATTACCAAAGAAATGTAACTTCTTTTTATATATATAGATAAAACAAAGCACTTACAACTACATTTGACAACTGTGTACGCATATACAGTCATACTTTATAACAGAAACACTCATCAGCGGCTGTGTATTTGTTGTTGTTTTTCCCATACAGGCATTTCGTATGAGAGGAAAGCATTACTCACATAAAATGTTATAACTCAGAAACGGCTGCACCGATTCCAAGCAATCTTCACACATACCACCTCCTCATATGTGGGAAGAAACTGGAAAATTTTTGTGTCAATCGGTTTGGCGGTTCTTGAGTTATAAGATTACCAAGGAAGTGTAACTTCTTTTTATATATATAGATAAAACAAAGCACTTACAACTACATTTGACAACTGTGTACGCATATACAGTCATACTTTATAACAGAAACACTCATCAGCGGCTGTGTATTTGTTGTTGTTTTTCCCATACAGGCATTTCGTATGAGAGGGAAACATTACTTACATAAAATGTCATAACGCAGGAACGGCTGCACCGATTCCAAACAATCTTCACACATACCACCTCCTCATATGTGGGAAGAAACTGGAAAATTTTTGTGTCAATCGGTTTGGCGGTTCTTGAGTTATAAGATTACCAAGGAAATGTAACTTCTTTTTATATATATAGATAACATAATGCACTTACATCTACATTTGACAACTGTGTACGCATATACAGTCACACATTATAACAGAAACACTCATCAGCGGCTGTGTATTTGTTGTTGTTTTTCCCATACAGGCATTTCGTATGAGAGGAAAGCATTACTCACATAAAATGTTATAACTCAGAAACGGCTGCACCGATTCCAAGCAATCTTCACACATACCACCTCCTCATATGTGGGAAGAAACTGGAAAATTTTTGTGTCAATCGGTTTGGCGGTTCTTGAGTTATAAGATTACCAAGGAAGTGTAACTTCTTTTTATATATATAGATAAAACAAAGCACTTACAACTACATTTGACAACTGTGTACGCATATACAGTCATACTTTATAACAGAAACACTCATCAGCGGCTGTGTATTTGTTGTTGTTTTTCCCATACAGGCATTTCGTATGAGAGGGAAACATTACTTACATAAAATGTCATAACGCAGGAACGGCTGCACCGATTCCAAACAAACTCCACACATACCACCTCCTCATATGTAGGAAGAAACTGTAAAATTTTTCTCGCAATCGGTGCGACGGTTCTTGAGTTATAAGATTACCAAGGAAGTGTAACTTCTTTTTATATATATAGATATATAGATAACATAATGCACTTACAACTACATTTGACAACTGTGTGCACATATACAGTCATACAGTACAACAGAAACGCTCATCAGCGGCTGTGTATTTGTTGTTGTTTTTCCCATACAGGCATTTCGTATGAGAGGAAAGCATTACTCACATAAAATGTCATAACTCAGAAACGGCTGCACCGATTCCAAACAATCTTCACACATACCACCTCCTCATATGTGGGAAGAAACTGGAAAATTTTTGTGTCAATCGGTTTGGCGGTTCTTGAGTTATAAGATTACCAAGGAAATGTAACTTCTTTTTATATATATAGATAACATAATGCACTTACATCTACATTTGACAACTGTGTACGCATATACAGTCACACATTATAACAGAAACACTCATCAGCGGCTGTGTATTTGTTGTTGTTTTTCCCATACAGGCATTTCGTATGAGAGGAAAGCATTACTCACATAAAATGTTATAACTCAGAAACGGCTGCACCGATTCCAAGCAATCTTCACACATACCACCTCCTCATATGTGGGAAGAAACTGGAAAATTTTTGTGTCAATCGGTTTGGCGGTTCTTGAGTTATAAGATTACCAAGGAAGTGTAACTTCTTTTTATATATATAGATAAAACAAAGCACTTACAACTACATTTGACAACTGTGTACACATATACAGTCATACAGTACAACAGAAACGCTCATCAGCGGCTGTGTATTTGTTGTTTTTTTTCCCATACAGGCATTTCGTATGAGAGGAAAGCATTACTCACATAAAATGTCATAACTCAGAAACGGCTGCACCGATTCCAAACAATCTTCACACATACCACCTCCTCATATGTGGGAAGAAACTGGAAAATTTTTGTGTCAATCGGTTTGGCGGTTCTTGAGTTATAAGATTACCAAGGAAGTGTAACTTCTTTTTATATATATAGATAAAATAAAGCACTTACAACTACATTTGACAACTGTTACGCATATACAGTCATACATTATAACAGAAACACTCATCAGCGGCTGTGTATTTGTTGTTGTTTTTCCCATACAGGCATTTCGTATGAGTGGGAAGCATTACTTACATAAAATGTCATAACTCAGGAACAGCTGCACCGATTCCAAACAAGCTTCACACATACCACCTCCTCATATGTATGAAGAAACTGTAAAATTTGTGTGTCAATCGGTTTGGCGGTTCTTGAGTTATAAGATTACGAAGGAAATGTAACTTCTTTTTATATATATAGATATATAGATAACATAATGCACTTACAACTACATTTGACAACTGTGTGCACATATACAGTCATACAGTACAACAGAAACGCTCATCAGCGGCTGTGTATTTGTTGTTGTTTTTCCCATACAGGCATTTCGTATGAGAGGAAAGCATTACTCACATAAAATGTCATAACTCAGAAACGGCTGCACCGATTCCAAACAATCTTCACACATACCACCTCCTCATATGTGGGAAGAAACTGGAAAATTTTTGTGTCAATCGGTTTGGCGGTTCTTGAGTTATAAGATTACCAAGGAAATGTAACTTCTTTTTATATATATAGATAACATAATGCACTTACAACTACATTTGACAACTGTGTACGCATATACAGTCACACATTATAACAGAAACACTCATCAGCGGCTGTGTATTTGTTGTTGTTTTTCCCATACAGGCATTTCGTATGAGTGGGAAGCATTACTTACATAAAATGTCATAACTCAGGAACGGCTGCACCGATTCCAAACAAGCTTCACACATACCACCTCCTCATATGTATGAAGAAACTGTAAAATTTTTGTGTCAATCGGTTTGGCGGTTCTTGAGTTATAAGATTACCAAGGAAATGTAACTTCTTTTTATATATATAGATATATAGATAACATAATGCACTTACAACTACATTTGACAACTGTGTACACATACACAGTCATACAGTACAACAGAAACGCTCATCAGCGGCTGTGTATTTGTTGTTGTTTTTCCCATACAGGAATTTCGTATGAGAGGAAAGCATTACTCACATAAAATGTCATAACTCAGGAACGGCTGCACCGATTCCAAGCAAACTTCACACATACTAACTCCTCATATGTAGGAAGAAACTGTAAAATTTTTGCGTCAATCGGTTTGGCGGTTCTTGAGTTATAAGATTACCAAAGAAATGTAACTTCTTTTTATATATATAGATATATAAATAACATGATGCACTTACAACTACATTTGACAACTGTGTACACATATACAGTCATACAGTACAACAGAAACGCTCATCAGCGGCTGTGTATTTGTTGTTGTTTTTCCCATACAGGCATTTCGTATGAGAGGAAAGCATTACTCACATAAAATGTCATAACTCAGGAACGGCTCCACCGATTCCAAAGAGCCTTCACACATACCACCTCCTCATATGTGGGAAGAAACTGGAAAATTTTTGTGTCAATCGGTTTGGCGGTTCTTGAGTTATAAGATTACCAAGGAAATGTAACTTCTTTTTATATATATAGATAACATAATGCACTTACAACTACATTTGACAACTGTGTACGCATATACAGTCACACATTATAACAGAAACACTCATCAGCGGCTGTGTATTTGTTGTTGTTTTTCCCATACAGGCATTTCGTATGAGAGGAAAGCATTACTCACATAAAATGTTATAACTCAGGAACGGCTCCACCGATTCCAAAGAGCCTTCACACATACCACCTCCTCATATGTAGGAAGAAACTGTAAAATTTTTGTCTCAATCGGTTCGGCGGTTCTTGAGTTATAAGATTACCAAGGAAATGTAACTTCTTTTTATATATATAGATAACATAATGCACTTACAACCACATTTGACAACTGTGTACACATATACAGTCATACAGTACAACAGAAACGCTCATCAGCGGCTGTGTATTTGTTGTTGTTTTTCCCATACAGGCATTTCGTATGAGAGGAAAGCATTACTCACATAAAATGTCATAACTCAGGAACGGCTGCACCGATTCCAAACAAACTTCACACATACGACCTCCTCATATGTAGGAAGAAACTGTAAATTTTTTGTGTCAATTGGTTTGACGGTTCTTAAGTTATAAGATTACCAAAGAAATGTAACTTCTTTTTATATATATAGATATATAGATAACATAATGCACTTACAACTACATTTGACAACTGTGTGCACATATACAGTCATACAGTACAACAGAAACGCTCATCAGCGGCTGTGTATTTGTTGTTGTTTTTCCCATACAGGCATTTCGTATGAGAGGAAAGCATTACTCACATAAAATGTCATAACTCAGAAACGGCTGCACCGATTCCAAACAATCTTCACACATACCACCTCCTCATATGTGGGAAGAAACTGGAAAATTTTTGTGTCAGTCGGTTTGGCGGTTCTTGAGTTATAAGATTACCAAGGAAATGTAACTTCTTTTTATATATATAGATAACATAATGCACTTACAACTACATTTGACAACTGTGTACGCATATACAGTCACACATTATAACAGAAACACTCATCAGCGGCTGTGTATTTGTTGTTGTTTTTCCCATACAGGCATTTCGTATGAGTGGGAAGCATTACTTACATAAAATGTCATAACTCAGGAACGGCTGCACCGATTCCAAACAAGCTTCACACATACCACCTCCTCATATGTATGAAGAAACTGTAAAATTTTTGTGTCAATCGGTTTGGCGGTTCTTGAGTTATAAGATTACCAAGGAAATGTAACTTCTTTTTATATATATAGATATATAGATAACATAATGCACTTACAACTACATTTGACAACTGTGTACACATACACAGTCATACAGTACAACAGAAACGCTCATCAGCGGCTGTGTATTTGTTGTTGTTTTTCCCATACAGGAATTTCGTATGAGAGGAAAGCATTACTCACATAAAATGTCATAACTCAGGAACGGCTGCACCGATTCCAAGCAAACTTCACACATACTAACTCCTCATATGTAGGAAGAAACTGTAAGATTTTTGCGTCAATCGGTTTGGCGGTTCTTGAGTTATAAGATTACCAAAGAAATGTAACTTCTTTTTATATATATAGATATATAAATAACATGATGCACTTACAACTACATTTGACAACTGTGTACACATATACAGTCATACAGTACAACAGAAACGCTCATCAGCGGCTGTGTATTTGTTGTTGTTTTTCCCATACAGGCATTTCGTATGAGAGGAAAGCATTACTCACATAAAATTTCATAACTCGGGAACGGCTCCACCGATTCCAAACAGCCTTCACACATACCACCTCCTCATATGTGGGAAGAAACTGGAAAATTTTTGTGTCAATCGGTTTGGCGGTTCTTGAGTTATAAGATTACCAAGGAAATGTAACTTCTTTTTATATATATAGATAACATAATGCACTTACAACTACATTTGACAACTGTGTACGCATATACAGTCACACATTATAACAGAAACACTCATCAGCGGCTGTGTATTTGTTGTTGTTTTTCCCATACAGGCATTTCGTATGAGAGGAAAGCATTACTCACATAAAATGTTATAACTCAGGAACGGCTCCACCGATTCCAAAGAGCCTTCACACATACCACCTCCTCATATGTAGGAAGAAACTGTAAAATTTTTGTCTCAATCGGTTCGGCGGTTCTTGAGTTATAAGATTACCAAGGAAATGTAACTTCTTTTTATATATATAGATAACATAATGCACTTACAACCACATTTGACAACTGTGTACACATATACAGTCATACAGTACAACAGAAACGCTCATCAGCGGCTGTGTATTTGTTGTTGTTTTTCCCATACAGGCATTTCGTATGAGAGGAAAGCATTACTCACATAAAATGTCATAACTCAGGAACGGCTGCACCGATTCCAAACAAACTTCACACATACGACCTCCTCATATGTAGGAAGAAACTGTAAATTTTTTGTGTCAATTGGTTTGACGGTTCTTAAGTTATAAGATTACCAAAGAAATGTAACTTCTTTTTATATATATAGATATATAGATAACATAATGCACTTACAACTACATTTGACAACTGTGTGCACATATACAGTCATACAGTACAACAGAAACGCTCATCAGCGGCTGTGTATTTGTTGTTGTTTTTCCCATACAGGCATTTCGTATGAGAGGAAAGCATTACTCACATAAAATGTCATAACTCAGAAACGGCTGCACCGATTCCAAACAATCTTCACACATACCACCTCCTCATATGTGGGAAGAAACTGGAAAATTTTTGTGTCAATCGGTTTGGCGGTTCTTGAGTTATAAGATTACCAAGGAAATGTAACTTCTTTTTATATATATAGATAACATAATGCACTTACATCTACATTTGACAACTGTGTGCGCATATACAGTCACACATTATAACAGAAACACTCATTAGCGGCTGTGTATTTGTTGTTGTTTTTCCCATACAGGCATTTCGTATGAGAGGGAAACATTACTTACATAAAATGTCATAACGCAGGAACGGCTGCACCGATTCCAAACAAACTCCACACATACCACCTCCTCATATGTAGGAACAAACTGTAAAATTTTTGCGTCAATCGGTTTGGCGGTTCTTGAGTTATAAGATTACCAAAGAAATGTAACTTCTTTTTATATATATAGATATATAAGTAACATGATGCACTTACAACTACATTTGACAACTGTGTACACATATACAATCATACAGTACAACAGAAACGCTCATCAGCGGCTGTGTATTTGTTGTTGTTTTTCCCATACAGGCATTTCGTATGAGAGGAAAGCATTACTCACATAAAATTTCATAACTCAGGAACGGCTGCACCGATGCCTTCACACATACCACCTCCTCATATGTAGGAAGAAACTGTAAAATTTTTCTCGCAATCGGTGCGACGGTTCTTGAGTTATAAGATTACCAAGGAAATGTAACTTCTTTTTAAATATATAGATAACATAATGCACTTACAACCACATTTGACAACTGTGTACACATATACAGTCATACAGTACAACAGAAACGCTCATCAGCGGCTGTGTATTTGTTGTTGTTTTTCCCATACAGGCATTTCGTATGAGAGGAAAGCATTACTCACATAAAATGTCATAACTCAGGAACGGCTGCACCGATTCCAAACAATCTTCACACATACCACCTCCTCATATGTGGGAAGAAACTGGAAATTTTTGTGTCAATATGTTTGGCGGTTCTTGAGTTATAAGATTACCAAGGAAATGTAACTTCTTTTTATATATATAGATAACATAATGCACTTACAACCACATTTGACAACTGTGTACACATATACAGTCATACCTTATAACAGAAACGCTCATCAGCGGCTGTGTATTTGTTGTTATTTTTCCCATACAGGCATTTCGTATGAGAGGAAAGCATTACTCACATAAAATGTCATAACTCAGAAACGGCTCCACCGATTCCAAACAATCTTCACACATACCACCTCCTCATATGTGGGAAGAAACTGGAAAATTTTTGTGTCAATCGGTTTGGCGGTTCTTGAGTTATAAGATTACCAAGGAAGTGTAACTTCTTTTTATATATATAGATAAAATAAAGCACTTACAACTACATTTGACAACTGTGTACGCATATACTGTCATACATTATAACAGAAACACTCATCAGCGGCTGTGTATTTGTTGTTGTTTTTCCCATACAGGCATTTCGTATGAGTGTTAAGCATTACTTACATAAAATGTCATAACTCAGGAACAGCTGCACCGATTCCAAACAAGCTTCACACATACCACCTCCTCATATGTATGAAGAAACTGTAAAATTTGTGTGTCAATCGGTTTGGCGGTTCTTGAGTTATAAGATTACCAAGGAAATGTAACTTCTTTTTATATATATAGATATATAGATAACATAATGCACTTACAACTACATTTGACAACTGTGTGCACATATACAGTCATACAGTACAACAGAAACGCTCATCAGCGGCTGTGTATTTGTTGTTGTTTTTCCCATACAGGCATTTCGTATGAGAGGAAAGCATTACTCACATAAAATGTCATAACTCAGAAACGGCTGCACCGATTCCAAACAATCTTCACACATACCACCTCCTCATATGTGGGAAGAAACTGGAAAATTTTTGTGTCAATCGGTTTGGCGGTTCTTGAGTTATAAGATTACCAAGGAAATGTAACTTCTTTTTATATATATAGATAACATAATGCACTTACAACTACATTTGACAACTGTGTACACATATACAGTCATACAGTACAACAGAAACGCTCATCAGCGGCTGTGTATTTGTTGTTGTTTTTCCCATACAGGCATTTCGTATGAGAGGAAAGCATTACTCACATAAAATGTCATAACTCAGAAACGGCTGCACCGATTCCAAACAATCTTCACACATACCACCTCCTCATATGTGGGAAGCAACTGGAAAATTTTTGTGTCAATCGGTTTGGCGGTTCTTGAGTTATAAGATTACCAAGGAAATGTAACTTCTTTTTATATATATAGATAACATAATGCACTTACATCTACATTTGACAACTGTTTACGCATATACAGTCACACATTATAACAGAAACACTCATTAGCGGCTGTGTATTTGTTGTTGTTTTTCCCATACAGGCATTTCGTATGAGAGGGAAACATTACTTACATAAAATGTCATAACGCAGGAACGGCTGCACCGATTCCAAACAAACTCCACACATACCACCTCCTCATATGTAGGAACAAACTGTAAAATTTTTGCGTCAATCGGTTTGGCGGTTCTTGAGTTATAAGATTACCAAAGAAATGTAACTTCTTTTTATATATATAGATATATAAGTAACATGATGCACTTACAACTACATTTGACAACTGTGTACACATATACAGTCATACAGTACAACAGAAACGCTCATCAGCGGCTGTGTATTTGTTGTTGTTTTTCCCATACAGGCATTTCGTATGAGAGGAAAGCATTACTCACATAAAATTTCATAACTCAGGAACGGCTGCACCGATGCCTTCACACATACCACCTCCTCATATGTAGGAAGAAACTGTAAAATTTTTCTCGCAATCGGTGCGACGGTTCTTGAGTTATAAGATTACCAAGGAAATGTAACTTCTTTTTAAATATATAGATAACATAATGCACTTACAACCACATTTGACAACTGTGTACACATATACAGTCATACAGTACAACAGAAACGCTCATCAGCGGCTGTGTATTTGTTGTTGTTTTTCCCATACAGGCATTTCGTATGAGAGGAAAGCATTACTCACATAAAATGTCATAACTCAGGAACGGCTGCACCGATTCCAAACAATCTTCACACATACCACCTCCTCATATGTGGGAAGAAACTGGAAATTTTTGTGTCAATATGTTTGGCGGTTCTTGAGTTATAAGATTACCAAGGAAATGTAACTTCTTTTTATATATATAGATAACATAATGCACTTACAACCACATTTGACAACTGTGTACACATATACAGTCATACCTTATAACAGAAACGCTCATCAGCGGCTGTGTATTTGTTGTTATTTTTCCCATACAGGCATTTCGTATGAGAGGAAAGCATTACTCACATAAAATGTCATAACTCAGAAACGGCTGCACCGATTCCAAACAATCTTCACACATACCACCTCCTCATATGTGGGAAGAAACTGGAAAATTTTTGTGTCAATCGGTTTGGCGGTTCTTGAGTTATAAGATTACCAAGGAAGTGTAACTTCTTTTTATATATATAGATAAAATAAAGCACTTACAACTACATTTGACAACTGTGTACGCATATACTGTCATACATTATAACAGAAACACTCATCAGCGGCTGTGTATTTGTTGTTGTTTTTCCCATACAGGCATTTCGTATGAGTGTTAAGCATTACTTACATAAAATGTCATAACTCAGGAACAGCTGCACCGATTCCAAACAAGCTTCACACATACCACCTCCTCATATGTATGAAGAAACTGTAAAATTTGTGTGTCAATCGGTTTGGCGGTTCTTGAGTTATAAGATTACCAAGGAAATGTAACTTCTTTTTATATATATAGATATATAGATAACATAATGCACTTACAACTACATTTGACAACTGTGTGCACATATACAGTCATACAGTACAACAGAAACGCTCATCAGCGGCTGTGTATTTGTTGTTGTTTTTCCCATACAGGCATTTCGTATGAGAGGAAAGCATTACTCACATAAAATGTCATAACTCAGAAACGGCTGCACCGATTCCAAACAATCTTCACACATACCACCTCCTCATATGTGGGAAGAAACTGGAAAATTTTTGTGTCAATCGGTTTGGCGGTTCTTGAGTTATAAGATTACCAAGGAAATGTAACTTCTTTTTATATATATAGATAACATAATGCACTTACAACTACATTTGACAACTGTGTACACATATACAGTCATACAGTACAACAGAAACGCTCATCAGCGGCTGTGTATTTGTTGTTGTTTTTCCCATACAGGCATTTCGTATGAGAGGAAAGCATTACTCACATAAAATTTCATAACTCAGGAACGGCTGCACCGATTCCAAACAGCCTTCACACATACCACCTCCTCATATGTAGGAAGAAACTGTAAAATTTTTGTCGCAATCGGTGCGACGGTTCTTGAGTTATAAGATTACCAAGGAAATGTAACTTCTTTTTAAATATATAGATAACATAATGCACTTACAACCACATTTGACAACTGTGTACACATATACAGTCATACAGTACAACAGAAACGCTCATCAGCGGCTGTGTATTTGTTGAAATACAGGCATTTCGTATGAGAGGAAAGCATTACTCACATAAAATGTCATAACTCAGGAACGGCTGCACCGATTCCAAACAATCTTCACACATACCACCTCCTCATATGTGGGAAGAAACTGGAAAATTTTTGTGTCAATCGGTTTGGCGGTTCTTGAGTTATAAGATTACCAAAGAAGTGTAACTTCTTTTTATATATATAGATAAAATAAAGCACTTACAACTACATTTGACAACTGTGTACGCATATACAGTCATACATTATAACAGAAGCACTCATCAGCGGCTGTGTATTTGTTGTTGTTTTTCCCATACAGGCATTTCGTATGAGTGGGAAGCATTACTTACATAAAATGTCATAACTCAGGAACGGCTGCACCGCTTCCAAACAAGCTTCACACATACCACCTCCTCATATGTATGAAGAAACTGTAAAATTTTTGTGTCAATCGGTTTGGCGGTTCTTGAGTTATAAGATTACCAAGGAAATGTAACTTCTTTTTATATATATAGATATATAGATAACATAATGCACTTACAACTACATTTGACAACTGTGTGCACATATACAGTCATACAGTACAACAGAAACGCTCATCAGCGGCTGTGTATTTGTTGTTGTTTTTCCCATACAGGCATTTCGTATGAGAGGAAAGCATTACTCACATAAAATGTCATAACTCAGAAACGGCTGCACCGATTCCAAACAATCTTCACACATACCACCTCCTCATATGTGGGAAGAAACTGGAAAATTTTTGTGTCAATCGGTTTGGCGGTTCTTGAGTTATAAGATTACCAAGGAAATGTAACTTCTTTTTATATATATAGATAACATAATGCACTTACAACTACATTTGACAACTGTGTACGCATATACAGTCACACATTATAACAGAAACACTCATCAGCGGCTGTGTATTTGTTGTTGTTTTTCCCATACAGGCATTTCGTATGAGAGGAAAGCATTACTCACATAAAATGTTATAACTCAGAAACGGCTGCACCGATTCCAAGCAATCTTCACACATACCACCTCCTCATATGTGGGAAGAAACTGGAAAATTTTTGTGTCAATCGGTTTGGCGGTTCTTGAGTTATAAGATTACCAAGGAAGTGTAACTTCTTTTTATATATATAGATAAAATAAAGCACTTACAACTACATTTGACAACTGTGTACGCATATACAGTCATACTTTATAACAGAAACACTCATCAGCGGCTGTGTATTTGTTGTTGTTTTTCCCATACAGGCATTTCGTATGAGAGGGAAACATTACTTACATAAAATGTCATAACGCAGGAACGGCTGCACCGATTCCAAACAAACTCCACACATACCACCTCCTCATATGTAGGAACAAACTGTAAAATTTTTGCGTCAATCGGTTTGGCGGTTCTTGAGTTATAAGATTACCAAAGAAATGTAACTTCTTTTTATATATATAGATATATAAGTAACATGATGCACTTACAACTACATTTGACAACTGTGTACACATATACAGTCATACAGTACAACAGAAACGCTCATCAGCGGCTGTGTATTTGTTGTTGTTTTTCCCATACAGGCATTTCGTATGAGAGGAAAGCATTACTCACATAAAATTTCATAACTCAGGAACGGCTGCACCGATTCAAACAGCCTTCACACATACCACCTCCTCATATGTAGGAAGAAACTGTAAAATTTTTGTCGCAATCGGTGCGACGGTTCTTGAGTTATAAGATTACCAAGGAAATGTAACTTCTTTTTAAATATATAGATAACATAATGCACTTACAACCACATTTGACAACTGTGTACACATATACAGTCATACAGTACAACAGAAACGCTCATCAGCGGCTGTGTATTTGTTGTTGTTTTTCCCATACAGGCATTTCGTATGAGAGGAAAGCATTACTCACATAAAATGTCATAACTCAGGAACGGCTGCACCGATTCCAAACAATCTTCACACATACCACCTCCTCATATGTGGGAAGAAACTGGAAATTTTTGTGTCAATCGGTTTGGCGGTTCTTGAGTTATAAGATTACCAAGGAAATGTAACTTCTTTTTATATATATAGATAACATAATGCACTTACAACCACATTTGACAACTGTGTACACATATACAGTCATACAGTACAACAGAAACGCTCATCAGCGGCTGTGTATTTGTTGTTTTTTTCCCATACAGGCATTTCGTATGAGAGGAAAGCATTACTCACATAAAATGTCATAACTCAGGAACGGCTACACCGATTCCAAACGAACTTCACACATACCACCTCCTCATATGTAGGAACAAACTGTAAAATTTTTGTGTCAATCGGTTCGGCGGTTCTTGAGTTATAAGATCACCAAGGAAATGTAACTTCTTTTTATATATATAGATAACATAATGCACTTACAACCACATTTGACAACTGTGTACACATATACAGTCATACAGTACAACAGAAACGCTCATCAGCGGCTGTGTATTTGTTGTTTTTTTCCCATACAGGCATTTCGTATGAGAGGAAAGCATTACTCACATAAAATGTCATAACTCAGGAACGGCTACACCGATTCCAAACAATCTTCACACATACCACCTCCTCATATGTGGGAAGAAACTGGAAATTTTTGTGTCAATCGGTTTGGCGGTTCTTGAGTTATAAGATTACCAAGGAAGTGTAACTTCTTTTTATATATATAGATAAAATAAAGCACTTACAACTACATTTGACAACTGTGTACGCATATACAGTCATACATTATAACAGAAACACTCATCAGCGGCTGTGTATTTGTTGTTGTTTTTCCCATACAGGCATTTCGTATGAGTGGGAAGCATTACTTACATAAAATGTCATAACTCAGGAACGGCTGCACCGATTCCAAACAAGCTTCACACATACCACCTCCTCATATGTATGAAGAAACTGTAAAATTTTTGTGTCAATCGGTTTGGCGGTTCTTGAGTTATAAGATTACCAAGGAAATGTAACTTCTTTTTATATATATAGATATATAGATAACATAATGCACTTACAACTACATTTGACAACTGTGTACACATACACAGTCATACAGTACAACAGAAACGCTCATCAGCGGCTGTGTCTTTGTTGTTGTTTTTCCCATACAGGAATTTCGTATGAGAGGAAAGCATTACTCACATAAAATGTCATAACTCAGGAACGGCTGCACCGATTCCAAACAAACTTCACACATACTAACTCCTCATATGTAGGAAGAAACTGTAAAATTTTTGCGTCAATCGGTTTGGCGGTTCTTGAGTTATAAGATTACCAAAGAAATGTAACTTCTTTTTATATATATAGATATATAAATAACATGATGCACTTACAACTACATTTGACAACTGTGTACACATATACAGTCATACAGTACAACAGAAACGCTCATCAGCGGCTGTGTATTTGTTGTTGTTTTTCCCATACAGGCATTTCGTATGAGAGGAAAGCATTACTCACATAAAATTTCATAACTCAGGAACGGCTCCACCGATTCCAAACCGCCTTCACACATACAACCTCCTCATATGTAGGAAGAAACTGTAAAATTTTTGTCTCAATCGGTTCGGCGGTTCTTGAGTTATAAGATTACCAAGGAAATGTAACTTCTTTTTATATATATAGATAACATAATGCACTTACAACCACATTTGACAACTGTGTACACATATACAGTCATACAGTACAACAGAAACGCTCATCAGCGGCTGTGTATTTGTTGTTGTTTTTCATATACAGGCATTTCGTATGCGAGGAAAGCATTACTCACATAAAATGTCATAACTCAGGAACGGCTGCACCGATTCCAAACAAACTTCACACATACGACCTCCTCATATGTAGGAAGAAACTGTAAATTTTTTGTGTCAATTGGTTTCACGGTTCTTAAGTTATAAGATTACCAAAGAAATGTAACTTCTTTTTATATATATAGATATATAGATAACATAATGCACTTACAACTACATTTGACAACTGTGTGCACATATACAGTCATACAGTACAACAGAAACGCTCATCAGCGGCTGTGTATTTGTTGTTGTTTTTCCCATACAGGCATTTCGTATGAGAGGAAAGCATTACTCACATAAAATGTCATAACTCAGAAACGGCTGCACCGATTCCAAACAATCTTCACACATACCACCTCCTCATATGTGGGAAGAAACTGGAAAATTTTTGTGTCAATCGGTTTGGCGGTTCTTGAGTTATAAGATTACCAAGGAAATGTAACTTCTTTTTATATATATAGATAACATAATGCACTTACAACTACATTTGACAACTGTGTACGCATATACAGTCACACATTATAACAGAAACACTCATCAGCGGCTGTGTATTTGTTGTTGTTTTTCCCATACAGGCATTTCGTATGAGAGGAAAGCATTACTCACATAAAATGTTATAACTCAGAAACGGCTGCACCGATTGCAAGCAATCTTCACACATACCACCTCCTCATATGTGGGAAGAAACTGGAAAATTTTTGTGTCAATCGGTTTGGCGGTTCTTGAGTTATAAGATTACCAAGGAAGTGTAACTTCTTTTTATATATATAGATAAAATAAAGCACTTACAACTACATTTGACAACTGTGTACGCATATACAGTCATACTTTATAGCAGAAACACTCATCAGCGGCTGTGTATTTGTTGTTGTTTTTCCCATACAGGCATTTCGTATGAGAGGGAAACATTACTTACATAAAATGTCATAACGCAGGAACGGCTGCACCGATTCCAAACAAACTCCACACATACCACCTCCTCATATGTAGGAACAAACTGTAAAATTTTTGTCGCAATCGGTGCGACGGTTCTTGAGTTATAAGATTACCAAGGAAATGTAACTTCTTTTTAAATATATAGATAACATAATGCACTTACAACTACATTTGACAACTGTGTACACATATACAGTCATACAGTACAACAGAAACGCTCATCAGCGGCTGTGTATTTGTTGTTGTTTTTCCCAGACAGGCATTTCGTATGAGAGGAAAGCATTACTCACATAAAATGTCATAACTCAGGAACGGCTGCACCGATTCCAAACAATCTTCACACATACCACCTCCTCATATGTGGGAAGAAACTGGAAATTTTTGTGTCAATCGGTTTGGCGGTTCTTGAGTTATAAGATTACCAAGGAAATGTAACTTCTTTTTATATATATAGATAACATAATGCACTTACAACTACATTTGACAACAGTGTACGCATATACAGTCACACATTATAACAGAAACACTCATCAGCGGCTGTGTATTTGTTGTTGTTTTTCCCATACAGGCATTTCGTATGAGAGGAAAGCATTACTCACATAAAATGTCATAACTCAGAAACGGCTGCACCGATTCCAAGCAATCTTCACACATACCACCTCCTCATATGTGGGAAGAAACTGGAAAATTTTTGTGTCAATCGGTTTGGCGGTTCTTGAGTTATAAGATTACCAAGGAAGTGTAACTTCTTTTTATATATATAGATAAAATAAAGCACTTACAACTACATTTGACAACTGTGTACGCATATACAGTCATACTTTATAACAGAAACACTCATCAGCGGCTGTGTATTTGTTGTTGTTTTTCCCATACAGGCATTTCGTATGAGAGGGAAGCATTACTTACATAAAATGTCATAACTCAGGAACGGCTGCACCGATTCCAAACAAACTCCACACATACCACCTCCTCATATGTAGGAACAAACTGTAAAATTTTTGCGTCAATCGGTTTGGCGGTTCTTGAGTTATAAGATTACCAAAGAAATGTAACTTCTTTTTATATATATAGATATATAAGTAACATGATGCACTTACAACTACATTTGACAACTGTGTACACATATACAGTCAT
The DNA here is from genome assembly GCA_910595825.1 of Philhelius pedissequus. Classification (NCBI taxonomy): domain Eukaryota; kingdom Metazoa; phylum Arthropoda; class Insecta; order Diptera; family Syrphidae; genus Philhelius; species Philhelius pedissequus. The sequence continues at coordinate 31,626,649 of OU343164.1, forward strand.
ACAGTACAACAGAAACGCTCATCAGCGGCTGTGTATTTGTTGTTGTTTTTCCCATACAGGCATTTCGTATGAGAGGAAAGCATTACTCACATAAAATTTCATAACTCAGGAACGGCTGCACCGATTCCAAACAGCCTTCACACATACCACCTCCTCATATGTAGGAAGAAACTGTAAAATTTTTGTCTCAATCGGTGCGACGGTTCTTGAGTTATAAGATTACCAAGGAAATGTAACTTCTTTTTAAATATATAGATAACATAATGCACTTACAACCACATTTGACAACTGTGTACACATATACAGTCATACAGTTCAACAGAAACGCTCATCAGCGGCTGTGTATTTGTTGTTGTTTTTCCCATACAGGCATTTCGTATGAGAGGAAAGCATTACTCACCTAAAATGTCATAACTCAGGAACGGCTGCACCGATTCCAAACAAACTCCACACATACCACCTCCTCATATGTAGGAACAAACTGTAAAATTTTTGTGTCAATTGGTTTGGCGGTTCTTAAGTTATAAGATTACCAAAGAAATGTAACTTCTTTTTATATATATAGATATATAGATAACATAATGCACTTACAACTACATTTGACAACTGTGTGCACATATACAGTCATACAGTACAACAGAAACGCTCATCAGCGGCTGTGTATTTGTTGTTGTTTTTCCCATACAGGCATTTCGTATGAGAGGAAAGCATTACTCACATAAAATGTCATAACTCAGGAACGGCTACACCGATTCCAAACGAACTTCACACATACCACCTCCTCATATGTAGGAACAAACTGTAAAATTTTTGTGTCAATTGGTTTGGCGGTTCTTAAGTTATAAGATTACCAAAGAAATGTAACTTCTTTTTATATATATAGATATATAGATAACATAATGCACTTACAACTACATTTGACAACTGTGTGCACATATACAGTCATACAGTACAACAGAAGCGCTCATCAGCGGCTGTGTATTTGTTGTTGTTTTTCCCATACAGGCATTTCGTATGAGAGGAAAGCATTACTCACATAAAATGTCATAACTCAGGAACGGCTGCACCGATTCCAAACAAACTTCACACATACCACCTCCTCATATGTAGGAAGAAACTGTAAAATTTTTGTGTCAATTGGTTTGGCGGTTCTTAAGTTATAAGATTACCAAAGAAATGTAACTTCTTTTTATATATATAGATATATAGATAACATAATGCACTTACAACTACATTTGACAACTGTGTGCACATATACAGTCATACAGTACAACAGAAACGCTCATCAGCGGCTGTGTATTTGTTGTTGTTTTTCCCATACAGGCATTTCGTATGAGAGGAAAGCATTACTCACATAAAATGTCATAACTCAGGAACGGCTACACCGATTCCAAACGAACTTCACACATACCACCTCCTCATATGTAGGAACAAACTGTAAAATTTTTGTGTCAATCGGTTCGGCGGTTCTTGAGTTATAAGATCACCAAGGAAATGTAACTTCTTTTTATATATATAGATATATAGATAACATAATGCACTTACAACTACATTTGACAACTGTGTGCACATATACAGTCATACAGTACAACAGAAACGCTCATCAGCGGCTGTGTATTTGTTGTTGTTTTTCCCATACAGGCATTTCGTATGAGAGGAAAGCATTACTCACATAAAATGTCATAACTCAGGAACGGCTGCACCGATTCCAAACAAACTTCACACATACCACCTCCTCATATGTAGGAAGAAACTGTAAAATTTTTGTGTCAATTGGTTTGGCGGTTCTTAAGTTATAAGATTACCAAAGAAATGAAACTTCTTTTTATATATATAGATATATAGATAACATAATGCACTTACAACTACATTTGACAACTGTGTGCACATATACAGTCATACAGTACAACAGAAACGCTCATCAGCGGCTGTGTATTTGTTGTTGTTTTTCCCATACAGGCATTTCGTATGAGAGGAAAGCATTACTCACATAAAATTTCATAACTCAGGAACGGCTACACCGATTCCAAACGAACTTCACACATACCACCTCCTCATATGTAGGAACAAACTGTAAAATTTTTGTGTCAATCGGTTCGGCGGTTCTTGAGTTATAAGATCACCAAGGAAATGTAACTTCTTTTTATATATATAGACAACATAATGCACTTACAACTACATTTCACAACTGTGTACACATATACAGTCATACAGTACAACAGAAACGCTCATCAGCGGCTGTGTATTTGTTGTTGTTTTTCCCAGACAGGCATTTCGTATGAGAGGAAAGCATTACTCACATAAAATGTCATAACTCAGGAACGGCTGCACCGATTCCAAACAATCTTCACACATACCACCTCCTCATATGTGGGAAGAAACTGGAAATTTTTGTGTCAATCGGTTTGGCGGTTCTTGAGTTATAAGATTACCAAGGAAATGTAACTTCTTTTTATATATATAGATAACATAATGCACTTACAACTACATTTGACAACAGTGTACGCATATACAGTCACACATTATAACAGAAACACTCATCAGCGGCTGTGTATTTGTTGTTGTTTTTCCCATACAGGCATTTCGTATGAGAGGAAAGCATTACTCACATAAAATGTCATAACTCAGAAACGGCTGCACCGATTCCAAGCAATCTTCACACATACCACCTCCTCATATGTGGGAAGAAACTGGAAAATTTTTGTGTCAATCGGTTTGGCGGTTCTTGAGTTATAAGATTACCAAGGAAGTGTAACTTCTTTTTATATATATAGATAAAATAAAGCACTTACAACTACATTTGACAACTGTGTACGCATATACAGTCATACTTTATAACAGAAACACTCATCAGCGGCTGTGTATTTGTTGTTGTTTTTCCCATACAGGCATTTCGTATGAGAGGGAAGCATTACTTACATAAAATGTCATAACTCAGGAACGGCTGCACCGATTCCAAACAAACTCCACACATACCACCTCCTCATATGTAGGAACAAACTGTAAAATTTTTGCGTCAATCGGTTTGGCGGTTCTTGAGTTATAAGATTACCAAAGAAATGTAACTTCTTTTTATATATATAGATATATAAGTAACATGATGCACTTACAACTACATTTGACAACTGTGTACACATATACAGTCATACAGTACAACAGAAACGCTCATCAGCGGCTGTGTATTTGTTGTTGTTTTTCCCATACAGGCATTTCGTATGAGAGGAAAGCATTACTCACATAAAATTTCATAACTCAGGAACGGCTGCACCGATTCCAAACAGCCTTCACACATACCACCTCCTCATATGTAGGAAGAAACTGTAAAATTTTTGTCTCAATCGGTGCGACGGTTCTTGAGTTATAAGATTACCAAGGAAATGTAACTTCTTTTTAAATATATAGATAACATAATGCACTTACAACCACATTTGACAACTGTGTACACATATACAGTCATACAGTTCAACAGAAACGCTCATCAGCGGCTGTGTATTTGTTGTTGTTTTTCCCATACAGGCATTTCGTATGAGAGGAAAGCATTACTCACCTAAAATGTCATAACTCAGGAACGGCTGCACCGATTCCAAACAAACTCCACACATACCACCTCCTCATATGTAGGAACAAACTGTAAAATTTTTGTGTCAATTGGTTTGGCGGTTCTTAAGTTATAAGATTACCAAAGAAATGTAACTTCTTTTTATATATATAGATATATAGATAACATAATGCACTTACAACTACATTTGACAACTGTGTGCACATATACAGTCATACAGTACAACAGAAACGCTCATCAGCGGCTGTGTATTTGTTGTTGTTTTTCCCATACAGGCATTTCGTATGAGAGGAAAGCATTACTCACATAAAATGTCATAACTCAGGAACGGCTACACCGATTCCAAACGAACTTCACACATACCACCTCCTCATATGTAGGAACAAACTGTAAAATTTTTGTGTCAATTGGTTTGGCGGTTCTTAAGTTATAAGATTACCAAAGAAATGTAACTTCTTTTTATATATATAGATATATAGATAACATAATGCACTTACAACTACATTTGACAACTGTGTGCACATATACAGTCATACAGTACAACAGAAGCGCTCATCAGCGGCTGTGTATTTGTTGTTGTTTTTCCCATACAGGCATTTCGTATGAGAGGAAAGCATTACTCACATAAAATGTCATAACTCAGGAACGGCTGCACCGATTCCAAACAAACTTCACACATACCACCTCCTCATATGTAGGAAGAAACTGTAAAATTTTTGTGTCAATTGGTTTGGCGGTTCTTAAGTTATAAGATTACCAAAGAAATGTAACTTCTTTTTATATATATAGATATATAGATAACATAATGCACTTACAACTACATTTGACAACTGTGTGCACATATACAGTCATACAGTACAACAGAAACGCTCATCAGCGGCTGTGTATTTGTTGTTGTTTTTCCCATACAGGCATTTCGTATGAGAGGAAAGCATTACTCACATAAAATGTCATAACTCAGGAACGGCTACACCGATTCCAAACGAACTTCACACATACCACCTCCTCATATGTAGGAACAAACTGTAAAATTTTTGTGTCAATCGGTTCGGCGGTTCTTGAGTTATAAGATCACCAAGGAAATGTAACTTCTTTTTATATATATAGATATATAGATAACATAATGCACTTACAACTACATTTGACAACTGTGTGCACATATACAGTCATACAGTACAACAGAAACGCTCATCAGCGGCTGTGTATTTGTTGTTGTTTTTCCCATACAGGCATTTCGTATGAGAGGAAAGCATTACTCACATAAAATGTCATAACTCAGGAACGGCTGCACCGATTCCAAACAAACTTCACACATACCACCTCCTCATATGTAGGAAGAAACTGTAAAATTTTTGTGTCAATTGGTTTGGCGGTTCTTAAGTTATAAGATTACCAAAGAAATGTAACTTCTTTTTATATATATAGATATATAGATAACATAATGCACTTACAACTACATTTGACAACTGTGTGCACATGTACAGTCATACAGTACAACAGAAACGCTCATCAGCGGCTGTGTATTTGTTGTTGTTTTTCCCATACAGGCATTTCGTATGAGAGGAAAGCATTACTCACATAAAATTTCATAACTCAGGAACGGCTACACCGATTCCAAACGAACTTCACACATACCACCTCCTCATATGTAGGAACAAACTGTAAAATTTTTGTGTCAATCGGTTCGGCGGTTCTTGAGTTATAAGATCACCAAGGAAATGTAACTTCTTTTTATATATATAGACAACATAATGCACTTACAACTACATTTCACAACTGTGTACACATATACAGTCATACAGTACAACAGAAACGCTCATCAGCGGCTGTGTATTTGTTGTTGTTTTTCCCAGACAGGCATTTCGTATGAGAGGAAAGCATTACTCACATAAAATGTCATAACTCAGGAACGGCTGCACCGATTCCAAACAATCTTCACACATACCACCTCCTCATATGTGGGAAGAAACTGGAAATTTTTGTGTCAATCGGTTTGGCGGTTCTTGAGTTATAAGATTACCAAGGAAATGTAACTTCTTTTTATATATATAGATAACATAATGCACTTACAACTACATTTGACAACAGTGTACGCATATACAGTCACACATTATAACAGAAACACTCATCAGCGGCTGTGTATTTGTTGTTGTTTTTCCCATACAGGCATTTCGTATGAGAGGAAAGCATTACTCACATAAAATGTCATAACTCAGAAACGGCTGCACCGATTCCAAGCAATCTTCACACATACCACCTCCTCATATGTGGGAAGAAACTGGAAAATTTTTGTGTCAATCGGTTTGGCGGTTCTTGAGTTATAAGATTACCAAGGAAGTGTAACTTCTTTTTATATATATAGATAAAATAAAGCACTTACAACTACATTTGACAACTGTGGACGCATATACAGTCATACTTTATAACAGAAACACTCATCAGCGGCTGTGTATTTGTTGTTGTTTTTCCCATACAGGCATTTCGTATGAGAGGGAAGCATTACTTACATAAAATGTCATAACTCAGGAACGGCTGCACCGATTCCAAACAAACTCCACACATACCACCTCCTCATATGTAGGAACAAACTGTAAAATTTTTGCGTCAATCGGTTTGGCGGTTCTTGAGTTATAAGATTACCAAAGAAATGTAACTTCTTTTTATATATATAGATATATAAGTAACATGATGCACTTACAACTACATTTGACAACTGTGTACACATATACAGTCATACAGTACAACAGAAACGCTCATCAGCGGCTGTGTATTTGTTGTTGTTTTTCCCATACAGGCATTTCGTATGAGAGGAAAGCATTACTCACATAAAATTTCATAACTCAGGAACGGCTGCACCGATTCCAAACAGCCTTCACACATACCACCTCCTCATATGTAGGAAGAAACTGTAAAATTTTTGTCTCAATCGGTGCGACGGTTCTTGAGTTATAAGATTACCAAGGAAATGTAACTTCTTTTTAAATATATAGATAACATAATGCACTTACAACCACATTTGACAACTGTGTACACATATACAGTCATACAGTTCAACAGAAACGCTCATCAGCGGCTGTGTATTTGTTGTTGTTTTTCCCATACAGGCATTTCGTATGAGAGGAAAGCATTACTCACATAAAATGTCATAACTCAGGAACGGCTGCACCGATTCCAAACAAACTTCACACATACCACCTCCTCATATGTAGGAAGAAACTGTAAAATTTTTGTGTCAATTGGTTTGGCGGTTCTTGAGTTATAAGATTACCAAAGAAATGTAACTTCTTTTTATATATATAGATATATAGATAACATAATGCACTTACAACTACATTTGACAACTGTGTGCACATATACAGTCATACAGTACAACAGAAACGCTCATCAGCGGCTGTGTATTTGTTGTTGTTTTTCCCATACAGGCATTTCGTATGAGAGGAAAGCATTACTCACCTAAAATGTCATAACTCAGGAACGGCTGCACCGATTCCAAACAAACTCCACACATACCACCTCCTCATATGTAGGAACAAACTGTAAAATTTTTGTGTCAATCGGTTCGGCGGTTCTTGAGTTATAAGATTACCAAGGAAATGTAACTTCTATTTATATATATAGATAACATAATGCACTTACAACTAAGTTTGACAACTGTGTACACATATACAGTCATACAGTACAACAGAAACGCTCATCAGCGGCTGTGTATTTGTTGTTGTTTTTCCCATACAGGCATTTCGTATGAGAGGAAAGCATTACTCACATAAAATGTCATAACTCAGGAACGGCTGCACCGATTCCAAACAAACTTCACACATACCACCTCCTCATATGTAGGAAGAAACTGTAAAATTTTTGTGTCAATTGGTTTGGCGGTTCTTAAGTTATAAGATTACCAAAGAAATGTAACTTCTTTTTATATATATAGATATATAGATAACATAATGCACTTACAACTACATTTGACAACTGTGTGCACATATACAGTCATACAGTATAACAGAAACGCTCATCAGCGGCTGTGTATTTGTTGTTGTTTTTCCCATACAGGCATTTCGTATGAGAGGAAAGCATTACTCACATAAAATGTCATAACTCAGGAACGGCTACACCGATTCCAAACGAACTTCACACATACCACCTCCTCATATGTAGGAACAAACTGTAAAATTTTTGTGTCAATCGGTTCGGCGGTTCTTGAGTTATAAGATCACCAAGGAAATGTAACTTCTTTTTATATATATAGACAACATAATGCACTTACAACTACATTTCACAACTGTGTACGCATATACAGTCATACATTATAACAGAAACACTCATCAGCGGCTGTGTATTTGTTGTTGTTTTTCCCATACAGGCATTTCGTATGAGTGGGAAGCATTACTTACATAAAATGTCATAACTCAGGAACGGCTGCACCGATTCCAAACAAGCTTCACACATACCACCTCCTCATATGTATGAAGAAACTGTAAAATTTTTGTGTCAATCGGTTTGGCGGTTCTTGAGTTATAAGATTACCAAGGAAATGTAACTTCTTTTTATATATATAGATATATAGATAACATAATGCACTTACAACTACATTTGACAACTGTGTACACATACACAGTCATACAGTACAACAGAAACGCTCATCAGCGGCTGTGTATTTGTTGTTGTTTTTCCCATACAGGAATTTCGTATGAGAGGAAAGCATTACTCACATAAAATGTCATAACTCAGGAACGGCTGCACCGATTCCAAACAAACTTCACACATACTAACTCCTCATATGTAGGAAGAAACTGTAAAATTTTTGCGTCAATCGGTTTGGCGGTTCTTGAGTTATAAGATTACCAAAGAAATGTAACTTCTTTTTATATATATAGATATATAAATAACATGATGCACTTACAACTACATTTGATAACTGTGTACACATATACAGTCATACAGTACAACAGAAACGCTCATCAGCGGCTGTGTATTTGTTGTTGTTTTTCCCATACAGGCATTTCGTATGAGAGGAAAGCATTACTCACATAAAATTTCATAACTCAGGAACGGCTCCACCGATTCCAAACCGCCTTCACACATACAACCTCCTCATATGTAGGAAGAAACTGTAAAATTTTTGTCTCAATCGGTTCGGCGGTTCTTGAGTTATAAGATTACCAAGGAAATGTAACTTCTTTTTATATATATAGATAACATAATGCACTTACAACCACATTTGACAACTGTGTACACATATACAGTCATACAGTACAACAGAAACGCTCATCAGCGGCTGTGTATTTGTTGTTGTTTTTCATATACAGGCATTTCGTATGAGAGGAAAGCATTACTCACATAAAATGTCATAACTCAGGAACGGCTGCACCGATTCCAAACAAACTTCACACATACGACCTCCTCATATGTAGGAAGAAACTGTAAATTTTTTGTGTCAATTGGTTTCACGGTTCTTAAGTTATAAGATTACCAAAGAAATGTAACTTCTTTTTATATATATAGATATATAGATAACATAATGCACTTACAACTACATTTGACAACTGTGTGCACATATACAGTCATACAGTACAACAGAAACGCTCATCAGCGGCTGTGTATTTGTTGTTGTTTTTCCCATACAGGCATTTCGTATGGGAGGAAAGCATTACTCACATAAAATGTTATAACTCAGAAACGGCTGCACCGATTCCAAACAATCTTCACACATACCACCTCCTCATATGTGGGAAGAAACTGGAAAATTTTTGTGTCAATCGGTTTGGCGGTTCTTGAGTTATAAGATTACCAAGGAAATGTAACTTCTTTTTATATATATAGATAACATAATGCACTTACAACTACATTTGACAACTGTGTACGCATATACAGTCACACATTATAACAGAAACACTCATCAGCGGCTGTGTATTTGTTGTTGTTTTTCCCATACAGGCATTTCGTATGAGAGGAAAGCATTACTCACATAAAATGTTATAACTCAGAAACGGCTGCACCGATTCCAAGCAATCTTCACACATACCACCTCCTCATATGTGGGAAGAAACTGGAAAATTTTTGTGTCAATCGGTTTGGCGGTTCGTGAGTTATAAGATTACCAAGGAAGTGTAACTTCTTTTTATATATATAGATAAAATAAAGCACTTACAACTACATTTGACAACTGTGTACGCATATACAGTCATACTTTATAACAGAAACACTCATCAGCGGCTGTGTATTTGTTGTTGTTTTTCCCATACAGGCATTTCGTATGAGAGGGAAACATTACTTACATAAAATGTCATAACGCAGGAACGGCTGCACCGATTCCAAACAATCTTCACACATACCACCTCCTCATATGTGGGAAGAAACTGGAAATTTTTGTGTCAATCGGTTTGGCGGTTCTTGAGTTATAAGATTACCAAGGAAATGTAACTTCTTTTTATATATATAGATAACATAATGCACTTACAACTACATTTGACAACAGTGTACGCATATACAGTCACACATTATAACAGAAACACTCATCAGCGGCTGTGTATTTGTTGTTGTTTTTCCCATACAGGCATTTCGTATGAGAGGAAAGCATTACTCACATAAAATGTCATAACTCAGAAACGGCTGCACCGATTCCAAGCAATCTTCACACATACCCCCTCCTCATATGTGGGAAGAAACTGGAAAATTTTTGTGTCAATCGGTTTGGCGGTTCTTGAGTTATAAGATTACCAAGGAAGTGTAACTTCTTTTTATATATATAGATAAAATAAAGCACTTACAACTACATTTGACAACTGTGTACGCATATACAGTCATACTTTATAACAGAAACACTCATCAGCGGCTGTGTATTTGTTGTTGTTTTTCCCATACAGGCATTTCGTATGAGAGGGAAGCATTACTTACATAAAATGTCATAACTCAGGAACGGCTGCACCGATTCCAAACAAACTCCACACATACCACCTCCTCATATGTAGGAACAAACTGTAAAATTTTTGCGTCAATTGGTTTGGCGGTTCTTGAGTTATAAGATTACCAAAGAAATGTAACTTCTTTTTATATATATAGATATATAAGTAACATGATGCACTTACAACTACATTTGACAACTGTGTACACATATACAGTCATACAGTACAACAGAAACGCTCATCAGCGGCTGTGTATTTGTTGTTGTTTTTCCCATACAGGCATTTCGTATGAGAGGAAAGCATTACTCACATAAAATTTCATAACTCAGGAACGGCTGCACCGATTCCAAACAGCCTTCACACATACCACCTCCTCATATGTAGGAAGAAACTGTAAAATTTTTGTCTCAATCGGTGCGACGGTTCTTGAGTTATAAGATTACCAAGGAAATGTAACTTCTTTTTAAATATATAGATAACATAATGCACTTACAACCACATTTGACAACTGTGTACACATATACAGTCATACAGTTCAACAGAAATGCTCATCAGCGGCTGTGTATTTGTTGTTGTTTTTCCCATACAGGCATTTCGTATGAGAGGATAGCATTACTCACATAAAATGTCATAACTCAGGAACGGCTGCACCGATTCCAAACAAGCTTCACACATACCACCTCCTCATATGTATGAAGAAACTGTAAAATTTTTGTGTCAATCGGTTTGGCGGTTCTTGAGTTATAAGATTACCAAGGAAATGTAACTTCTTTTTATATATATAGATATATAGATAACATAATGCACTTACAACTACATTTGACAACTGTGTACACATACACAGTCATACAGTACAACAGAAACGCTCATCAGCGGCTGTGTATTTGTTGTTGTTTTCCCATACAGGAATTTCGTATGAGAGGAAAGCATTACTCACATAAAATGTCATAACTCAGGAACGGCTGCACCGATTCCAAACAAACTTCACACATACTAACTCCTCATATGTAGGAAGAAACTGTAAAATTTTTGCGTCAATCGGTTTGGCGGGTCTTGAGTTATAAGATTACCAAAGAAATGTAACTTCTTTTTATATATATAGATATATAAATAACATGATGCACTTACAACTACATTTGATAACTGTGTACACATATACAGTCATACAGTACAACAGAAACGCTCATCAGCGGCTGTGTATTTGTTGTTGTTTTTCCCATACAGGCATTTCGTATGAGAGGAAAGCATTACTCACATAAAATTTCATAACTCAGGAACGGCTCCACCGATTCCAAACCGCCTTCACACATACAACCTCCTCATATGTAGGAAGAAACTGTAAAATTTTTGTCTCAATCGGTTCGGCGGTTCTTGAGTTATAAGATTACCAAGGAAATGTAACTTCTTTTTATATATATAGATAACATAATGCACTTACAACCACATTTGACAACTGTGTACACATATACAGTCATACAGTACAACAGAAACGCTCATCAGCGGCTGTGTATTTGTTGTTGTTTTTCATATACAGGCATTTCGTATGAGAGGAAAGCATTACTCACATAAAATGTCATAACTCAGGAACGGCTGCACCGATTCCAAACAAACTTCACACATACGACCTCCTCATATGTAGGAAGAAACTGTAAATTTTTTGTGTCAATTGGTTTCACGGTTCTTAAGTTATAAGATTACCAAAGAAATGTAACTTCTTTTTATATATATAGATATATAGATAACATAATGCACTTACAACTACATTTGACAACTGTGTGCACATATACAGTCATACAGTACAACAGAAACGCTCATCAGCGGCTGTGTATTTGTTGTTGTTTTTCCCATACAGGCATTTCGTATGAGAGGAAAGCATTACTCACATAAAATGTCATAACTCAGAAACGGCTGCACCGATTCCAAACAATCTTCACACATACCACCTCCTCATATGTGGGAAGAAACTGGAAAATTTTTGTGTCAATCGGTTTGGCGGTTCTTGAGTTATAAGATTACCAAGGAAATGTAACTTCTTTTTATATATATAGATAACATAATGCACTTACAACTACATTTGACAACTGTGTACGCATATACAGTCACACATTATAACAGAAACACTCATCAGCGGCTGTGTATTTGTTGTTGTTTTTCCCATACAGGCATTTCGTATGAGAGGAAAGCATTACTCACATAAAATGTTATAACTCAGAAACGGCTGCACCGATTCCAAGCAATCTTCACACATACCACCTCCTCATATGTGGGAAGAAACTGGAAAATTTTTGTGTCAATCGGTTTGGCGGTTCTTGAGTTATAAGATTACCAAGGAAGTGTAACTTCTTTTTATATATATAGATAAAATAAAGCACTTACAACTACATTTGACAACTGTGTACGCATATACAGTCATACTTTATAACAGAAACACTCATCAGCGGCTGTGTATTTGTTGTTGTTTTTCCCATACAGGCATTTCGTATGAGAGGGAAACATTACTTACATAAAATGTCATAACGCAGGAACGGCTGCACCGATTCCAAACAATCTTCACACATACCACCTCCTCATATGTGGGAAGAAACTGGAAATTTTTGTGTCAATCGGTTTGGCGGTTCTTGAGTTATAAGATTACCAAGGAAATGTAACTTCTTTTTATATATATAGATAACATAATGCACTTACAACTACATTTGACAACAGTGTACGCATATACAGTCACACATTATAACAGAAACACTCATCAGCGGCTGTGTATTTGTTGTTGTTTTTCCCATACAGGCATTTCGTATGAGAGGAAAGCATTACTCACATAAAATGTCATAACTCAGAAACGGCTGCACCGATTCCAAGCAATCTTCACACATACCACCTCCTCATATGTGGGAAGAAACTGGAAAATTTTTGTGTCAATCGGTTTGGCGGTTCTTGAGTTATAAGATTACCAAGGAAGTGTAACTTCTTTTTATATATATAGATAAAATAAAGCACTTACAACTACATTTGACAACTGTGTACGCATATACAGTCATACTTTATAACAGAAACACTCATCAGCGGCTGTGTATTTGTTGTTGTTTTTCCCATACAGGCATTTCGTATGAGAGGGAAGCATTACTTACATAAAATGTCATAACTCAGGAACGGCTGCACCGATTCCAAACAAACTCCACACATACCACCTCCTCATATGTAGGAACAAACTGTAAAATTTTTGCGTCAATTGGTTTGGCGGTTCTTGAGTTATAAGATTACCAAAGAAATGTAACTTCTTTTTATATATATAGATATATAAGTAACATGATGCACTTACAACTACATTTGACAACTGTGTACACATATACAGTCATACAGTACAACAGAAACGCTCATCAGCGGCTGTGTATTTGTTGTTGTTTTTCCCATACAGGCATTTCGTATGAGAGGAAAGCATTACTACATAAAATTTCATAACTCAGGAACGGCTGCACCGATTCCAAACAGCCTTCACACATACCACCTCCTCATATGTAGGAAGAAACTGTAAAATTTTTGTCTCAATCGGTGCGACGGTTCTTGAGTTATAAGATTACCAAGGAAATGTAACTTCTTTTTAAATATATAGATAACATAATGCACTTACAACCACATTTGACAACTGTGTACACATATACAGTCATACAGTTCAACAGAAATGCTCATCAGCGGCTGTGTATTTGTTGTTGTTTTTCCCATACAGGCATTTCGTATGAGAGGAAAGCATTACTCACATAAAATGTCATAACTCAGGAACGGCTGCACCGATTCCAAACAAACTTCACACATACCACCTCCTCATATGTAGGAAGAAACTGTAAAATTTTTGTGTCAATCGGTTCGGCGGTTCTTGAGTTATAAGATTACCAAGGAAATGTAACTTCTATTTATATATATAGATAACATAATGCACTTACAACTACATTTGACAACTGTGTACACATATACAGTCATACAGTACAACAGAAACGCTCATCAGCGGCTGTGTATTTGTTGTTGTTTTTCCCATACAGGCATTTCGTATGAGAGGAAAGCATTACTCACCTAAAATGTCATAACTCAGGAACGGCTGCACCGATTCCAAACAAACTCCACACATACCACCTCCTCATATGTAGGAACAAACTGTAAAATTTTTGTGTCAATCGGTTCGGCGGTTCTTGAGTTATAAGATTACCAAGGAAATGTAACTTCTATTTATATATATAGATAACATAATGCACTTACAACTACATTTGACAACTGTGTACACATATACAGTCATACAGTACAACAGAAACGCTCATCAGCGGCTGTGTATTTGTTGTTGTTTTTCCCATACAGGCATTTCGTATGAGAGGGAAACATTACTTACATAAAATGTCATAACGCAGGAACGGCTGCACCGATTCCAAACAAACTCCACACATACCACCTCCTCATATGTAGGAACAAACTGTAAAATTTTTTGTCGCAATCGGTGCGACGGTTCTTGAGTTATAAGATTACCAAGGAAATGTAACTTCTTTTTATATATATAGATAACATAATGCACTTACAACTACATTTGACAACTGTGTACGCATATACAGTCACACATTATAACAGAAACACTCATCAGCGGCTGTGTATTTGTTGTTGTTTTTCCCATACAGGCATTTCGTATGAGAGGAAAGCATTACTCACATAAAATGTTATAACTCAGAAACGGCTGCACCGATTCCAAGCAATCTTCACACATACCACCTCCTCATATGTGGGAAGAAACTGGAAAATTTTTGTGTCAATCGGTTTGGCGGTTCTTGAGTTATAAGATTACCAAGGAAGTGTAACTTCTTTTTATATATATAGATAAAATAAAGCACTTACAACTACATTTGACAACTGTGTACGCATATACAGTCATACTTTATAACAGAAACACTCATCAGCGGCTGTGTATTTGTTGTTGTTTTTCCCATACAGGCATTTCGTATGAGAGGGAAACATTACTTACATAAAATGTCATAACGCAGGAACGGCTGCACCGATTCCAAACAAACTCCACACATACCACCTCCTCATACGTAGGAACAAACTGTAAAATTTTTGTCGCAATCGGTGCGACGGTTCTTGAGTTATAAGATTACCAAGGAAATGTAACTTCTTTTTAAATATATAGATAACATAATGCACTTACAACCACATTTGACAACTGTGTACACATATACAGTCATACAGTACAACAGAAACGCTCATCAGCGGCTGTGTATTTGTTGTTGTTTTTCCCAGACAGGCATTTCGTATGAGAGGGAAACATTACTTACATAAAATGTCATAACGCAGGAACGGCTGCACCGATTCCAAACAAACTCCACACATACCACCTCCTCATATGTAGGAACAAACTGTAAAATTTTTTGTCGCAATCGGTGCGACGGTTCTTGAGTTATAAGATTACCAAGGAAATGTAACTTCTTTTTATATATATAGATAACATAATGCACTTACAACCACATTTGACAACTGTGTACACATATACAGTCATACAGTACAACAGAAACGCTCATCAGCGGCTGTGTATTTGTTGTTGTTTTTCCCATACAGGCATTTCGTATGAGAGGAAAGCATTACTCACCTAAAATGTCATAACTCAGGAACGGCTGCACCGATTCCAAACAAACTCCACACATACCACCTCCTCATATGTAGGAACAAACTGTAAAATTTTTGTGTCAATCGGTTCGGCGGCTCTTGAGTTATAAGATTACCAAGGAAATGTAACTTCTTTTTATATATATAGATATATAGATAACATAATGCACTTACAACTACATTTGACAACTGTGTGCACATATACAGTCATACAGTACAACAGAAACGCTCATCAGCGGCTGTGTATTTGTTGTTGTTTTTTCCATACAGGCATTTCGTATGAGAGGAAAGCATTACTCACCTAAAATGTCATAACTCAGGAACGGCTGCACCGATTCCAAACAAACTCCACACATACCACCTCCTCATATGTAGGAACAAACTGTAAAATTTTTGTGTCAATCGGTTCGGCGGCTCTTGAGTTATAAGATTACCAAGGAAATGTAACTTCTTTTTATATATATAGATATATAGATAACATAATGCACTTACAACTACATTTGACAACTGTGTGCACATATACAGTCATACAGTACAACAGAAACGCTCATCAGCGGCTGTGTATTTGTTGTTGTTTTTCCCATACAGGCATTTCGTATGAGAGGGAAACATTACTTACATAAAATGTCATAACGCAGGAACGGCTGCACCGATTCCAAACAATCTTCACACATACCACCTCCTCATATGTGGGAAGAAACTGGAAATTTTTGTGTCAATCGGTTTGGCGGTTCTTGAGTTATAAGATTACCAAGGAAATGTAACTTCTTTTTATATATATAGATAACATAATGCACTTACAACTACATTTGACAACAGTGTACGCATATACAGTCACACATTATAACAGAAACGCTCATCAGCGGCTGTGTATTTGTTGTTGTTTTTCCCATACAGGCATTTCGTATGAGAGGAAAGCATTACTCACATAAAATGTCATAACTCAGAAACGGCTGCACCGATTCCAAGCAATCTTCACACATACCACCTCCTCATATGTGGGAAGAAACTGGAAAATTTTTGTGTCAATCGGTTTGGCGGTTCTTGAGTTATAAGATTACCAAGGAAGTGTAACTTCTTTTTATATATATAGATAAAATAAAGCACTTACAACTACATTTGACAACTGTGTACGCATATACAGTCATACTTTATAACAGAAACACTCATCAGCGGCTGTGTATTTGTTGTTGTTTTTCCCATACAGGCATTTCGTATGAGAGGGAAGCATTACTTACATAAAATGTCATAACTCAGGAACGGCTGCACCGATTCCAAACAAACTCCACACATACCACCTCCTCATATGTAGGAACAAACTGTAAAATTTTTGCGTCAATTGGTTTGGCGGTTCTTGAGTTATAAGATTACCAAAGAAATGTAACTTCTTTTTATATATATAGATATATAAGTAACATGATGCACTTACAACTACATTTGACAACTGTGTACACATATACAGTCATACAGTACAACAGAAACGCTCATCAGCGGCTGTGTATTTGTTGTTGTTTTTCCCATACAGGCATTTCGTATGAGAGGAAAGCATTACTACATAAAATTTCATAACTCAGGAACGGCTGCACCGATTCCAAACAGCCTTCACACATACCACCTCCTCATATGTAGGAAGAAACTGTAAAATTTTTGTCTCAATCGGTGCGACGGTTCTTGAGTTATAAGATTACCAAGGAAATGTAACTTCTTTTTAAATATATAGATAACATAATGCACTTACAACCACATTTGACAACTGTGTACACATATACAGTCATACAGTTCAACAGAAATGCTCATCAGCGGCTGTGTATTTGTTGTTGTTTTTCCCATACAGGCATTTCGTATGAGAGGAAAGCATTACTCACATAAAATGTCATAACTCAGGAACGGCTGCACCGATTCCAAACAAACTTCACACATACCACCTCCTCATATGTAGGAAGAAACTGTAAAATTTTTGTGTCAATCGGTTCGGCGGTTCTTGAGTTATAAGATTACCAAGGAAATGTAACTTCTATTTATATATATAGATAACATAATGCACTTACAACTACATTTGACAACTGTGTACACATATACAGTCATACAGTACAACAGAAACGCTCATCAGCGGCTGTGTATTTGTTGTTGTTTTTCCCATACAGGCATTTCGTATGAGAGGAAAGCATTACTCACCTAAAATGTCATAACTCAGGAACGGCTGCACCGATTCCAAACAAACTCCACACATACCACCTCCTCATATGTAGGAACAAACTGTAAAATTTTTGTGTCAATCGGTTCGGCGGTTCTTGAGTTATAAGATTACCAAGGAAATGTAACTTCTATTTATATATATAGATAACATAATGCACTTACAACTACATTTGACAACTGTGTACACATATACAGTCATACAGTACAACAGAAACGCTCATCAGCGGCTGTGTATTTGTTGTTGTTTTTCCCATACAGGCATTTCGTATGAGAGGGAAACATTACTTACATAAAATGTCATAACGCAGGAACGGCTGCACCGATTCCAAACAAACTCCACACATACCACCTCCTCATATGTAGGAACAAACTGTAAAATTTTTTGTCGCAATCGGTGCGACGGTTCTTGAGTTATAAGATTACCAAGGAAATGTAACTTCTTTTTATATATATAGATAACATAATGCACTTACAACTACATTTGACAACTGTGTACGCATATACAGTCACACATTATAACAGAAACACTCATCAGCGGCTGTGTATTTGTTGTTGTTTTTCCCATACAGGCATTTCGTATGAGAGGAAAGCATTACTCACATAAAATGTTATAACTCAGAAACGGCTGCACCGATTCCAAGCAATCTTCACACATACCACCTCCTCATATGTGGGAAGAAACTGGAAAATTTTTGTGTCAATCGGTTTGGCGGTTCTTGAGTTATAAGATTACCAAGGAATTGTAACTTCTTTTTATATATATAGATAAAATAAAGCACTTACAACTACATTTGACAACTGTGTACGCATATACAGTCATACTTTATAACAGAAACACTCATCAGCGGCTGTGTATTTGTTGTTGTTTTTCCCATACAGGCATTTCGTATGAGAGGGAAACATTACTTACATAAAATGTCATAACGCAGGAACGGCTGCACCGATTCCAAACAAACTCCACACATACCACCTCCTCATACGTAGGAACAAACTGTAAAATTTTTGTCGCAATCGGTGCGACGGTTCTTGAGTTATAAGATTACCAAGGAAATGTAACTTCTTTTTAAATATATAGATAACATAATGCACTTACAACCACATTTGACAACTGTGTACACATATACAGTCATACAGTACAACAGAAACGCTCATCAGCGGCTGTGTATTTGTTGTTGTTTTTCCCAGACAGGCATTTCGTATGAGAGGGAAACATTACTTACATAA
Organism: Philhelius pedissequus; assembly: GCA_910595825.1. Classification (NCBI taxonomy): domain Eukaryota; kingdom Metazoa; phylum Arthropoda; class Insecta; order Diptera; family Syrphidae; genus Philhelius; species Philhelius pedissequus. Next base: position 31,646,158 of record OU343164.1, read on the forward strand.
AATGTCATAACGCAGGAACGGCTGCACCGATTCCAAACAAACTCCACACATACCACCTCCTCATATGTAGGAACAAACTGTAAAATTTTTTGTCGCAATCGGTGCGACGGTTCTTGAGTTATAAGATTACCAAGGAAATGTAACTTCTTTTTATATATATAGATAACATAATGCACTTACAACCACATTTGACAACTGTGTACACATATACAGTCATACAGTACAACAGAAACGCTCATCAGCGGCTGTGTATTTGTTGTTGTTTTTCCCATACAGGCATTTCGTATGAGAGGAAAGCATTACTCACCTAAAATGTCATAACTCAGGAACGGCTGCACCGATTCCAAACAAACTCCACACATACCACCTCCTCATATGTAGGAACAAACTGTAAAATTTTTGTGTCAATCGGTTCGGCGGCTCTTGAGTTATAAGATTACCAAGGAAATGTAACTTCTTTTTATATATATAGATATATAGATAACATAATGCACTTACAACTACATTTGACAACTGTGTGCACATATACAGTCATACAGTACAACAGAAACGCTCATCAGCGGCTGTGTATTTGTTGTTGTTTTTTCCATACAGGCATTTCGTATGAGAGGAAAGCATTACTCACCTAAAATGTCATAACTCAGGAACGGCTGCACCGATTCCAAACAAACTCCACACATACCACCTCCTCATATGTAGGAACAAGCTGTAAAATTTTTGTGTCAATCGGTTCGGCGGTTCTTGAGTTATAAGATTACCAAGGAAATGTAACTTCTATTTATATATATAGATAACATAATGCACTTACAACTACATTTGACAACTGTGTACACATATACAGTCATACAGTACAACAGAAACGCTCATCAGCGGCTGTGTATTTGTTGTTGTTTTTCCCATACAGGAATTTCGTATGAGAGGAAAGCATTACTCACATAAAATGTCATAACTCAGGAACGGCTGCACCGATTCCAAACAAACTTCACACATACTAACTCCTCATATGTAGGAAGAAACTGTAAAATTTTTGCGTCAATCGGTTTGGCGGTTCTTGAGTTATAAGATTACCAAAGAAATGTAACTTCTTTTTATATATATAGATATATAAATAACATGATGCACTTACAACTACATTTGACAACTGTGTACACATATACAGTCATACAGTACAACAGAAACGCTCATCAGCGGCTGTGTATTTGTTGTTGTTTTTCCCATACAGGCATTTCGTATGAGAGGAGAGCATTACTCACATAAAATGTCATAACTCAGGAACGGCTGCACCGATTCCAAACAATCTCCACGCATACCACCTCCTCATATGTAGGAAGAAACTGGAAAATTTTTGTGTCAATCGGTTCGGGGGTTCTTGAGTTATAAGATTACCAAGCAAATGTAACTTCTTTTTATATATATAGATAATATAATGCACTTGCAAATACATTTGACAACTGTGTACACATATACAGTCATACAGTACAACAGAAACGCTCCTCAGCGGCTGTGTATTTGTTGTTGTTTTTCCCATACAGGCATTTCGTATGAGAGGGAAGCATTACTTACATAAAATGCCATAACTCAGGAACGGCTGCACCGATTCCAAACAGACTTCACACAAACCACCTCCTCATATGTAGAAAGAAACTGTAAAATTTTTGTCTCAATCGGTTCGGCGGTTCTTGAGTTATAAGATTAAAAAGGAAATGTAACTTATTTTTATATATATAGATAACATAATGCACTTACAACTACATTTTACAACTGTGTACACATATGCAGTCATACAGTACAACAGAAACGCTCATCAGCGGCTGTGTATTTGTTGTTGTTTTTCCCATACAGGCATTTCGTATGAGAGGAAAGCATTACTCACATAAAATGTCATAACTCAGGAACGGCTGCACCGATTCCAAACAATCTCCACGCATACCACCTCCTCATATGTAGGAAGAAACTGGAAAATTTTTGTGTCAATCGGTTCGGGGGTTCTTGAGTTATAAGATTACCAAGCAAATGTAACTTCTTTTTATATATATAGATATATAGATAACATAATGCACTTACAACTACATTTGACAACTGTGTACACATATACAGTCATACAGTACAACAGAAACGCTCATCAGCGGCTGTGTATTTGTTGTTGTTTTTCCCATACAGGCATTTCGTATGAGAGGAGAGCATTACTCACATAAAATGTCATAACTCAGGAACGGCTGCACCGATTCCAAACAATCTCCACGCATACCACCTCCTCATATGTAGGAAGAAACTGGAAAATTTTTGTGTCAATCGGTTCGGGGGTTCTTGAGTTATAAGATTACCAAGCAAATGTAACTTCTTTTTATATATATAGATAATATAATGCACTTGCAACTACATTTGACAACTGTGTACACATATACAGTCATACAGTACAACAGAAACGCTCCTCAGCGGCTGTGTATTTGTTGTTGTTTTTCCCATACAGGCATTTCGTATGAGAGGGAAGCATTACTTACATAAAATGCCATAACTCAGGAACGGCTGCACCGATTCCAAACAGACTTCACACAAACCACCTCCTCATATGTAGAAAGAAACTGTAAAATTTTTGTCTCAATCGGTTCGGCGGTTCTTGAGTTATAAGATTACCAAGGAAATGTAACTTATTTTTATATATATAGATAACATAATGCACTTACAACTACATTTTACAACTGTGTACACATATGCAGTCATACAGTACAACAGAAACGCTCATCAGCGGCTGTGTATTTGTTGTTGTTTTTCCCATACAGGCATTTCGTATGAGAGGAAAGCATTACTCAAATAAAATTTCATAACTCAGGAACGGCTGCACCGATTCCAAACAAACTGCATACATACCACCTCCTCATATGTAGGAAGAAACTGGAAAATTTTTGTGTTAATCGGTTCAGCGGTTCTTGGATTATAATATTACCAAGGAAATGTAACTTCTTTTTATATATATAGATAACATAATGCACTTGCAACTACATTTGACAACTGTGTACACATATACAGTCATACAGTACAACAGAAACGCTCCTCAGCGGCTGTGTATTTGTTGTTGTTTTTCCCATGCAGGCATTTCGTATGAGAGGGAAGCATTACTTACATAAAATGTCATAACTCAGGAACGGCTGCACCGATTCCAAACAAACTTCACACATACCACCTTCTCATACGTAGAAAGAAACTGTAAAATGTTTGTGTTAATCGGTTCGGCGGTTCTTGAGTTATAAGATTACATACATACCACCTCCTCATATGTAGGAAGAAACTGTGAAATTTTTGTGTTAATCGGTTCAGCGGTTCTTGGATTATAATATTACCAAGGAAATGTAACTTCTTTTTATATATATAGATAACATAATGCACTTGCAACTACATTTGACAACTGTGTACACATATACAGTCATACAGTACAACAGAAACGCTCATCAGCGGCTGTGTATTTGTTGTTGTTTTTCCCATACCGGCATTTCGTATGAGAGGAAAGCATTACTCACATAAAATGTCATAACTCAGGAACGGCTGCACCGATTCCAAACAAACTTCACACATACCACCTCCTCATATGTAGGAAGAAACTGTAAAATTTTTGTGTCAATTGGTTTGGCGGTTCTTAAGTTATAAGATTACCAAAGAAATGTAACTTCTTTTTATATATATAGATATATAGATAACATAATGCACTTACAACTACATTTGACAACTGTGTGCACATATACAGTCATACAGTACAACAGAAACGCTCATCAGCGGCTGTGTATTTGTTGTTGTTTTTCCCATACAGGCATTTCGTATGAGAGGAAAGCATTACTCACCTAAAATGTCATAACTCAGGAACGGCTGCACCGATTCCAAACAAACTCCACACATACCACCTCCTCATATGTAGGAACAAACTGTAAAATTTTTGCGTCAATTGGTTTGGCGGTCCTTGAGTTATAAGATTACCAAAGAAATGTAATTTTTTTTTATATATATAGATATATAAGTAACATGATGCACTTACAACTACATTTGACAACTGTGTACACATATACAGTCATACAGTACAACAGAAACGCTCATCAGCGGCTGTGTATTTGTTGTTGTTTTTCCCATACAGGCATTTCGTATGAGAGGAAAGCATTACTCACATAAAATTTCATAACTCAGGAACGGCTGCACCGATTCCAAACAGCCTTCACACATACCACCTCCTCATATGTAGGAAGAAACTGTAAAATTTTTGTCTCAATCGGTGCGACGGTTCTTGAGTTATAAGATTACCAAGGAAATGTAACTTCTTTTTAAATATATAGATAACATAATGCACTTACAACCACATTTGACAACTGTGTACACATATACAGTCATACAGTTCAACAGAAATGCTCATCAGCGGCTGTGTATTTGTTGTTGTTTTTCCCATACAGGCATTTCGTATGAGAGGAAAGCATTACTCACATAAAATGTCATAACTCAGGAACGGCTGCACCGATTCCAAACAAACTTCACACATACCACCTCCTCATATGTAGGAAGAAACTGTAAAATTTTTGTGTCAATTGGTTTGGCGGTTCTTAAGTTATAAGATTACCAAAGAAATGTAACTTCTTTTTATATATATAGATATATAGATAACATAATGCACTTACAACTACATTTGACAACTGTGTGCACATATACAGTCATACAGTACAACAGAAACGCTCATCAGCGGCTGTGTATTTGTTGTTGTTTTTCCCATACAGGCATTTCGTATGAGAGGAAAGCATTACTCACCTAAAATGTCATAACTCAGGAACGGCTGCACCGATTCCAAACAAACTCCACACATACCACCTCCTCATATGTAGGAACAAACTGTAAAATTTTTGTGTCAATCGGTTCGGCGGTTCTTGAGTTATAAGATTACCAAGGAAATGTAACTTCTATTTATATATATAGATAACATAATGCACTTACAACTACATTTGACAACTGTGTACACATATACAGTCATACAGTACAACAGAAACGCTCATCAGCGGCTGTGTATTTGTTGTTGTTTTTCCCATACAGGCATTTCGTATGAGAGGGAAACATTACTTACATAAAATGTCATAACGCAGGAACGGCTGCACCGATTCCAAACAAACTCCACACATACCACCTCCTCATATGTAGGAACAAACTGTAAAATTTTTTGTCGCAATCGGTGCGACGGTTCTTGACTTATAAGATTACCAAGGAAATGTAACTTCTTTTTATATATATAGATAACATAATGCACTTACAACTACATTTGACAACTGTGTACGCATATACAGTCACACATTATAACAGAAACACTCATCAGCGGCTGTGTATTTGTTGTTGTTTTTCCCATACAGGCATTTCGTATGAGAGGAAAGCATTACTCACATAAAATGTTATAACTCAGAAACGGCTGCACCGATTCCAAGCAATCTTCACACATACCACCTCCTCATATGTGGGAAGAAACTGGAAAATTTTTGTGTCAATCGGTTTGGCGGTTCTTGAGTTATAAGATTACCAAGGAAGTGTAACTTCTTTTTATATATATAGATAAAATAAAGCACTTACAACTACATTTGACAACTGTGTACGCATATACAGTCATACTTTATAACAGAAACACTCATCAGCGGCTGTGTATTTGTTGTTGTTTTTCCCATACAGGCATTTCGTATGAGAGGGAAACATTACTTACATAAAATGTCATAACGCAGGAACGGCTGCACCGATTCCAAACAAACTCCACACATACCACCTCCTCATATGTAGGAACAAACTGTAAAATTTTTGCGTCAATTGGTTTGGCGGTTCTTGAGTTATAAGATTACCAAAGAAATGTAATTTTTTTTTATATATATAGATATATAAGTAACATGATGCACTTACAACTACATTTGACAACTGTGTACACATATACAGTCATACAGTACAACAGAAACGCTCATCAGCGGCTGTGTATTTGTTGTTGTTTTTCCCATACAGGCATTTCGTATGAGAGGAAAGCATTACTCACATAAAATTTCATAACTCAGGAACGGCTGCACCGATTCCAAACAGCCTTCACACATACCACCTCCTCATATGTAGGAAGAAACTGTAAAATTTTTGTCTCAATCGGTGCGACGGTTCTTGAGTTATAAGATTACCAAGGAAATGTAACTTCTTTTTAAATATATAGATAACATAATGCACTTACAACCACATTTGACAACTGTGTACACATATACAGTCATACAGTTCAACAGAAATGCTCATCAGCGGCTGTGTATTTGTTGTTGTTTTTCCCATACAGGCATTTCGTATGAGAGGAAAGCATTACTCACATAAAATGTCATAACTCAGGAACGGCTGCACCGATTCCAAACAAACTTCACACATACCACCTCCTCATATGTAGGAAGAAACTGTAAAATTTTTGTGTCAATTGGTTTGGCGGTTCTTAAGTTATAAGATTACCAAAGAAATGTAACTTCTTTTTATATATATAGATATATAGATAACATAATGCACTTACAACTACATTTGACAACTGTGTGCACATATACAGTCATACAGTACAACAGAAACGCTCATCAGCGGCTGTGTATTTGTTGTTGTTTTTCCCATACAGGCATTTCGTATGAGAGGAAAGCATTACTCACCTAAAATGTCATAACTCAGGAACGGCTGCACCGATTCCAAACAAACTCCACACATACCACCTCCTCATATGTAGGAACAAACTGTAAAATTTTTGTGTCAATCGGTTCGGCGGTTCTTGAGTTATAAGATTACCAAGGAAATGTAACTTCTATTTATATATATAGATAACATAATGCACTTACAACTACATTTGACAACTGTGTACACATATACAGTCATACAGTACAACAGAAACGCTCATCAGCGGCTGTGTATTTGTTGTTGTTTTTCCCATACAGGCATTTCGTATGAGAGGGAAACATTACTTACATAAAATGTCATAACGCAGGAACGGCTGCACCGATTCCAAACAAACTCCACACATACCACCTCCTCATATGTAGGAACAAACTGTAAAATTTTTTGTCGCAATCGGTGCGACGGTTCTTGACTTATAAGATTACCAAGGAAATGTAACTTCTTTTTATATATATAGATAACATAATGCACTTACAACTACATTTGACAACTGTGTACGCATATACAGTCACACATTATAACAGAAACACTCATCAGCGGCTGTGTATTTGTTGTTGTTTTTCCCATACAGGCATTTCGTATGAGAGGAAAGCATTACTCACATAAAATGTTATAACTCAGAAACGGCTGCACCGATTCCAAGCAATCTTCACACATACCACCTCCTCATATGTGGGAAGAAACTGGAAAATTTTTGTGTCAATCGGTTTGGCGGTTCTTGAGTTATAAGATTACCAAGGAAGTGTAACTTCTTTTTATATATATAGATAAAATAAAGCACTTACAACTACATTTGACAACTGTGTACGCATATACAGTCATACTTTATAACAGAAACACTCATCAGCGGCTGTGTATTTGTTGTTGTTTTTCCCATACAGGCATTTCGTATGAGAGGGAAACATTACTTACATAAAATGTCATAACGCAGGAACGGCTGCACCGATTCCAAACAAACTCCACACATACCACCTCCTCATACGTAGGAACAAACTGTAAAATTTTTGTCGCAATCGGTGCGACGGTTCTTGAGTTATAAGATTACCAAGGAAATGTAACTTCTTTTTAAATATATAGATAACATAATGCACTTACAACCACATTTGACAACTGTGTACACATATACAGTCATACAGTACAACAGAAACGCTCATCAGCGGCTGTGTATTTGTTGTTGTTTTTCCCATACAGGCATTTCGTATGAGAGGGAAACATTACTTACATAAAATGTCATAACGCAGGAACGGCTGCACCGATTCCAAACAAACTCCACACATACCACCTCCTCATATGTAGGAACAAACTGTAAAATTTTTTGTCGCAATCGGTGCGACGGTTCTTGAGTTATAAGATTACCAAGGAAATGTAACTTCTTTTTATATATATAGATAACATAATGCACTTACAACTACATTTGACAACTGTGTACGCATATACAGTCACACATTATAACAGAAACACTCATCAGCGGCTGTGTATTTGTTGTTGTTTTTCCCATACAGGCATTTCGTATGAGAGGAAAGCATTACTCACATAAAATGTTATAACTCAGAAACGGCTGCACCGATTCCAAGCAATCTTCACACATACCACCTCCTCATATGTGGGAAGAAACTGGAAAATTTTTGTGTCAATCGGTTTGGCGGTTCTTGAGTTATAAGATTACCAAGGAAGTGTAACTTCTTTTTATATATATAGATAAAATAAAGCACTTACAACTACATTTGACAACTGTGTACGCATATACAGTCATACTTTATAACAGAAACACTCATCAGCGGCTGTGTATTTGTTGTTGTTTTTCCCATACAGGCATTTCGTATGAGAGGGAAACATTACTTACATAAAATGTCATAACGCAGGAACGGCTGCACCGATTCCAAACAAACTCCACACATACCACCTCCTCATACGTAGGAACAAACTGTAAAATTTTTGTCGCAATCGGTGCGACGGTTCTTGAGTTATAAGATTACCAAGGAAATGTAACTTCTTTTTAAATATATAGATAACATAATGCACTTACAACTACATTTGACAACTGTGTACACATATACAGTCATACAGTACAACAGAAACGCTCATCAGCGGCTGTGTATTTGTTGTTGTTTTTCCCAGACAGGCATTTCGTATGAGAGGGAAACATTACTTACATAAAATGTCATAACGCAGGAACGGCTGCACCGATTCCAAACAAACTCCACACATACCACCTCCTCATATGTAGGAACAAACTGTAAAATTTTTTGTCGCAATCGGTGCGACGGTTCTTGAGTTATAAGATTACCAAGGAAATGTAACTTCTTTTTATATATATAGATAACATAATGCACTTACAACCACATTTGACAACTGTGTACACATATACAGTCATACAGTACAACAGAAACGCTCATCAGCGGCTGTGTATTTGTTGTTGTTTTTCCCATACAGGCATTTCGTATGAGAGGAAAGCATTACTCACCTAAAATGTCATAACTCAGGAACGGCTGCACCGATTCCAAACAAACTCCACACATACCACCTCCTCATATGTAGGAACAAACTGTAAAATTTTTGTGTCAATCGGTTCGGCGGCTCTTGAGTTATAAGATTACCAAGGAAATGTAACTTCTTTTTATATATATAGATATATAGATAACATAATGCACTTACAACTACATTTGACAACTGTGTGCACATATACAGTCATACAGTACAACAGAAACGCTCATCAGCGGCTGTGTATTTGTTGTTGTTTTTTCCATACAGGCATTTCGTATGAGAGGAAAGCATTACTCACCTAAAATGTCATAACTCAGGAACGGCTGCACCGATTCCAAACAAACTCCACACATACCACCTCCTCATATGTAGGAACAAGCTGTAAAATTTTTGTGTCAATCGGTTCGGCGGTTCTTGAGTTATAAGATTACCAAGGAAATGTAACTTCTATTTATATATATAGATAACATAATGCACTTACAACTACATTTGACAACTGTGTACACATATACAGTCATACAGTACAACAGAAACGCTCATCAGCGGCTGTGTATTTGTTGTTGTTTTTCCCATACAGGAATTTCGTATGAGAGGAAAGCATTACTCACATAAAATGTCATAACTCAGGAACGGCTGCACCGATTCCAAACAAACTTCACACATACTAACTCCTCATATGTAGGAAGAAACTGTAAAATTTTTGCGTCAATCGGTTTGGCGGTTCTTGAGTTATAAGATTACCAAAGAAATGTAACTTCTTTTTATATATATAGATATATAAATAACATGATGCACTTACAACTACATTTGACAACTGTGTACACATATACAGTCATACAGTACAACAGAAACGCTCATCAGCGGCTGTGTATTTGTTGTTGTTTTTCCCATACAGGCATTTCGTATGAGAGGAGAGCATTACTCACATAAAATGTCATAACTCAGGAACGGCTGCACCGATTCCAAACAATCTCCACGCATACCACCTCCTCATATGTAGGAAGAAACTGGAAAATTTTTGTGTCAATCGGTTCGGGGGTTCTTGAGTTATAAGATTACCAAGCAAATGTAACTTCTTTTTATATATATAGATAATATAATGCACTTGCAAATACATTTGACAACTGTGTACACATATACAGTCATACAGTACAACAGAAACGCTCCTCAGCGGCTGTGTATTTGTTGTTGTTTTTCCCATACAGGCATTTCGTATGAGAGGGAAGCATTACTTACATAAAATGCCATAACTCAGGAACGGCTGCACCGATTCCAAACAGACTTCACACAAACCACCTCCTCATATGTAGAAAGAAACTGTAAAATTTTTGTCTCAATCGGTTCGGCGGTTCTTGAGTTATAAGATTAAAAAGGAAATGTAACTTATTTTTATATATATAGATAACATAATGCACTTACAACTACATTTTACAACTGTGTACACATATGCAGTCATACAGTACAACAGAAACGCTCATCAGCGGCTGTGTATTTGTTGTTGTTTTTCCCATACAGGCATTTCGTATGAGAGGAAAGCATTACTCACATAAAATGTCATAACTCAGGAACGGCTGCACCGATTCCAAACAATCTCCACGCATACCACCTCCTCATATGTAGGAAGAAACTGGAAAATTTTTGTGTCAATCGGTTCGGGGGTTCTTGAGTTATAAGATTACCAAGCAAATGTAACTTCTTTTTATATATATAGATATATAGATAACATAATGCACTTACAACTACATTTGACAACTGTGTACACATATACAGTCATACAGTACAACAGAAACGCTCATCAGCGGCTGTGTATTTGTTGTTGTTTTTCCCATACAGGCATTTCGTATGAGAGGAGAGCATTACTCACATAAAATGTCATAACTCAGGAACGGCTGCACCGATTCCAAACAATCTCCACGCATACCACCTCCTCATATGTAGGAAGAAACTGGAAAATTTTTGTGTCAATCGGTTCGGGGGTTCTTGAGTTATAAGATTACCAAGCAAATGTAACTTCTTTTTATATATATAGATAATATAATGCACTTGCAACTACATTTGACAACTGTGTACACATATACAGTCATACAGTACAACAGAAACGCTCATCAGCGGCTGTGTATTTGTTGTTGTTTTTCCCATACAGGCATTTCGTATGAGAGGGAAGCATTACTTACATAAAATGCCATAACTCAGGAACGGCTGCACCGATTCCAAACAGACTTCACACAAACCACCTCCTCATATGTAGAAAGAAACTGTAAAATTTTTGTCTCAATCGGTTCGGCGGTTCTTGAGTTATAAGATTAAAAAGGAAATGTAACTTATTTTTATATATATAGATAACATAATGCACTTACAACTACATTTTACAACTGTGTACACATATGCAGTCATACAGTACAACAGAAACGCTCATCAGCGGCTGTGTATTTGTTGTTGTTTTTCCCATACAGGCATTTCGTATGAGAGGAAAGCATTACTCACATAAAATGTCATAACTCAGGAACGGCTGCACCGATTCCAAACAATCTCCACGCATACCACCTCCTCATATGTAGGAAGAAACTGGAAAATTTTTGTGTCAATCGGTTCGGGGGTTCTTGAGTTATAAGATTACCAAGCAAATGTAACTTCTTTTTATATATATAGATAATATAATGCACTTGCAACTACATTTGACAACTGTGTACACATATACAGTCATACAGTACAACAGAAACGCTCCTCAGCGGCTGTGTATTTGTTGTTGTTTTTCCCATACAGGCATTTCGTATGAGAGGGAAGCATTACTTACATAAAATGCCATAACTCAGGAACGGCTGCACCGATTCCAAACAGACTTCACACAAACCACCTCCTCATATGTAGAAAGAAACTGTAAAATTTTTGTCTCAATCGGTTCGGCGGTTCTTGAGTTATAAGATTACCAAGGAAATGTAACTTATTTTTATATATATAGATAACATAATGCACTTACAACTACATTTTACAACTGTGTACACATATGCAGTCATACAGTACAACAGAAACGCTCATCAGCGGCTGTGTATTTGTTGTTGTTTTTCCCATACAGGCATTTCGTATGAGAGGAAAGCATTACTCAAATAAAATTTCATAACTCAGGAACGGCTGCACCGATTCCAAACAAACTGCATACATACCACCTCCTCATATGTAGGAAGAAACTGTAAAATTTTTGTGTTAATCGGTTCAGCGGTTCTTGGATTATAATATTACCAAGGAAATGTAACTTCTTTTTATATATATAGATAACATAATGCACTTGCAACTACATTTGACAACTGTGTACACATATACAGTCATACAGTACAACAGAAACGCTCCTCAGCGGCTGTGTATTTGTTGTTGTTTTTCCCATGCAGGCATTTCGTATGAGAGGGAAGCATTACTTACATAAAATGTCATAACTCAGGAACGGCTGCACCGATTCCAAACAAACTTCACACATACCACCTTCTCATACGTAGAAAGAAACTGTAAAATGTTTGTGTTAATCGGTTCGGCGGTTCTTGAGTTATAAGATTACATACATACCACCTCCTCATATGTAGGAAGAAACTGTGAAATTTTTGTGTTAATCGGTTCAGCGGTTCTTGGATTATAAGATTACCAAGGAAATGTAACTTCTTTTTATATATATAGATATATAGATAACATAATGCACTTACAACTACATTTGACAACTGTGTACACATATACAGTCATACAGTACAACAGAAACGCTCATCAGCGGCTGTGTATTTGTTGTTGTTTTTCCCATACCGGCATTTCGTATGAGAGGAAAGCATTACTCACATAAAATGTCATAACTCAGGAACGGCTGCACCGATTCCAAACAAACTTCACACATACCACCTCCTCATATGTAGGAAGAAACTGTAAAATTTTTGTGTCAATTGGTTTGGCGGTTCTTAAGTTATAAGATTACCAAAGAAATGTAACTTCTTTTTATATATATAGATATATAGATAACATAATGCACTTACAACTACATTTGACAACTGTGTGCACATATACAGTCATACAGTACAACAGAAACGCTCATCAGCGGCTGTGTATTTGTTGTTGTTTTTCCCATACAGGCATTTCGTATGAGAGGAAAGCATTACTCACCTAAAATGTCATAACTCAGGAACGGCTGCACCGATTCCAAACAAACTCCACACATACCACCTCCTCATATGTAGGAACAAACTGTAAAATTTTTGCGTCAATTGGTTTGGCGGTTCTTGAGTTATAAGATTACCAAAGAAATGTAACTTCTTTTTATATATATAGATATATAAGTAACATGATGCACTTACAACTACATTTGACAACTGTGTACACATATACAGTCATACAGTACAACAGAAACGCTCATCAGCGGCTGTGTATTTGTTGTTGTTTTTCCCATACAGGCATTTCGTATGAGAGGAAAGCATTACTCACATAAAATTTCATAACTCAGGAACGGCTGCACCGATTCCAAACAGCCTTCACACATACCACCTCCTCATATGTAGGAAGAAACTGTAAAATTTTTGTCTCAATCGGTGCGACGGTTCTTGAGTTATAAGATTACCAAGGAAATGTAACTTCTTTTTAAATATATAGATAACATAATGCACTTACAACCACATTTGACAACTGTGTACACATATACAGTCATACAGTTCAACAGAAATGCTCATCAGCGGCTGTGTATTTGTTGTTGTTTTTCCCATACAGGCATTTCGTATGAGAGGAAAGCATTACTCACATAAAATGTCATAACTCAGGAACGGCTGCACCGATTCCAAACAAACTTCACACATACCACCTCCTCATATGTAGGAAGAAACTGTAAAATTTTTGTGTCAATTGGTTTGGCGGTTCTTAAGTTATAAGATTACCAAAGAAATGTAACTTCTTTTTATATATATAGATATATAGATAACATAATGCACTTACAACTACATTTGACAACTGTGTGCACATATACAGTCATACAGTACAACAGAAACGCTCATCAGCGGCTGTGTATTTGTTGTTGTTTTTCCCATACAGGCATTTCGTATGAGAGGAAAGCATTACTCACCTAAAATGTCATAACTCAGGAACGGCTGCACCGATTCCAAACAAACTCCACACATACCACCTCCTCATATGTAGGAACAAACTGTAAAATTTTTGTGTCAATCGGTTCGGCGGTTCTTGAGTTATAAGATTACCAAGGAAATGTAACTTCTATTTATATATATAGATAACATAATGCACTTACAACTACATTTGACAACTGTGTACACATATACAGTCATACAGTACAACAGAAACGCTCATCAGCGGCTGTGTATTTGTTGTTGTTTTTCCCATACAGGCATTTCGTATGAGAGGGAAACATTACTTACATAAAATGTCATAACGCAGGAACGGCTGCACCGATTCCAAACAAACTCCACACATACCACCTCCTCATATGTAGGAACAAACTGTAAAATTTTTTGTCGCAATCGGTGCGACGGTTCTTGACTTATAAGATTACCAAGGAAATGTAACTTCTTTTTATATATATAGATAACATAATGCACTTACAACTACATTTGACAACTGTGTACGCATATACAGTCACACATTATAACAGAAACACTCATCAGCGGCTGTGTATTTGTTGTTGTTTTTCCCATACAGGCATTTCGTATGAGAGGAAAGCATTACTCACATAAAATGTTATAACTCAGAAACGGCTGCACCGATTCCAAGCAATCTTCACACATACCACCTCCTCATATGTGGGAAGAAACTGGAAAATTTTTGTGTCAATCGGTTTGGCGGTTCTTGAGTTATAAGATTACCAAGGAAGTGTAACTTCTTTTTATATATATAGATAAAATAAAGCACTTACAACTACATTTGACAACTGTGTACGCATATACAGTCATACTTTATAACAGAAACACTCATCAGCGGCTGTGTATTTGTTGTTGTTTTTCCCATACAGGCATTTCGTATGAGAGGGAAACATTACTTACATAAAATGTCATAACGCAGGAACGGCTGCACCGATTCCAAACAAACTCCACACATACCACCTCCTCATATGTAGGAAGAAACTGGAAAATTTTTGTGTCAATCGGTTCGGGGGTTCTTGAGTTATAAGATTACCAAGCAAATGTAACTTCTTTTTATATATATAGATAATATAATGCACTTGCAACTACATTTGACAACTGTGTACACATATACAGTCATACAGTACAACAGAAACGCTCATCAGCGGCTGTGTATTTGTTGTTGTTTTTCCCATACAGGCATTTCGTATGAGAGGGAAGCATTACTTACATAAAATGCCATAACTCAGGAACGGCTGCACCGATTCCAAACAGACTTCACACAAACCACCTCCTCATATGTAGAAAGAAACTGTAAAATTTTTGTCTCAATCGGTTCGGCGGTTCTTGAGTTATAAGATTAAAAAGGAAATGTAACTTATTTTTATATATATAGATAACATAATGCACTTACAACTACATTTTACAACTGTGTACACATATGCAGTCATACAGTACAACAGAAACGCTCATCAGCGGCTGTGTATTTGTTGTTGTTTTTCCCATACAGGCATTTCGTATGAGAGGAAAGCATTACTCACATAAAATGTCATAACTCAGGAACGGCTGCACCGATTCCAAACAATCTCCACGCATACCACCTCCTCATATGTAGGAAGAAACTGGAAAATTTTTGTGTCAATCGGTTCGGGGGTTCTTGAGTTATAAGATTACCAAGCAAATGTAACTTCTTTTTATATATATAGATAATATAATGCACTTGCAACTACATTTGACAACTGTGTACACATATACAGTCATACAGTACAACAGAAACGCTCCTCAGCGGCTGTGTATTTGTTGTTGTTTTTCCCATACAGGCATTTCGTATGAGAGGGAAGCATTACTTACATAAAATGCCATAACTCAGGAACGGCTGCACCGATTCCAAACAGACTTCACACAAACCACCTCCTCATATGTAGAAAGAAACTGTAAAATTTTTGTCTCAATCGGTTCGGCGGTTCTTGAGTTATAAGATTACCAAGGAAATGTAACTTATTTTTATATATATAGATAACATAATGCACTTACAACTACATTTTACAACTGTGTACACATATGCAGTCATACAGTACAACAGAAACGCTCATCAGCGGCTGTGTATTTGTTGTTGTTTTTCCCATACAGGCATTTCGTATGAGAGGAAAGCATTACTCAAATAAAATTTCATAACTCAGGAACGGCTGCACCGATTCCAAACAAACTGCATACATACCACCTCCTCATATGTAGGAAGAAACTGTAAAATTTTTGTGTTAATCGGTTCAGCGGTTCTTGGATTATAATATTACCAAGGAAATGTAACTTCTTTTTATATATATAGATAACATAATGCACTTGCAACTACATTTGACAACTGTGTACACATATACAGTCATACAGTACAACAGAAACGCTCCTCAGCGGCTGTGTATTTGTTGTTGTTTTTCCCATGCAGGCATTTCGTATGAGAGGGAAGCATTACTTACATAAAATGTCATAACTCAGGAACGGCTGCACCGATTCCAAACAAACTTCACACATACCACCTTCTCATACGTAGAAAGAAACTGTAAAATGTTTGTGTTAATCGGTTCGGCGGTTCTTGAGTTATAAGATTACATACATACCACCTCCTCATATGTAGGAAGAAACTGTGAAATTTTTGTGTTAATCGGTTCAGCGGTTCTTGGATTATAAGATTACCAAGGAAATGTAACTTCTTTTTATATATATAGATATATAGATAACATAATGCACTTACAACTACATTTGACAACTGTGTACACATATACAGTCATACAGTACAACAGAAACGCTCATCAGCGGCTGTGTATTTGTTGTTGTTTTTCCCATACCGGCATTTCGTATGAGAGGAAAGCATTACTCACATAAAATGTCATAACTCAGGAACGGCTGCACCGATTCCAAACAAACTTCACACATACCACCTCCTCATATGTAGGAAGAAACTGTAAAATTTTTGTGTCAATTGGTTTGGCGGTTCTTAAGTTATAAGATTACCAAAGAAATGTAACTTCTTTTTATATATATAGATATATAGATAACATAATGCACTTACAACTACATTTGACAACTGTGTGCACATATACAGTCATACAGTACAACAGAAACGCTCATCAGCGGCTGTGTATTTGTTGTTGTTTTTCCCATACAGGCATTTCGTATGAGAGGAAAGCATTACTCACCTAAAATGTCATAACTCAGGAACGGCTGCACCGATTCCAAACAAACTCCACACATACCACCTCCTCATATGTAGGAACAAACTGTAAAATTTTTGCGTCAATTGGTTTGGCGGTTCTTGAGTTATAAGATTACCAAAGAAATGTAACTTCTTTTTATATATATAGATATATAAGTAACATGATGCACTTACAACTACATTTGACAACTGTGTACACATATACAGTCATACAGTACAACAGAAACGCTCATCAGCGGCTGTGTATTTGTTGTTGTTTTTCCCATACAGGCATTTCGTATGAGAGGAAAGCATTACTCACATAAAATTTCATAACTCAGGAACGGCTGCACCGATTCCAAACAGCCTTCACACATACCACCTCCTCATATGTAGGAAGAAACTGTAAAATTTTTGTCTCAATCGGTGCGACGGTTCTTGAGTTATAAGATTACCAAGGAAATGTAACTTCTTTTTAAATATATAGATAACATAATGCACTTACAACCACATTTGACAACTGTGTACACATATACAGTCATACAGTTCAACAGAAATGCTCATCAGCGGCTGTGTATTTGTTGTTGTTTTTCCCATACAGGCATTTCGTATGAGAGGAAAGCATTACTCACATAAAATGTCATAACTCAGGAACGGCTGCACCGATTCGAAACAAACTTCACACATACCACCTCCTCATATGTAGGAAGAAACTGTAAAATTTTTGTGTCAATTGGTTTGGCGGTTCTTAAGTTATAAGATTACCAAAGAAATGTAACTTCTTTTTATATATATAGATATATAGATAACATAATGCACTTACAACTACATTTGACAACTGTGTGCACATATACAGTCATACAGTACAACAGAAACGCTCATCAGCGGCTGTGTATTTGTTGTTGTTTTTCCCATACAGGCATTTCGTATGAGAGGAAAGCATTACTCACCTAAAATGTCATAACTCAGGAACGGCTGCACCGATTCCAAACAAACTCCACACATACCACCTCCTCATATGTAGGAACAAACTGTAAAATTTTTGTGTCAATCGGTTCGGCGGTTCTTGAGTTATAAGATTACCAAGGAAATGTAACTTCTATTTATATATATAGATAACATAATGCACTTACAACTACATTTGACAACTGTGTACACATATACAGTCATACAGTACAACAGAAACGCTCATCAGCGGCTGTGTATTTGTTGTTGTTTTTCCCATACAGGCATTTCGTATGAGAGGGAAACATTACTTACATAAAATGTCATAACGCAGGAACGGCTGCACCGATTCCAAACAAACTCCACACATACCACCTCCTCATATGTAGGAACAAACTGTAAAATTTTTTGTCGCAATCGGTGCGACGGTTCTTGACTTATAAGATTACCAAGGAAATGTAACTTCTTTTTATATATATAGATAACATAATGCACTTACAACTACATTTGACAACTGTGTACGCATATACAGTCACACATTATAACAGAAACACTCATCAGCGGCTGTGTATTTGTTGTTGTTTTTCCCATACAGGCATTTCGTATGAGAGGAAAGCATTACTCACATAAAATGTTATAACTCAGAAACGGCTGCACC
Organism: Philhelius pedissequus; assembly: GCA_910595825.1. NCBI lineage: Eukaryota > Metazoa > Arthropoda > Insecta > Diptera > Syrphidae > Philhelius > Philhelius pedissequus. The sequence goes on from OU343164.1 coordinate 31,665,197, forward strand.
GATTCCAAGCAATCTTCACACATACCACCTCCTCATATGTGGGAAGAAACTGGAAAATTTTTGTGTCAATCGGTTTGGCGGTTCTTGAGTTATAAGATTACCAAGGAAGTGTAACTTCTTTTTATATATATAGATAAAATAAAGCACTTACAACTACATTTGACAACTGTGTACGCATATACAGTCATACTTTATAACAGAAACACTCATCAGCGGCTGTGTATTTGTTGTTGTTTTTCCCATACAGGCATTTCGTATGAGAGGGAAACATTACTTACATAAAATGTCATAACGCAGGAACGGCTGCACCGATTCCAAACAAACTCCACACATACCACCTCCTCATACGTAGGAACAAACTGTAAAATTTTTGTCGCAATCGGTGCGACGGTTCTTGAGTTATAAGATTACCAAGGAAATGTAACTTCTTTTTAAATATATAGATAACATAATGCACTTACAACCACATTTGACAACTGTGTACACATATACAGTCATACAGTACAACAGAAACGCTCATCAGCGGCTGTGTATTTGTTGTTGTTTTTCCCAGACAGGCATTTCGTATGAGAGGGAAACATTACTTACATAAAATGTCATAACGCAGGAACGGCTGCACCGATTCCAAACAAACTCCACACATACCACCTCCTCATATGTAGGAACAAACTGTAAAATTTTTTGTCGCAATCGGTGCGACGGTTCTTGAGTTATAAGATTACCAAGGAAATGTAACTTCTTTTTATATATATAGATAACATAATGCACTTACAACCACATTTGACAACTGTGTACACATATACAGTCATACAGTACAACAGAAACGCTCATCAGCGGCTGTGTATTTGTTGTTGTTTTTCCCATACAGGCATTTCGTATGAGAGGAAAGCATTACTCACCTAAAATGTCATAACTCAGGAACGGCTGCACCGATTCCAAACAAACTCCACACATACCACGTCCTCATATGTAGGAACAAACTGTAAAATTTTTGTGTCAATCGGTTCGGCGGCTCTTGAGTTATAAGATTACCAAGGAAATGTAACTTCTTTTTATATATATAGATATATAGATAACATAATGCACTTACAACTACATTTGACAACTGTGTGCACATATACAGTCATACAGTACAACAGAAACGCTCATCAGCGGCTGTGTATTTGTTGTTGTTTTTTCCATACAGGCATTTCGTATGAGAGGAAAGCATTACTCACCTAAAATGTCATAACTCAGGAACGGCTGCACCGATTCCAAACAAACTCCACACATACCACCTCCTCATATGTAGGAACAAACTGTAAAATTTTTTGTCGCAATCGGTGCGACGGTTCTTGACTTATAAGATTACCAAGGAAATGTAACTTCTTTTTATATATATAGATAACATAATGCACTTACAACTACATTTGACAACTGTGTACGCATATACAGTCACACATTATAACAGAAACACTCATCAGCGGCTGTGTATTTGTTGTTGTTTTTCCCATACAGGCATTTCGTATGAGAGGAAAGCATTACTCACATAAAATGTTATAACTCAGAAACGGCTGCACCGATTCCAAGCAATCTTCACACATACCACCTCCTCATATGTGGGAAGAAACTGGAAAATTTTTGTGTCAATCGGTTTGGCGGTTCTTGAGTTATAAGATTACCAAGGAAGTGTAACTTCTTTTTATATATATAGATAAAATAAAGCACTTACAACTACATTTGACAACTGTGTACGCATATACAGTCATACTTTATAACAGAAACACTCATCAGCGGCTGTGTATTTGTTGTTGTTTTTCCCATACAGGCATTTCGTATGAGAGGGAAACATTACTTACATAAAATGTCATAACGCAGGAACGGCTGCACCGATTCCAAACAAACTCCACACATACCACCTCCTCATACGTAGGAACAAACTGTAAAATTTTTGTCGCAATCGGTGCGACGGTTCTTGAGTTATAAGATTACCAAGGAAATGTAACTTCTTTTTAAATATATAGATAACATAATGCACTTACAACCACATTTGACAACTGTGTACACATATACAGTCATACAGTACAACAGAAACGCTCATCAGCGGCTGTGTATTTGTTGTTGTTTTTCCCAGACAGGCATTTCGTATGAGAGGGAAACATTACTTACATAAAATGTCATAACGCAGGAACGGCTGCACCGATTCCAAACAAACTCCACACATACCACCTCCTCATATGTAGGAACAAACTGTAAAATTTTTTGTCGCAATCGGTGCGACGGTTCTTGAGTTATAAGATTACCAAGGAAATGTAACTTCTTTTTATATATATAGATAACATAATGCACTTACAACCACATTTGACAACTGTGTACACATATACAGTCATACAGTACAACAGAAACGCTCATCAGCGGCTGTGTATTTGTTGTTGTTTTTCCCATACAGGCATTTCGTATGAGAGGAAAGCATTACTCACCTAAAATGTCATAACTCAGGAACGGCTGCACCGATTCCAAACAAACTCCACACATACCACCTCCTCATATGTAGGAACAAACTGTAAAATTTTTGTGTCAATCGGTTCGGCGGCTCTTGAGTTATAAGATTACCAAGGAAATGTAACTTCTTTTTATATATATAGATATATAGATAACATAATGCACTTACAACTACATTTGACAACTGTGTGCACATATACAGTCATACAGTACAACAGAAACGCTCATCAGCGGCTGTGTATTTGTTGTTGTTTTTTCCATACAGGCATTTCGTATGAGAGGAAAGCATTACTCACCTAAAATGTCATAACTCAGGAACGGCTGCACCGATTCCAAACAAACTCCACACATACCACCTCCTCATATGTAGGAACAAGCTGTAAAATTTTTGTGTCAATCGGTTCGGCGGTTCTTGAGTTATAAGATTACCAAGGAAATGTAACTTCTATTTATATATATAGATAACATAATGCACTTACAACTACATTTGACAACTGTGTACACATATACAGTCATACAGTACAACAGAAACGCTCATCAGCGGCTGTGTATTTGTTGTTGTTTTTCCCATACAGGAATTTCGTATGAGAGGAAAGCATTACTCACATAAAATGTCATAACTCAGGAACGGCTGCACCGATTCCAAACAAACTTCACACATACTAACTCCTCATATGTAGGAAGAAACTGTAAAATTTTTGCGTCAATCGGTTTGGCGGTTCTTGAGTTATAAGATTACCAAAGAAATGTAACTTCTTTTTATATATATAGATATATAAATAACATGATGCACTTACAACTACATTTGACAACTGTGTACACATATACAGTCATACAGTACAACAGAAACGCTCATCAGCGGCTGTGTATTTGTTGTTGTTTTTCCCATACAGGCATTTCGTATGAGAGGAGAGCATTACTCACATAAAATGTCATAACTCAGGAACGGCTGCACCGATTCCAAACAATCTCCACGCATACCACCTCCTCATATGTAGGAAGAAACTGGAAAATTTTTGTGTCAATCGGTTCGGGGGTTCTTGAGTTATAAGATTACCAAGCAAATGTAACTTCTTTTTATATATATAGATAATATAATGCACTTGCAAATACATTTGACAACTGTGTACACATATACAGTCATACAGTACAACAGAAACGCTCCTCAGCGGCTGTGTATTTGTTGTTGTTTTTCCCATACAGGCATTTCGTATGAGAGGGAAGCATTACTTACATAAAATGCCATAACTCAGGAACGGCTGCACCGATTCCAAACAGACTTCACACAAACCACCTCCTCATATGTAGAAAGAAACTGTAAAATTTTTGTCTCAATCGGTTCGGCGGTTCTTGAGTTATAAGATTAAAAAGGAAATGTAACTTATTTTTATATATATAGATAACATAATGCACTTACAACTACATTTTACAACTGTGTACACATATGCAGTCATACAGTACAACAGAAACGCTCATCAGCGGCTGTGTATTTGTTGTTGTTTTTCCCATACAGGCATTTCGTATGAGAGGAAAGCATTACTCACATAAAATGTCATAACTCAGGAACGGCTGCACCGATTCCAAACAATCTCCACGCATACCACCTCCTCATATGTAGGAAGAAACTGGAAAATTTTTGTGTCAATCGGTTCGGGGGTTCTTGAGTTATAAGATTACCAAGCAAATGTAACTTCTTTTTATATATATAGATATATAGATAACATAATGCACTTACAACTACATTTGACAACTGTGTACACATATACAGTCATACAGTACAACAGAAACGCTCATCAGCGGCTGTGTATTTGTTGTTGTTTTTCCCATACAGGCATTTCGTATGAGAGGAGAGCATTACTCACATAAAATGTCATAACTCAGGAACGGCTGCACCGATTCCAAACAATCTCCACGCATACCACCTCCTCATATGTAGGAAGAAACTGGAAAATTTTTGTGTCAATCGGTTCGGGGGTTCTTGAGTTATAAGATTACCAAGCAAATGTAACTTCTTTTTATATATATAGATAATATAATGCACTTGCAACTACATTTGACAACTGTGTACACATATACAGTCATACAGTACAACAGAAACGCTCCTCAGCGGCTGTGTATTTGTTGTTGTTTTTCCCATACAGGCATTTCGTATGAGAGGGAAGCATTACTTACATAAAATGCCATAACTCAGGAACGGCTGCACCGATTCCAAACAGACTTCACACAAACCACCTCCTCATATGTAGAAAGAAACTGTAAAATTTTTGTCTCAATCGGTTCGGCGGTTCTTGAGTTATAAGATTACCAAGGAAATGTAACTTATTTTTATATATATAGATAACATAATGCACTTACAACTACATTTTACAACTGTGTACACATATGCAGTCATACAGTACAACAGAAACGCTCATCAGCGGCTGTGTATTTGTTGTTGTTTTTCCCATACAGGCATTTCGTATGAGAGGAAAGCATTACTCAAATAAAATTTCATAACTCAGGAACGGCTGCACCGATTCCAAGCAAACTTCACACATACCACCTTCTCATACGTAGAAATAAACTGTAAAATTTTTGTCTCAATCGGTTCGGCGGTTCTTGAGTTATAAGATTACCAAGGAAATGTAACTTATTTTTATATATATAGATAACATAATGCACTTACAGCTACATTTTACAACTGTGTACACATATGCAGTCATACAGTACAACAGAAACGCTCATCAGCGGCTGTGTATTTGTTGTTGTTTTTCCCATACAGGCATTTCGTATGAGAGGAAAGCATTACTCACATAAAATGTCATAACTCATTAACGGCTGCACCGATTCCAAACGAACTTCACACATACCACCTCCTCATATGTAGGAACAAACTGTAAAATTTTTGTGTCAATCGGTTCGGAGGTTCTTGAGTTATAAGAGTACCAAGGAAATGTAACTTCTTTTTATATATATAGACAACATAATGCACTTACAACTACATTTCACAACTGTGTACGCATATACAGTCATACTTTGTAACAGAAACGCTCATCAGCGGCTGTGTATTTGTTGTTATTTTTCCCATACAGGCATTTCGTATGAGAGGAAAGCATTACTCACATAAAATGTCATAACTCAGAAACGGCTGCACCGATTCCAAACAATCTTCACACATACCACCTCCTCATATGTGGGAAGAAACTGGAAAATTTTTGTGTGAATCGGTTTGGCGGTTCTTGAGTTATAAGATTACCAAGGAAATGTAACTTCTTTTTATATATATAGATAACATAATGCACTTACAACTACATTTGACAACTGTGTACGCATATACAGTCATACATTATAACAGAAACACTCATCAGCGGCTGTTTATTTGTTGTTGTTTTTCCCATACAGGCATTTCGTATGAGAGGAAAGCATTACTCACATAAAATTTCATAACTCAGGAACGGCTGCACCGATTCCAAACAGCCTTCACACATACCACCTCCTCATATGTAGGAAGAAACTGTAAAATTTTTGTGTCAATCGGTTTGGCGGCTCTTAAGTTATAAGATTACCAAAGAAATGTAACTTCTTTTTATATATATAGATATATAGATAACATAATGCACTTACAAATACATTTGACAACTGTGTGCACATATACAGTCATACAGTACAACAGAAACGCTCATCAGCGGCTGTGTATTTGTTGTTGTTTTTCCCATACAGGCATTTCGTATGAGAGGAAAGCATTACTCACATAAAATGTCATAACTCAGGAACGGCTGCACCGATTCCAAACAATCTCCACGCATACCACCTCCTCATATGTAGGAAGAAACTGGAAAATTTTTGTGTCAATCGGTTCGGGGGTTCTTGAGTTATAAGATTACCAAGCAAATGTAACTTCTTTTTATATATATAGATATATAGATAACATAATGCACTTACAACTACATTTGACAACTGTGTACACATATACAGTCATACAGTACAACAGAAATGCTCATCAGCGGCTGTGTATTTGTTGTTGTTTTTCCCATACAGGCATTTCGTATGAGAGGAGAGCATTACTCACATAAAATGTCATAACTCAGGAACGGCTGCACCGATTCCAAACAATCTCCACGCATACCACCTCCTCATATGTAGGAAGAAACTGGAAAATTTTTGTGTCAATCGGTTCGGGGGTTCTTGAGTTATAAGATTACCAAGCAAATGTAACTTATTTTTATATATATAGATAACATAATGCACTTACAACTACATTTTACAACTGTGTACACATATGCAGTCATACAGTACAACAGAAACGCTCATCAGCGGCTGTGTATTTGTTGTTGTTTTTCCCATACAGGCATTTCGTATGAGAGGAAAGCATTACTCACATAAAATGTCATAACTCAGAAACGGCTGCACCGATTCCAAACAATCTTCACACATACCACCTCCTCATATGTGGGAAGAAACTGGAAAATTTTTGTGTGAATCGGTTTGGCGGTTCTTGAGTTATAAGATTACCAAGGAAATGTAACTTCTTTTTATATATATAGATAACATAATGCACTTACAACTACATTTGACAACTGTGTACGCATATACAGTCATACATTATAACAGAAACACTCATCAGCGGCTGTTTATTTGTTGTTGTTTTTCCCATACAGGCATTTCGTATGAGAGGAAAGCATTACTCACATAAAATTTCATAACTCAGGAACGGCTGCACCGATTCCAAACAGCCTTCACACATACCACCTCCTCATATGTAGGAAGAAACTGTAAAATTTTTGTGTCAATCGGTTTGGCGGCTCTTAAGTTATAAGATTACCAAAGAAATGTAACTTCTTTTTATATATATAGATATATAGATAACATAATGCACTTACAAATACATTTGACAACTGTGTGCACATATACAGTCATACAGTACAACAGAAACGCTCATCAGCGGCTGTGTATTTGTTGTTGTTTTTCCCATACAGGCATTTCGTATGAGAGGAAAGCATTACTCACATAAAATGTCATAACTCAGGAACGGCTGCACCGATTCCAAACAATCTCCACGCATACCACCTCCTCATATGTAGGAAGAAACTGGAAAATTTTTGTGTCAATCGGTTCGGGGGTTCTTGAGTTATAAGATTACCAAGCAAATGTAACTTCTTTTTATATATATAGATATATAGATAACATAATGCACTTACAACTACATTTGACAACTGTGTACACATATACAGTCATACAGTACAACAGAAATGCTCATCAGCGGCTGTGTATTTGTTGTTGTTTTTCCCATACAGGCATTTCGTATGAGAGGAGAGCATTACTCACATAAAATGTCATAACTCAGGAACGGCTGCACCGATTCCAAACAATCTCCACGCATACCACCTCCTCATATGTAGGAAGAAACTGGAAAATTTTTGTGTCAATCGGTTCGGGGGTTCTTGAGTTATAAGATTACCAAACAAATGTAACTTATTTTTATATATATAGATAACATAATGCACTTACAACTACATTTTACAACTGTGTACACATATGCAGTCATACAGTACAACAGAAACGCTCATCAGCGGCTGTGTATTTGTTGTTGTTTTTCCCATACAGGCATTTCGTATGAGAGGAAAGCATTACTCACATAAAATTTCATAACTCAGGAACGGCTGCACCGATTCCAAACAAACTGCATACATACCACCTCCTCATATGTAGGAAGAAACTGTAAAATTTTTGTGTTAATCGGTTCAGCGGTTCTTGGATTATAATATTACCAAGGAAATGTAACTTCTTTTTATATATATAGATAACATAATGCACTTACAACTACATTTGACAACTGTGTACACATATGCAGTCATACAGTACAACAGAAACGCTCCTCAGCGGCTGTGTATTTGTTGTTGTTTTTCCCATGCAGGCATTTCGTATGAGAGGGAAGCATTACTTACATAAAATGTCATAACTCAGGAACGGCTGCACCGATTCCAAACAAACTTCACACATACCACCTTCTCATACGTAGAAAGAAACTGTAAAATGTTTGTGTTAATCGGTTCGGCGGTTCTTGAGTTATAAGATTACATACATACCACCTCCTCATATGTAGGAAGAAACTGTGAAATTTTTGTGTTAATCGGTTCAGCGGTTCTTGGATTATAAGATTACCAAGGAAATGTAACTTCTTTTTATATATATAGATATATAGATAACATAATGCACTTACAACTACATTTGACAACTGTGTACACATATACAGTCATACAGTACAACAGAAACGCTCATCAGCGGCTGTGTATTTGTTGTTGTTTTTCCCATACCGGCATTTCGTATGAGAGGAAAGCATTACTCACATAAAATGTCATAACTAAGGAACGGCTGCACCGATTCCAAGCAAACTTCACACATACCACCTTCTCATACGTAGAAATAAACTGTAAAATTTTTGTCTCAATCGGTTCGGAGGTTCTTGAGTTATAAGATTACCAAGCAAATGTAACTTATTTTTATATATATAGATAACATAATGCACTTACAACTACATTTTACAACTGTGTACACATATGCAGTCATACAGTACAACAGAAACGCTCATCAGCGGCTGTGTATTTGTTGTTGTTTTTCCCATACAGGCATTTCGTATGAGAGGAAAGCATTACTCACATAAAATGTCATAACTCAGAAACGGCTGCACCGATTCCAAACAATCTTCACACATACCACCTCCTCATATGTGGGAAGAAACTGGAAAATTTTTGTGTGAATCGGTTTGGCGGTTCTTGAGTTATAAGATTACCAAGGAAATGTAACTTCTTTTTATATATATAGATAACATAATGCACTTACAACTACATTTGACAACTGTGTACGCATATACAGTCATACATTATAACAGAAACACTCATCAGCGGCTGTTTATTTGTTGTTGTTTTTCCCATACAGGCATTTCGTATGAGAGGAAAGCATTACTCACATAAAATTTCATAACTCAGGAACGGCTGCACCGATTCCAAACAGCCTTCACACATACCACCTCCTCATATGTAGGAAGAAACTGTAAAATTTTTGTGTCAATCGGTTTGGCGGCTCTTAAGTTATAAGATTACCAAAGAAATGTAACTTCTTTTTATATATATAGATATATAGATAACATAATGCACTTACAAATACATTTGACAACTGTGTGCACATATACAGTCATACAGTACAACAGAAACGCTCATCAGCGGCTGTGTATTTGTTGTTGTTTTTCCCATACAGGCATTTCGTATGAGAGGAAAGCATTACTCACATAAAATGTCATAACTCAGGAACGGCTGCACCGATTCCAAACAATCTCCACGCATACCACCTCCTCATATGTAGGAAGAAACTGGAAAATTTTTGTGTCAATCGGTTCGGGGGTTCTTGAGTTATAAGATTACCAAGCAAATGTAACTTCTTTTTATATATATAGATATATAGATAACATAATGCACTTACAACTACATTTGACAACTGTGTACACATATACAGTCATACAGTACAACAGAAATGCTCATCAGCGGCTGTGTATTTGTTGTTGTTTTTCCCATACAGGCATTTCGTATGAGAGGAGAGCATTACTCACATAAAATGTCATAACTCAGGAACGGCTGCACCGATTCCAAACAATCTCCACGCATACCACCTCCTCATATGTAGGAAGAAACTGGAAAATTTTTGTGTCAATCGGTTCGGGGGTTCTTGAGTTATAAGATTACCAAACAAATGTAACTTATTTTTATATATATAGATAACATAATGCACTTACAACTACATTTTACAACTGTGTACACATATGCAGTCATACAGTACAACAGAAACGCTCATCAGCGGCTGTGTATTTGTTGTTGTTTTTCCCATACAGGCATTTCGTATGAGAGGAAAGCATTACTCACATAAAATTTCATAACTCAGGAACGGCTGCACCGATTCCAAACAAACTGCATACATACCACCTCCTCATATGTAGGAAGAAACTGTAAAATTTTTGTGTTAATCGGTTCAGCGGTTCTTGGATTATAATATTACCAAGGAAATGTAACTTCTTTTTATATATATAGATAACATAATGCACTTGCAACTACATTTGACAACTGTGTACACATATACAGTCATACAGTACAACAGAAACGCTCCTCAGCGGCTGTGTATTTGTTGTTGTTTTTCCCATGCAGGCATTTCGTATGAGAGGGAAGCATTACTTACATAAAATGTCATAACTCAGGAACGGCTGCACCGATTCCAAACAAACTTCACACATACCACCTTCTCATACGTAGAAAGAAACTGTAAAATGTTTGTGTTAATCGGTTCGGCGGTTCTTGAGTTATAAGATTACATACATACCACCTCCTCATATGTAGGAAGAAACTGTGAAATTTTTGTGTTAATCGGTTCAGCGGTTCTTGGATTATAAGATTACCAAGGAAATGTAACTTCTTTTTATATATATAGATATATAGATAACATAATGCACTTACAACTACATTTGACAACTGTGTACACATATACAGTCATACAGTACAACAGAAACGCTCATCAGCGGCTGTGTATTTGTTGTTGTTTTTCCCATACCGGCATTTCGTATGAGAGGAAAGCATTACTCACATAAAATGTCATAACTAAGGAACGGCTGCACCGATTCCAAGCAAACTTCACACATACCACCTTCTCATACGTAGAAATAAACTGTAAAATTTTTGTCTCAATCGGTTCGGAGGTTCTTGAGTTATAAGAGTACCAAGGAAATGTAACTTCTTTTTATATATATAGATAACATAATGCACTTACAACTACATTTTACAACTGTGTACACATATGCAGTCATACAGTACAACAGAAACGCTCATCAGCGGCTGTGTATTTGTTGTTGTTTTTCCCATACAGGCATTTCGTATGAGAGGAAAGCATTACTCACATAAAATGTCATAACTCAGAAACGGCTGCACCGATTCCAAACAATCTTCACACATACCACCTCCTCATATGTAGGAAGAAACTGTAAAATTTTTGTGTCAATCGGTTTGGCGGCTCTTAAGTTATAAGATTACCAAAGAAATGTAACTTCTTTTTATATATATAGATATATAGATAACATAATGCACTTACAAATACATTTGACAACTGTGTGCACATATACAGTCATACAGTACAACAGAAACGCTCATCAGCGGCTGTGTATTTGTTGTTGTTTTTCCCATACAGGCATTTCGTATGAGAGGAAAGCATTACTCACATAAAATGTCATAACTCAGGAACGGCTGCACCGATTCCAAACAATCTCCACGCATACCACCTCCTCATATGTAGGAAGAAACTGGAAAATTTTTGTGTCAATCGGTTCGGGGGTTCTTGAGTTATAAGATTACCAAGCAAATGTAACTTCTTTTTATATATATAGATATATAGATAACATAATGCACTTACAACTACATTTGACAACTGTGTACACATATACAGTCATACAGTACAACAGAAATGCTCATCAGCGGCTGTGTATTTGTTGTTGTTTTTCCCATACAGGCATTTCGTATGAGAGGAGAGCATTACTCACATAAAATGTCATAACTCAGGAACGGCTGCACCGATTCCAAACAATCTCCACGCATACCACCTCCTCATATGTAGGAAGAAACTGGAAAATTTTTGTGTCAATCGGTTCGGGGGTTCTTGAGTTATAAGATTACCAAACAAATGTAACTTATTTTTATATATATAGATAACATAATGCACTTACAACTACATTTTACAACTGTGTACACATATGCAGTCATACAGTACAACAGAAACGCTCATCAGCGGCTGTGTATTTGTTGTTGTTTTTCCCATACAGGCATTTCGTATGAGAGGAAAGCATTACTCACATAAAATTTCATAACTCAGGAACGGCTGCACCGATTCCAAACAAACTGCATACATACCACCTCCTCATATGTAGGAAGAAACTGTAAAATTTTTGTGTTAATCGGTTCAGCGGTTCTTGGATTATAATATTACCAAGGAAATGTAACTTCTTTTTATATATATAGATAACATAATGCACTTGCAACTACATTTGACAACTGTGTACACATATACAGTCATACAGTACAACAGAAACGCTCCTCAGCGGCTGTGTATTTGTTGTTGTTTTTCCCATGCAGGCATTTCGTATGAGAGGGAAGCATTACTTACATAAAATGTCATAACTCAGGAACGGCTGCACCGATTCCAAACAAACTTCACACATACCACCTTCTCATACGTAGAAAGAAACTGTAAAATGTTTGTGTTAATCGGTTCGGCGGTTCTTGAGTTATAAGATTACATACATACCACCTCCTCATATGTAGGAAGAAACTGTGAAATTTTTGTGTTAATCGGTTCAGCGGTTCTTGGATTATAAGATTACCAAGGAAATGTAACTTCTTTTTATATATATAGATATATAGATAACATAATGCACTTACAACTACATTTGACAACTGTGTACACATATACAGTCATACAGTACAACAGAAACGCTCATCAGCGGCTGTGTATTTGTTGTTGTTTTTCCCATACCGGCATTTCGTATGAGAGGAAAGCATTACTCACATAAAATGTCATAACTAAGGAACGGCTGCACCGATTCCAAGCAAACTTCACACATACCACCTTCTCATACGTAGAAATAAACTGTAAAATTTTTGTCTCAATCGGTTCGGAGGTTCTTGAGTTATAAGAGTACCAAGGAAATGTAACTTCTTTTTATATATATAGACAACATAATGCACTTACAACTACATTTCACAACTGTGTACGCATATACAGTCATACTTTGTAACAGAAACGCTCATCAGCGGCTGTGTATTTGTTGTTATTTTTCCCATACAGGCATTTCGTATGAGAGGAAAGCATTACTCACATAAAATGTCATAACTCAGAAACGGCTGCACCGATTCCAAACAATCTTCACACATACCACCTCCTCATATGTGGGAAGAAACTGGAAAATTTTTGTGTGAATCGGTTTGGCGGTTCTTGAGTTATAAGATTACCAAGGAAATGTAACTTCTTTTTATATAGTTATGTGGTTTATAATTCCTTCCGAAAATAAATAAAGACCACAAATTGCTTTTTATTGTAAGGACTTTATTTTAACAAACAACTCTACTAAACGAACACTTAAAGTCGACTCCGACAAATAAACTTAAAGACTAACTTACAATCTTAACTTACGATCTACGTTTACGATATTATTAAGTCTCTCCAGCTTTATCTTCTAAAGAAGATAATGTTGGAAAGAGAACTTAAACAGATAACATGTATTCTATAATGCACTCTTAATGTCTGCTGTGCAGACAACAGAAAGTGTGGCGAAAAATACCTCTTACTTACTGGGTGTAGGTAACGTATTTAGGAGAATGTAAATGAAGACTTCAATATGTAACACCTCCCCCAATAAGTATTTTTGGTCTCCAAAAGTTTAAACAATTTAAATTAGTTATACAAACATAGGAATAGTTCATCTTTCTAATAACACCCTTTTTTATTTTTATTTTTTGTTTAACTGATGTAAGTATTTATTTAACCTTAATATTTTTATTTGATTTTCAAATTTCTCTATTATTCTTAGTTACATATTTCTCTTTTTTAAAGACGTTTTTTTTTGCATTTTAGTTAATTTAACATACAGTTAATTTAAATTACAGTTTTTTCCTCTATAATCTTTATGATTAAGTTTAAATTATAAACATTCGGATTTTAATCAAATAAATTATTCGTTTTTTTTTTTTAAGTTTTTTTTCTATCACTTTTACCATAAACATGTTCAATTCAAATTTATAATGTCTGTTTTAATGTACATGAAAGTTTGATTTAATACTCTCTTTTCGATATTTTTATTTTCTAAACTTTTTACAAATCTATATTTATTATTTATTTTTATTTCATACAAATTAGGGTTTCAGTTTTCTTTTATCACAATGATCTTTTTCTATTATTAGGTTCATAGGACAGGGCACTTCATCAGCAACTATTTGTCGTAATTATAAATATAACAATTCTTTGCCAAATTATTTTCAAATCTAGCCTAATTTTTATTCATTAAACTAAGAATAATCTAATACCATCTAATTCTACTTAAATCTGCAAATTTTCTGTTTGCACCCGAATGGTAAACTTGATTTCCTTCTAACTACATCGTGTGAATAGCATCATTTTTATGTTAACACAAAAAACGAATAATGGATTTTGCAAAAATTCTAAACAAATTTGTGACGCAGGAAAAAAGTGGCTACCTGAAACGCATTCAGATATGACATTTCAGATGTCTTGTTATTATATGTCAAATTAAGATCGAAATTGCAAAATGTTTAGGTTAATTGAGGACGGAAATAATAATTAATGAAAACAAGATGGATAACCGTTACGATTTTAAACAAATTATATAAAAGATGGCCATTAAATACAAGTAATAAATTATTTTGAAGAAAATACGGTGAGAAGAAAAAAAAATGCAGAATACCTATGGAAGTACAGAACCATATTGAAAACTAAAGAATGAATCTGAAAAAAACTTTAACGATGTACATTATGAAGGTGAATTAATTCATGAAATTTGGTATTTATATTTGCGCTTAAATTGTTTTCTGTAGTATTTTATGTTTCGTTTTGTTGATTTATCAACAACATAATTCCCATCTTGTTCAAAATTATTGAGTTTTTTATACTTTTGTTTGTTTTTAAAGACGGTACGGTTTTGAACAATGTTTGGGCATTGATTCATGCAGGTTCCTGGTTCTTTATTTGTATTATTTACTCTAGTTTCTTTTTCTTTTTGAAATGTATGTGCTAATAAGTCAATGTCTTCCTTGTTAATGTTTTTTGAAATAAAATCAATTGGCCTCAACTTAGTTGTCGAATGGATGGTGTTGTTATAAATTGAGATTATTTTGAATAACTTCTCATCCAATTCGGAATTATCTTTAGCTACAGACATAATCCTCAAGTGTTCGTTTAAAGTGCCATGTAACCTTTCGACATCTGCATTGCCGGTTTTGAGGGATGCAGTTGTTTTGTGGAAGACAATCTTGTTTTCCTTAAGAAACTGTTCGACCGCTGAGTGCAAGATGCAAGTATCTCCATCTGATACTATTTTGTTTGGCTTTCCGAGAAATTGGATTCTTTGCTTGATTGCCCTCAGAATGGCGATCCAGTTTCTATCTTCCAATGTGTGGATAGTGGCATACTTTGAGAATTTGTCGATTGTTGTGAGATACATTTTTCCTCGTTCAGGAAACCAAATATCGATGTGGATTATGTCGTTAAAATGTTATGGTTGTTCTGATATTTGCATTTGTATCTGCAGTGGTTGGCGATCATGTTTTGCAAGATTACAAATTTCACAGTTGTTAATATATTTTTGTATTTCAACTTGTAACTTAGGATAAAAGTACAAAGCTTTCAACTCCATAAACATTTCATTAATACCACGGTGGTTTTTACTTATGTGTTCGTCTTTTATTATAGTAATTAAATCATTTTTGTCTACGATGTCTATTAATTTAATGTTGGATTTTAATAGTTTGAGATTTTTGTTCATCGAAAAATATTGAACATACAAATCTTGAAAATGAAGAAACAATGGCAAATCGTCACAATATAAGCAAATCAGTCCCTTTGAGATTAAAAGCCTTTCCATTATTTCGCGTAAGTTGCTAATATCTTTTTTTATTTGGACAAGGTTTTGAATTTTCTTATGTACTATTTTTATTGAAATTTTTTCGTTAGTTCCGTAAAAGAGATAAATTTGGTTTTTGAAAAGGTTTACAGGTTTTTCCGTTATGTAAATATGACGAGTTTCATCTTCCAATGCACTATGAATAGTAGCGCCAGTAGACATAACTTCTTCGTTATGACTCATAGCTAAAGAAACTGTGGAAATGACTTCTTCGTTACCGGGTTTTTCATTTATATAAATCTCATTATTAAAGAAGTCTACTAAACTAACTTCGCTGTTAGCCTTCGACCTATCTTCAGTTTCGTTCTTGTCAGTATACCTACTCAGTCCATCTGCTACGCAATTCTCTTTCCCTTTTAGGTACTCGATATCGAAATCGTATTCGTTGAGCATTATCTTCCAACGTTGGAGTTTCATGTTGGGTTCTTTAATGCCATTAAGCCATACTAGCGGCTTGTGGTCTGTTTGAATAACAAAATGCCTACCATACAAGTATGTTCGAAAATATTTTACAGACCACACCACGGCAAGGAGTTCCTTCTCTATAGTGGAATAATTTAACTCGTGTTTGTTAAGAGTTCGAGAAGCATAACATATGGGGTGGTTGTCTTGGCTTAGCACGGCTCCTAGAGCATAACGGGATGCGTCTGTGGTAAGAACGAATTTTTTTGTAAAATCAGGACTTTTTAAAATTGGATCGGAAGTTAGTAAAATTTTTAAAGTATTGAAAGACTTGACGTATTGGGGATCTGTAATTTTTATTTTTTCACTCTTTTTTAGGTATTTTATCATTGGGTAAGCAACTTTTGTGTAGTCCTTGATGAATTTTCGGTAATAACCGGTTATTCCAAGAAATTGTTTTATGCCAGTTATGGTCGTTGGCAGTTTCATTTCCGTAATTGATTTAACTTTGTTCACATTAGGTTTTATCCCATTATTTACTATTGTATGACCTAGATAGTTTGTTGACAAATCAGCGAATAAACATTTGTTAACTTGGATCTTTAAGTTACTCTCTTTTAATTTCTGAAAAATTTTTCGGAGCGATTGTAAATGTTCTTCGAAACTTGTGGAGAAGACAAGGATATCGTCCAAATAAACAACGCAAATCTTATTTATAAAATCTCTCAAAACATGATTCATAAGTCTCTGGAATGTCGCTGGAGCATTCTTAAGCCCAAACGGCATCCTCAGAAACTCATAATGGCCACTTTTGGTTGAAAAAGCTGTTTTCGCCCTATCGCGTGGATCAACTTCAATTTGGTGAAAACCCTTGACCAGGTCGATCGTCGAAAAATAATTGCATTTGCCCAGTTTGTCAAATAGATCATCAATGTTAGGCATAGGAAATCTGTCCTCTATGGTCTGATCATTCAGCTTCCTGTAGTCTACTACAATTCGCCATTGTTTTTGACCATTTCTATCGTTCTTTTTAGGGACTACCCAAATGGGCGAATTGTAGGGACTACTGCTGGGAACAATTATTTTCTGTTGTAGCATATCAGAAATTTGCCTATCTACCTCATCTGAATGAACCTGTGGATAACGATAAAGTTTACTATAAATGGGAATATCATTGTTCGTTATTATTTGATGTCTTATTTGGTTGGTAAATGATAGAGCATCTCCTTCCTTATAGATAATTGATTTAAAGCTATTAATTAAAGATTTTAACTTTGAAACATCAGCGTTATTTAAATGGTCTGCAAAAAGATTATCGGGAATTTCAGATATAAAAGTTTCACTACAAAAAACGTTCAAAACTTCTTTGTTTTGGTGAACAAGGTTCGCATATATTTCTTCTTCTTCGTTGAAATATATGCGGATCGTTGCGTTTTCTGTTATAAGTGATCTAGTTTTATAATCTATTATTGGGTTCAGACCCAAAAGAATGTTGTTTCCAACCAATCCGTCAAAATGGTCATGAAACTGGTATGTATGAAATAGTTACTTACATTAAACTCATTAAACAGAGGAATTCTAAATTCTACATTTGTATTTATGTTGCGGTCGAGTACTCTTAAGGTGTAGTTGGCGGATGGAACTTGCCACTTTGGGTTGCATACATTTTTATTAATTATGCTGTACTCTGCACCACAGTCAATAATAAATCTAAGTGGTCTTATATTGCTATGTATAATTATATAGGGTAATTGTTTTGGCGGTTTACTGAAAAATTTTGAGGGTTTTGATTGGAATTTTGATTATTTGTATTATTTCTATCTTGATTAAGAGTAACTTCCATGGGCTCATAATAATTATTTTGTGGTCCGTATCTGTTTGACCTTCTTGATTGGGCGCTTTGGGTATTGCTATTACGTGAAGTTTGGTTACTTCTATTGTAATTTTGATTTTGTTGTGTTGTATTACTACTATTTTGTCTTCTTGTTTGATTACTTTGGGTATAGGAATTGTATGAATTGTTGTATGCATTGTTACTGTTTCTAAAATTTGAATAGTTGTTATGGCTATTGTTTCTATGAGGTGGAATATAATTTTCTTGCATTGAATAAAAGTTTTGATTACGGTTTCTAAGGTTTTGAGGATTTTGATTGTACATATTGGGTCCAAAAAATTTGTGATCGATTTCCACGATCACCTTATATGCGTCAACCAGGGATTTTGGGTTTCGACTGAGCACAATAGATTTAGTGGGCTCAGGAAGATTATTTTTGAAAGTGTCTAATGCAATTCTATTGTTAGAAGCTATAACTACAGCATCGTTTTGATTTCTAAGTAAAAGAGAATTATTGATTCTACTTAATAAATAATTAATATTATTATAAAAATCTTCTATATTTGTTCTAACTCGTGCTGTTCGTATTTGATCTATTAATGTGTTAACTGTTAGCTTTTCTCCAAAACTGTTTTTTAGTATTTCCTTAACTTGTACCCATTCCCCTATCCTGCCATGCCTTTGGAGCTCAGACCTAGCTTTACCCACGATTTTGTCCCTGATAAACCCTGAGATAATTGTTAATGAAGCGTCATCAAATGTTGACAATATAGGTGCCAATGAGTCTACCCTGTCCAAAAAATGAATAAGACAGCTCGAATTTCCATTAAATTCTGGAATCTTACTAATTAAATCTAAAACTACTTTGAATTTGTCGGCAGCGTTTAGAACTTCCATTCTGATTATGTATGTAAGTACTCACTTGAACGGGATGATGTATGCTTTAAAGTTTCTTCAGTATTTTTTTCGGCCTCGTTTTGTTGTCTTCTTTTCCTCTTAGATGTAGTTATTCAATTTGAATGTTGTTTTTTTTTTTTTTGTAGGTACAGTTACATTGATTTTTTTTTCAATTTTTGTTTGTATAAAAGTTTTTATTTTATCAATTTAGTAAAGTTGTTTTTATAACTTAATTTAAACTTTAGGATTTTGTTTTAATGTTTTAGAATTTTTTTTTTTATTCAATAAAGTTTTTTGATCTGTTTGATTGTAGCTTATGTTATTGCAAGCTTTTTATTGCAGTTCTTCGTTTATCATAAATAAGTAATGTTTATATGTTTTATCGAATTTATGTTCGATAAAACTTGGTTTTCAGCGAAAGCTTTGTTTGAAAGTTTTTCTGGCTTGGTTCGATGGACTTGTTTTCGAACTCTTATTGCTTAAGCTTCGCGTTAGGGAGCATGTATGATGGGGTGTTTTTCAACTATTTAAGAAGACCGCGTCTTTTTTTTATTTAACGGTATACTTATAAGTACTTAGAGATGTTTTGTAAAAAAGTAATTACACTATTTTTTCTGTAATTTAACTCAACCATTTTTTTTTGTTATTTTTCTTAACACTTGTTTTTTTTTTTTTTTTTTTATAGGTGCATAATAAATACTTCTTTTTTTGACTTGTTCGTACAGTTTACTTTGAGTGAAGCGTTAATTCTTTTCTTTTATTACACAAACTTTTTTTTTTTTTTTTTTTTAATGAACTGATTTTGATTTTTTTTCTTTTTGATTATTTTCTTAAATAATTCACTCCGATTCTTTAAACCGACTGCGCCAGTTATGTGGTTTATAATTCCTTCCGAAAATAAATAAAGACCACAAATTGCTTTTTATTGTAAGGACTTTATTTTAACAAACAACTCTACTAAACGAACACTTAAAGTCGACTCCGACAAATAAACTTAAAGACTAACTTACAATCTTAACTTACGATCTACGTTTACGATATTATTAAGTCTCTCCAGCTTTATCTTCTAAAGAAGATAATGTTGGAAAGAGAACTTAAACAGATAACATGTATTCTATAATGCACTCTTAATGTCTGCTGTGCAGACAACAGAAAGTGTGGCGAAAAATACCTCTTACTTACTGGGTGTAGGTAACGTATTTAGGAGAATGTAAATGAAGACTTCAATATGTAACAATATATATAGATAACATAATGCACTTACAACTACATTTGACAACTGTGTACGCATATACAGTCATACATTATAACAGAAACACTCATCAGCGGCTGTTTATTTGTTGTTGTTTTTCCCATACAGGCATTTCGTATGAGAGGAAAGCATTACTCACATAAAATTTCATAACTCAGGAACGGCTGCACCGATTCCAAACAGCCTTCACACATACCACCTCCTCATATGTAGGAAGAAACTGTAAAATTTTTGTGTCAATCGGTTTGGCGGCTCTTAAGTTATAAGATTACCAAAGAAATGTAACTTCTTTTTATATATATAGATATATAGATAACATAATGCACTTACAAATACATTTGACAACTGTGTGCACATATACAGTCATACAGTACAACAGAAACGCTCATCAGCGGCTGTGTATTTGTTGTTGTTTTTCCCATACAGGCATTTCGTATGAGAGGAAAGCATTACTCACATAAAATGTCATAACTCAGGAACGGCTGCACCGATTCCAAACAATCTCCACGCATACCACCTCCTCATATGTAGGAAGAAACTGGAAAATTTTTATGTCAATCGGTTCGGGGGTTCTTGAGTTATAAGATTACCAAGCAAATGTAACTTCTTTTTATATATATAGATATATAGATAACATAATGCACTTACAACTACATTTGACAACTGTGTACACATATACAGTCATACAGTACAACAGAAATGCTCATCAGCGGCTGTGTATTTGTTGTTGTTTTTCCCATACAGGCATTTCGTATGAGAGGAGAGCATTACTCACATAAAATGTCATAACTCAGGAACGGCTGCACCGATTCCAAACAATCTCCACGCATACCACCTCCTCATATGTAGGAAGAAACTGGAAAATTTTTGTGTCAATCGGTTCGGGGGTTCTTGAGTTATAAGATTACCAAGCAAATGTAACTTCTTTTTATATATATAGATAATATAATGCACTTGCAACTACATTTGACAACTGTGTACACATATACAGTCATACAGTACAACAGAAACGCTCCTCAGCGGCTGTGTATTTGTTGTTGTTTTTCCCATACAGGCATTTCGTATGAGAGGGAAGCATTACTTACATAAAATGCCATAACTCAGGAACGGCTGCACCGATTCCAAACAGACTTCACACAAACCACCTCCTCATATGTAGAAAGAAACTGTAAAATTTTTGTCTCAATCGGTTCGGCGGTTCTTGAGTTATAAGATTACCAAGGAAATGTAACTTATTTTTATATATATAGATAACATAATGCACTTACAACTACATTTTACAACTGTGTACACATATGCAGTCATACAGTACAACAGAAACGCTCATCAGCGGCTGTGTATTTGTTGTTGTTTTTCCCATACAGGCATTTCGTATGAGAGGAAAGCATTACTCACATAAAATTTCATAACTCAGGAACGGCTGCACCGATTCCAAACAAACTGCATACATACCACCTCCTCATATGTAGGAAGAAACTGTAAAATGTTTGTGTTAATCGGTTCAGCGGTTCTTGGATTATAATATTACCAAGGAAATGTAACTTCTTTTTATATATATAGATAACATAATGCACTTGCAACTACATTTGACAACTGTGTACACATATACAGTCATACAGTACAACAGAAACGCTCCTCAGCGGCTGTGTATTTGTTGTTGTTTTTCCCATACAGGCATTTCGTATGAGAGGGAAGCATTACTTACATAAAATGTCATAACTCAGGAACGGCTGCACCGATTCCAAACAAACTTCACACATACCACCTTCTCATACGTAGAAAGAAACTGTAAAATGTTTGTGTTAATCGGTTCGGCGGTTCTTGAGTTATAAGATTACATACATACCACCTCCTCATATGTAGGAAGAAACTGTGAAATTTTTGTGTGAATCGGTTCAGCGGTTCTTGGATTATAAGATTACCAAGGAAATGTAACTTCTTTTTATATATATAGATATATAGATAACATAATGCACTTACAACTACATTTGACAACTGTGTACACATATACAGTCATACAGTACAACAGAAACGCTCATCAGCGGCTGTGTATTTGTTGTTGTTTTTCCCATACCGGCATTTCGTATGAGAGGAAAGCATTACTCACATAAAATGTCATAACTAAGGAACGGCTGCACCGATTCCAAACAATCTCCACGCATACCACCTCCTCATATGTAGGAAGAAACTGGAAAATTTTTGTGTCAATCGGTTCGGGGGTTCTTGAGTTATAAGATTACCAAGCAAATGTAACTTCTTTTTATATATATAGATAATATAATGCACTTGCAACTACATTTGACAACTGTGTACACATATACAGTCATACAGTACAACAGAAACGCTCCTCAGCGGCTTTGTATTTGTTGTTGTTTTTCCCATACAGGCATTTCGTATGAGAGGGAAGCATTACTTACATAAAATGCCATAACTCAGGAACGGCTGCACCGATTCCAAACAGACTTCACACAAACCACCTCCTCATATGTAGAAAGAAACTGTAAAATTTTTGTCTCAATCGGTTCGGCGGTTCTTGAGTTATAAGATTACCAAGGAAATGTAACTTATTTTTATATATATAGATAACATAATGCACTTGCAACTACATTTGACAACTGTGTACACATATACAGTCATACAGTACAACAGAAACGCTCCTCAGCGGCTGTGTATTTGTTGTTGTTTTTCCCATACAGGCATTTCGTATGAGAGGGAAGCATTACTTACATAAAATGTCATAACTCAGGAACGGCTGCACCGATTCCAAACAAACTTCACACATACCACCTTCTCATACGTAGAAAGAAACTGTAAAATGTTTGTGTTAATCGGTTCGGCGGTTCTTGAGTTATAAGATTACATACATACCACCTCCTCATATGTAGGAAGAAACTGTGAAATTTTTGTGTGAATCGGTTCAGCGGTTCTTGGATTATAAGATTACCAAGGAAATGTAACTTCTTTTTATATATATAGATATATAGATAACATAATGCACTTACAACTACATTTG
This sequence comes from Philhelius pedissequus, assembly GCA_910595825.1. Classification (NCBI taxonomy): domain Eukaryota; kingdom Metazoa; phylum Arthropoda; class Insecta; order Diptera; family Syrphidae; genus Philhelius; species Philhelius pedissequus. The sequence continues at coordinate 31,688,775 of OU343164.1, forward strand.
ACAACTGTGTACACATATACAGTCATACAGTACAACAGAAACGCTCATCAGCGGCTGTGTATTTGTTGTTGTTTTTCCCATACCGGCATTTCGTATGAGAGGAAAGCATTACTCACATAAAATGTCATAACTAAGGAACGGCTGCACCGATTCCAAGCAAACTTCACACATACCACCTTCTCATACGTAGAAAGAAACTGTAAAATTTTTGTCTCAATCGGTTCGGCGGTTCTTGAGTTATAAGATTACCAAGGAAATGTAACTTCTTTTTATATATATAGACAACATAATGCACTTACAACTACATTTCACAACTGTGTACGCATATACAGTCATACTTTGCAACAGAAACGCTCATCAGCGGCTGTGTATTTGTTGTTATTTTTCCCATACAGGCATTTCGTATGAGAGGAAAGCATTACTCACATAAAATGTCATAACTCAGAAACGGCTGCACCGATTCCAAACAATCTTCACACATACCACCTCCTCATATGTGGGAAGAAACTGGAAAATTTTTGTGTGAATCGGTTTGGCGGTTCTTGAGTTATAAGATTACCAAGGAAATGTAACTTCTTTTTATATATATAGATAACATAATGCACTTACAACTACATTTGACAACTGTGTACGCATATACAGTCATACATTATAACAGAAACACTCATCAGCGGCTGTGTATTTGTTGTTGTTTTTCCCATACAGGCATTTCGTATGAGAGGAAAGCATTACTCACATAAAATTTCATAACTCAGGAACGGCTGCACCGATTCCAAACGTAACAAATGTAACTTCTTTTTATATATATAGATATATAGATAACATAATGCACTTACAAATACATTTGACAACTGTGTGCACATATACAGTCATACAGTACAACAGAAACGCTCATCAGCGGCTGTGTATTTGTTGTTGTATTTCCCATACAGGCATTTCGTATGAGAGGAAAGCATTACTCACATAAAATGTCATAACTCAGGAACGGCTGCACCGATTCCAAACAAACTTCACACATACCACCTCCTCATATGTAGAAACAAACTGTAAAATTTTTGTGTCAATCGGTTCGGAGGTTCTTGAGTTATAAGATTACCAAGGAAATGTAACTTATTTTTATATATATAGATAACATAATGCACTTACAGCTACATTTTACAACTGTGTACACATATGCAGTCATACAGTACAACAGAAACGCTCATCAGCGGCTGTGTATTTGTTGTTGTTTTTCCCATACAGGCATTTCGTATGAGAGGAAAGCATTACTCACATAAAATGTCATAACTCAGGAACGGCTGCACCGATTCCAAACAATCTCCACGCATACCACCTCCTCATATGTAGGAAGAAACTGGAAAATTTTTGTGTCAATCGGTTCGGGGGTTCTTGAGTTATAAGATTACCAAGCAAATGTAACTTCTTTTTATATATATAGATATATAGATAACATAATGCACTTACAACTACATTTGACAACTGTGTACACATATACAGTCATACAGTACAACAGAAATGCTCATCAGCGGCTGTGTATTTGTTGTTGTTTTTCCCATACAGGCATTTCGTATGAGAGGAGAGCATTACTCACATAAAATGTCATAACTCAGGAACGGCTGCACCGATTCCAAACAATCTCCACGCATACCACCTCCTCATATGTAGGAAGAAACTGGAAAATTTTTGTGTCAATCGGTTAGGGGGTTCTTGAGTTATAAGATTACCAAGCAAATGTAACTTCTTTTTATATATATAGATAATATAATGCACTTGCAACTACATTTGACAACTGTGTACACATATACAGTCATACAGTACAACAGAAACGCTCCTCAGCGGCTGTGTATTTGTTGTTGTTTTTCCCATACAGGCATTTCGTATGAGAGGGAAGCATTACTTACATAAAATGCCATAACTCAGGAACGGCTGCACCGATTCCAAACAGACTTCACACAAACCACCTCCTCATATGTAGAAAGAAACTGTAAAATTTTTGTCTCAATCGGTTCGGCGGTTCTTGAGTTATAAGATTACCAAGGAAATGTAACTTATTTTTATATATATAGATAACATAATGCACTTACAACTACATTTTACAACTGTGTACACATATGCAGTCATACAGTACAACAGAAACGCTCATCAGCGGCTGTGTATTTGTTGTTGTTTTTCCCATACAGGCATTTCGTATGAGAGGAAAGCATTACTCACATAAAATTTCATAACTCAGGAACGGCTGCACCGATTCCAAACAAACTGCATACATACCACCTCCTCATATGTAGGAAGAAACTGTAAAATGTTTGTGTTAATCGGTTCAGCGGTTCTTGGATTATAATATTACCAAGGAAATGTAACTTCTTTTTATATATATAGATAACATAATGCACTTGCAACTACATTTGACAACTGTGTACACATATACAGTCATACAGTACAACAGAAACGCTCCTCAGCGGCTGTGTATTTGTTGTTGTTTTTCCCATACAGGCATTTCGTATGAGAGGGAAGCATTACTTACATAAAATGTCATAACTCAGGAACGGCTGCACCGATTCCAAACAAACTTCACACATACCACCTTCTCATACGTAGAAAGAAACTGTAAAATGTTTGTGTTAATCGGTTCGGCGGTTCTTGAGTTA